>JAVKLF010000033.1:18490293-18504940 GCA_034783495.1 Millerichthys robustus
CAGTACAGCACAGTGTATCTCTTCTAGGAGTTTTAATTTTATTATCTACCACCAAGTGCAACAAGTTGTCTGGGGGAAACCCGGAAAACCGTTATCAGGTAACCAAAACATAAAACCACCGCAGCAGAACTGCCAGCAGTGGCACGTTCAGCGAGCTCCCGCTGGTCCCAAACGTGTGCCGTGGTCAGCTCAAAACACAACCAAACTTTTCAGTTGGGGTTCTATTTAAACTCTTGGTTTTAAGGCGACAAAATTGAGAACGCTAAGGGGCAACTTTGTTGTATTTTGCAAGTGGTGGGTAAGGTTTACTGAGCTTTCAGCACTAAAACAAAAGTAATTGTTGAACAGAAGGCCCACTTTTGCTTCTGTAAAGACATTTCCCTCTCTGTAATGTCTTTCAGGTGAGGCTGAATCTCAGAGCTGCTGGCAGACGGCTGTAGATTTTGCTAATATGCGTGGGGAGGAAGGCGTCACCGCGGCGTGGTGCAGCTGAGGGTACAGTCTGACAGGAAGGTACACACAATGGAAAGCAGGCATAATAATAATAAAAAAAGGGAAAAGATAAAGAAAGGGAATCAGCGACTCGTAACGCAGGAGTCGGCATAAATCGCGGCAGATTACGGAGCCCGCAGAGATCTTTCGACTTGCGTTCCTGCCTTCTGTTTGACATGAGAGGTGAGCGGAATGATCCACCGTGCTCAGAGGCACGCAGGCTCTGTTCCCATCTGGGCTTTGAACCTTCCGCTCACCTCTCGCTCGGTCTCCGGTGCGTCGTGGCAAAGTGTCAGACAAAGAAATTAAAGATGGCAGTTTACGGGGGGGCGCTCGGCTCTTTTGGTTATGCCGCTCCCGAGGAGAAACTTGACAAATTGATTTAAAAGGATAGAAATAAAAAAATGTTTCCCCCCATTCCACACCTTTAAAACATATTTACCACCTCTCATGTTCTCGTTTTGTCACTTTGGGAGCGTTCTCTCCGTTTAGGCACTCATTTATTTTTCATCCTTGTAATGGCACTTCTTTTGCAGCTATTGTCACCCATCAGGTTTGCTTTATGTTTTCATCTGAGAATAAATGTGAGTTCATACGATGTGTGTGTGTGTTTCTGAAAGCAATACGCCTGCAAGTGTGTCCTCAAAACCAGGACTGTTCCTTTTTGTTGCTCGCAGCTGTCCCATATTAGAGATCAGCCACTTATTCCCCAGGCGGTGACGGCTTTTCTGAGCTCTTGCTAATTGGCTGTAATCTCCATTTTTAAAGTTGAAAGCCGGTGAGCCTCCAGCCCCGCAGTTTACAAGCAATTAACGTGAAAGAAAACGCTGATATTTCCGGTCCGAAGCGGGGTATCGTATCGTATCGCTGCTCTTATCGGAGCTTGGAAGCAGATTGACACCTCCTGCGTGGCGGGCCCTCGGCGTAAACAGCTACTGAGCAGCGGGGCCTTCTGGAGATGGGGAGCTATGAGGGGGGATCCTGGTCTGAGTCTCAGCGTGTCCGTGGGGATCGGAGGGGCTTCCTTCTTGGGCACTGATGAAATAATAATGCACGGAGTTGGTAAGGCTGAAATTTGCACATGAAAATCCGTTCCCTGTGCGCCCCTCGTGTCGACGACAATCCCTGCCGCTCACAGTTTAGATGCAAATGAGCTTCAGCTCCTCTTCCTCAGAGAGTCGCTGAGCCGAGCCGGAGCACGAGACAGAGAGGGGCTTTTTTGTTGTGTTTTGTTTGTGTTTGTCTTGTTGAAAGGGATTCTTAAAAGATGATAATATATTAAAATTTTTCCCTTTGTTTTTTTTAATTCTTCCTCTCTGAATATGCAGATTCTCTGAAGAGTTTGACTTTTCCTTTTGTGTTTAATTTGAACAACATGATTGTAGTCCAAATGTTTTCTGCATAAAGAATTTTAAAGTTCATTTTTAAACGGACAAGAATTTCTCCGTCTCTCGGATTGATAATAATTAACTCGTGATATGAATAAAGTTTAGGAAGGCCTTCAAGGGGGCCATCCTTGACCAGATGCCTGATCCACATCGACTGATTCCTCTGGATGTGGACTCCGGGTCTCTCCCGGAGAAGCGAACTTCTCATCTGGTCCGAGGAGAAAACTCCTTTCGACCACCTATATCCAAGATCTCGTTCGTTCAGTCACTTTGGTGTTCATCATTTAGCTTCTGAACTGATTTTTAAAAAGGACTTGAGGTTGGATTAATAAAATCCCAAGAATTAGCCTCCCTTACGCCAAATCGCCCTTTAATAATTTCCATTTGGCCTTTTCAAAATAAAACAGAAAAAAACGCTGTAAAACTGCTTGTAAGGGTGCCCGTCCAGGGTCCAAGCTGTCAGGGTTACTAATTGATTCTTTTAAATTAATTAGCTCAACAGTGACTTGTTTACAAAACAAGAATTAGCTGGAGACCTCTGCGCATTTGGTTTCCTGTAACTCCCGTTTCGGAGAAGTCAGATGGACGAACGAAGGGGCGAGGGGGGGGGGGGGGGGGGGGGGGGAAATCCAGGGAGATGGCAGGCGAGGGGGGTGGGGGGCTCTTCATGTCAGCCTCCACTCCTCAGTCATGGACAGTTAGTTAAAGCAAACGCAGGCGGGACCCCGGAGAAAAGGCCGGGCGGAGGAGGGTGCCAATCACAGCCGAGCCCTGGGCCTTTGCCGGTGCAGCTCGCCTTGAGCAACTTTTTATTAATTTAATAAAAATCCAGCAGAGACTAGAGCCACGTGGACTTTTTTTTGGTACCCCTTCAGACAATAGAGAGGGGTTGGGCCTAATGAGATGTTCTGCTCATCATTTATAAGTACTCACACAAAGACACATTTTTGCATCCCAGAGGCTCCGAATGTTGGAAAAACCCACAATTCCTTTAGTCATGAACGTGGCTTTAGTTTGTAACAGGAGACGCAAAACTTGCTTCATGATTAAAGGTGCTGGTTAACGATTACTTAACAATAAATTACACTTAGTCAACTACTAGCCTACCTAGTTATTAGCTTGTTACACATAAGGTCATTTATTATATAAAAAAGTCTGATTTCTAATCACTAGTCTATTTACCATTTATGTTCCCACTCTTCATGCTTTTAGAAATATTAGATTAAAATCTTTGTTTTCTGCCAGTTTTGGAACATCAAAACACCTGACATGAAATTAACAGCTGAAAATGTTTATTTTTACCGACTTTGCAGTGCATCTCATGAGGAGAAAACAACCATCTACTAAAGAAGGAGCTTTATATTTTCCTTTTAATACTGCACTGTTTTTTGTTTTGTTTTGTTTTTTGACTAGATAAAATACGGTTGAGATCAGAGACATGTCTTTCCAAAATGTAAATATAACCGCCTTCAACAACTCTTGCATTGGATGAAGTCTACAACTGATTAACTTTTAAAGTCAACCCAATTCAAGATGGCAGCCTCAGCTAAATGACTTTAGCCAACACACAAATAGCTCTAACTTACATCAGTTTTACAGCTACTGAGCTGAATCTTTGTGTGGTAATAGCTCAGAGTCATCCTTGTAACAATTCTCTAAATAATAACTGATTGTGGCAAATAATGAATATAATAACCTTTCACATAAGTACAAGTTGGGTTGTGCTAGCTAGTTCTATTAGCGTCAGCTAGCTAGCACCTATTTTAGGGAACAAAACTTAACATTTAGCTCAAACTAGCGTTGGTAACAAAGCCAGTAGTTCGAAAAAATCTTCTAACAAGTGGTTTTACTGGCTTACTTTTACCAGAGGTGGACACAGTTTAGCCAATCAGTTAACAGCAGAGCTACTTTTTCATTTAGCGGATTAGCTTTGTTGCTAACTTTCCTTAGAAACATTTTGCAATATCTTGAATAGGCAAATTTATTGGGCTTACTGTACTGTTTGATAACTAGGGTCAGTTGGACTGTCAGTATGACCTTTTTTTGTTTTTTTTCCTCCCTGCAAGGTGCCTCGAGACGACATTTGTTGTGAATTGGTGCTATATAAATAAACTGAATTGAATCTGAATTAAATAGAAAACCATTATCCGACCAATTGGCTTTCACTAAATTATGTTTTGCTGCCTTTGAGTCCATTCACAGCTAACTGACAAGCTAACATCAGTAGGTTTGTGTCAGTCCCCCCAAACTTCAGTTCCAAGAAGACAAGGAGGTGGTTAGCATTAGCTCACACTAATTTTATTACACCTTCAGCACTTTAGCGAAGCTGTCGGCGGTCCAACAGAGAGCACCAGACGTTATAAAAATGAGAACGGTCTCACTGTCGCACCTGTTTTCTCCTCTGCCCCCGGCTGCTTACGGTGGGCATCATAGTCAGCCTTTTCACCTCCTCCCTGATGAGGAGATGCTGCAGAAGCTGGAGGGACCAGAGGAGGACACCTTTACAACCTGCACCTTCCCTGTGCACCTCGCAGCTCCAGGGGAAGACGCTGCCTCCTGTCAAACAGCCGAAGGACCCACCGGCTCACCCGCCTGTAATGCAAAGTCGTGTGTGTGGCTGCATCTGCTTGTGGAGACATAAATGTGTGCATCCTGCTGTCTCCATAATTTCACAGACCCCCCCCCCCTCCCCCCCCATGTCTCCTATCTCGCTCTTTGGCTCTGACTTTTCCACTCACCCCTTCTGTCTCCACCGTCACTCCATATATTCATGAACTTCCTGTTTATCATGCATGAAAGTACAGACGGAGAAGGGGGTGAAAAAAATAAAAACAACAACAACAACAACAAAAAGACAAACCGGGTGAATGATGTTTTTTTCCTTTCTTTCTTTCTTTTATTTTTTCTTCATCTGGTTGCAGGAGCCTCGTCCTCGAGGGACGAGAAGACCCCCAGCTTCCATCTTCTTTTTCTGTCCTTCTCTTTTCATCCTCCCCTTTCCATCCGCCCACCTACATCCGCCTCCCCCCATATCTTCTCCATCTCGCTGTGTCAAAGCCAGTTACAGGCAGAAGAGCTCTCCTTCTTAAATAATTCACAAGTTGATTAATAGACTCACAGGGGTATAATTAGGCAGAGGAGAGACGGTGGCTAGTGTAACCAGTACAGCGCTTAAGGGAATTACAGAGTGGGGTTATTGAGGAAATGAAGAGGGGCCGATATATCTATCTATATTTAAATAAATATCTATAGATAGATAGATAGATAGAGGGAGAGATAGAGATGTAGAAAGAAATGAAATAAAATAAAAACCAATGGAGTCCAGGAGGAAGAGGATGGGGGGGGGCGCACCTTTTTTTCCGAGGCAGGAGAATTGAGCCTCGGGTTTGTTTGATGTGGAAATTGGACAGTTTGAATCCGTCGCCTTTAATTTTTCACAACTTTACACAACCCCACCCTGTCCCCCCTCCCCCACCCCTGGGTGCCTCACGTTTTCGCTTATAGGATATAAATTAGTTTTTTTTTCCTTTCCCCCCCCTTCTTCTCTTTCTTCTTCCTGATAGTTTTCACCACGATGTTTGTCAAACAAGTCGGTCGGCATAAAAAAAATCCCCCTCTCCACTTATGTCTTATCTGAAGGTGTCATTGTATTCTGATCAAGAAGTGCTGGTCTTCAAAACAAAATAATATAAAACGTAAACAAACAGAACATTTGAGCAACAGATCTTTTTTTTTCTTGACGGTGATCTCTGTCTGCTTCGCATTCGCCATCGCTGAAAATGAAAAGAGCCGATGGAAATGTGCTCAGACAGTTACATCGCTCGTGAAGTTTTATTTTTTTTTTATTATTTATTTTCATTTCCTACCCTCACCAGGAAATTCTCTGTGATTACTGTTTTGATTTCATTGTCAATGCCTCAAATCGCTTCCTGCCGTTTCCGAACAACCCGATGTGTCCACCCCGACGCCCCCGGCACACGTCACCTTTAATTCGTACCCTCTCATCGTGTCGGCTCCAGATGTTTGTGTCAAAATGGATCCTGAAATGAAAAAAAAAAGATAAGGGGTGGGGGGGAAGCAACATATTTCTGTGTTTGTTCAAACGACTTTGAAACTCCTTCCAGGCGTGCAGGAGGAGACGAGCCCGATGTTTGCCTTGATGCCACTTTTCTTTCTTCTTCTCCATCTGAAGCGGCTGCCAGGAGAAGGAAACGGCGCCGCAGATTGGTTTATTTGGATCTTGTCGTTTTTATTCTTTCTGACAATGCGCATTAATTATCCCCTCTGTACCGTGTAATTGGTCCTGCTTTGTAGTCCCCGGCTGAGAACTAATGACTTCCTGGTTTCTGTGTGGATACCCCCGCCGCCAGGAGGCGCTGAGAGGCACGGGGACCCCCGTGTGTTGATTTATTTCTCCGTGTCTGGATTAAAGCCCTCGCGCACCTGATGAAGGGGATGTCAGAGGAGCGCTGACAGCCTCAGAGGCGGCGGAGTGCGTGAGGTTTGGTCGCAGCGTCTGCAGAAACACGAAGCGCCGATGGCATCTTTGAAGTCCTGACAGACGAGAGCCTCTGAACATCCCCTTAATCTCGTCTTCCTCTCAGAAAGCAGGCAGGTTGCGAAGAAACCCCCACCCCATCCCCCAATCACGGTTTGCCTTATTCTCTTAATGACACAAACCATTCAGCGACCAAGCGTGATAGCATTTCATCTGGCATAATGTGCGGTGGCTGCTCGCTTCAAACGACTTCCGGAGCCAGGACATGAACAACACGAGGCTTTTCCTTTTTTTTACCCACCTTTTTTGACTCATGACCATTTGATTGTTTCTGTGAGCCCACCTGAAGTGAACCCGACAACATCTGCCGCGTACATTTGTCCAGTGATCGGATCAGTGATGCAAAACTCGATTTGTGGAGCTCGTGATGACCTTTGGAGCGTTTTGCGTAAAGATGAGCCATTATGAAAGTTTTAGTTCGGTATTAGTAAATTCAATTAGAGTTTTAGTTACTTTTGTGTTCTGTAAGATCAGTTGGTCCTGGCAGCCATCTTGAATCAGAAAGCAGTAGATGTGCATCAAGTGGTTGTTCTTACTAGTTATTGCCAAAGTTTTAAGCAAAAACAACATGCAATCTGTTGGCGCACAAACTATGAGTTGGGGGTGACTCTCGGCTTCAACGACACCAAGTCTTAGCTGAAAATCTGTGGAATTGACTAAACTACAGTGGTTTTTGTATTATGTAAAGTCGATCTGTGGCAGCCATCTTGAATTTGTTGTAGATGTGCATCGAGTGGTTGTTCTTCCTCTAGTTGTTACCAAAGTTTTGACCAAAGATTATATGCTATCTGTTGGTCCTCGAACATTGAGTTGGGGGTGACTTTCAGCTACTACCATGCCAAGTCTTGGCTTGATATCTGTAAAACTGACTAAACTACAGTGATTTTTGTGTTTCGTAAAGGTCAGTTGATTGTGGCAGCCATCTTGAGCAACATTTGATTCACGTATTGCCAAAGTTTTAAGCAAAGGTGACATGCAATCAGTTCGGTCTCAAAGAATGTGTTGGGGGTGACTCTCCGCTACAACCACACCAAAATTTAGCTCTATCTGTAAAATTGACTGAATTATAGTCAGATGTACATCATGTCATTGCATCTGCTGATTGATGAGATATTTTGCTAACAGACAGACGAACGGGTAGAAACATTATCATTCTCCATTCACTGATAACGAAGTGGATCATCAACATCAAATCTGAACGGTGACACCGAAGGTGGAGCTCTTTTTTTTCCCCACTAAAAGGAGTCGTTATCGAAATGATGTCAGAAGGAAGACGGCCTCGTGTTAGCCCCCATTCCGTCTGGGGCTTATTCCCCTTCGTCCTTTTCCACATCGTCTTCTACCACAGAGTCGGAGAGGAATCAGGGGGTCGTCGGTGGTGGAGAGGGAGGGCAACAGGGGTTAATTACTCCATTACTGGGCGGATCAGCCAGGAGCTGTTTAAACAGGCCCCCAGTCAGTGGAGGGATTAGGCCTCATTACGCCGGCTAAAGTTACGCCCACCACCCTTCAGCTCCTAACCACAGCTTTATTCACAGAACGGAATGAAAAGTAAAAAAAAGAGATCAGGAGTGAGCAGAAGGGTTGGGACAGGTGAGAGGAAGAGGAGCAAACAGCGAAGTAAAATAGGGCTTAACTCCGGCAGATCCCCTGTATCATCACCTGAGCTTTGCCAGGGCTACAATTATCCCCCGAAATGGCAGAGCGTGGCGAGATTAGAATCGAATACTCGGGTTACTCTCCCTCCCTCTGACTGAACTGGACCGCATCTTCATCGTCCTCCCTCCTCCTCCTCCTCCTATGGGTGTCTGATGTCTCACGGTGATAATGAAGACGCTCTCGTTTACAGGAAAGACTCCTGAAACGAAGCTGGTGTCGGCGCTGAACGAGTGAAGCACAGCAGGTCGGTTTACCGCCTCTGCTGTGTGGGAAACGCTTCGGGTTCACCGTAGAAACCGGGAGATTAAAAGAGCAAACAAAAAGTTAGGTCTGGATTATTTTCTGTTTTTACCTACAGAAACTGAACCATGAGCACCGAATAATCTGAAACTGGTAAATTTGAAAAGAGCAGAACATTAGCTGAAAGGAGCAGAGCACTAGTTAATAGGAGCAGAACATTAGCTGAGAGATGCAGAATACTGACTAAAAGAAGAAGACTAGCTAAAAGGAGCAGAACACTACCCCACAAAAGCACAACACTAGCTAAAAGTTAAAGAACTGAAGACTAGCTAAAAGCTAAAAGAAGCAGAACAGAACCAGAACACACTAATTATAGCCAGTGGGGATTATATGAAAGACCAACATTAGCTAATAGCCAAAAGTACCTAAAGTGAAGCTAAAAGTAGCAAAGGGCTAATTAAGATGGAAATATTAGTTTTATTTGTGAAGTTTGTGTCTCAGTGCCATAAAACTGGGTCCAGTTGTGTGTTCGCCCACAATGTTACTGCTAACCTGTGTGTTCCTGTCAACACTGACACGCCTCGGAGGGTTAAAGGGTTTACCGAAGCGTTTCGGCAAAGTTACCATCGGCTCAGATGGCTAAAAACACGGATGTGGTCCAATTAGAAGAGCCAACCGTGTGCTGGGAGAACTAATCCGGGAGGCTTTTCAGCACAGATTTGAGAGAGCTTGAGTTGTGATGTGTCGAAGTGCACGCTAAAAGTTTTGAGTCAGTGCCTCCTCGACTTCCCTCCGATCACCTGGAACGCCAAACAACATCGGCGGACGTGAACGCATGAAGCAAACACTCACACTTTATCCTCCAAATCTCTCCAGAGGGCTGGCCCGAAGCGGTCAATCCGACTCAAAATGGTGATTTACGGTAGAACTCTAGAACAGAGATTCTATTATATAATTGAGGACAAAAAAAACACAAAACGGAGGAAATCGATGGAGGCAGCTGCATGTGGCGACGGCAGGTGCTGCTCGGGCCTTCGATCCGTGTCTGGACCCGGATCAGCTTCGCCGGGCTAATCGCAGGCGCAACGGGTCGATCTGAGGATGTAGCTGGTGGCGCTCTCTCATGGCATACGTTAGCATGATTTCCCCTCTTGTTTCGCTGTTAACTAAAGAGCTGCACCTGAGGTTATTCAGAAACTCCCAAAAATAAAAAAATAAAAAAACAGGGGGGATTATTTTAAACATAGCCTGAGGTGAGAGTGAGATTCTTCGCTCCGGTAACCTGAGCGAGCTGGAGGGGTGGGCGGCTGCAGACAAGGATGTTTATCCCATTGATTTTTGTAAAGCTGAAACAAGGAGATTTAGGGGTGGCTTGACTTTTAAAATTCCCCAGGAGCCACTCACCGCTCGGCCTAGTGGCCACAAACACACACAGGAAGTAGCCAGAGAGGAGCGTGAGGGAGGTTCAGGGGCCTTGAGCTGCAAAGCTGCGCTGTGCTGCGGAATGATGTGGCCCAATGTGTGTCAGAGGAATCATTACAACCAGAGCTGAACCCTTCTTTTGTTGCAAAGTGGAGGAGTGAGGAGGCGGCGGCGCCAGAACGGGATGAGGCTTCCTTCCTGCTGTCGAAGAACAAAAAAAGGAAAAAATACAGAAAAACCCAGTAAATCAATAAGAAACTCGAGGTTAAATAGGTTCGTCTCAGAACCCAGAAGTTTAACAAACTCAATCGGCAGCATGTTTACACTACAGTAAGGATGTGTTTTCCGACAAAAAGCCTGGGGGGGGAAATAAATATTTTAATATTTTAGCAAAATATTTTGTTAAACTCTCTGGCACTCACTGATTTGTTAAGTCAACCCTATTGAAGATAGGGTCCACACTGATCCACACAAAAAAAAACTGAAATTGAATCGATTTAAAAGCTATCAAGCTCAGGTTTGGTGTGGTAGTAGCTAAGAGTCATCACTAAAACATACTCTGCGGTTGCGCAACACCTGCCTATCAAAATCAACCTGTTTGTTAGCAAAACGATCTCAAGAACAGGTGGAGACATTTTAATAAAGAATCGAATACTTGGGTTACCCTCCCTCCATCTGACCGAACTGGACCGCATCTTCATTGTCCTCCCTCCTCCTCAGTTCCTCAAGAACTGATGAATCTGATTTGAGATGGCCGCACAAAACGCAAACATAGCTACAGCTCAGTCAGATTTACAGGTACAAAGCTCAAACTTGGTGTGATAGTAGCTGAGAGTCATCACTGAAACATACTCTGAGGGCTAGAATATTGTGCAACATCTGCCTGTCAGAATCAACCTGATTGTTAGCAAAAGTATCTCAAACGCTGTCATTTTTTAACAAAAATCTAGCTCAGATTTGGTGTGGTAGTAGCTGAGAGTCATCACTAAAACATACTATGAGGGTTAGAAGATTGCGCAATAGCTTAGCTTGCAATACCTGTTCAGAGTCCATCTGTCTGTTTAAGTAAATATCTCACAAAACGGTTAATACGTTTTCAGAAAACTCTCAGGAACTAATGACCCGGATTCAAAATAGCGGCCACAGATGTTCCACACAAAAATATCTCTAACTCAGTACATTTAACAACCATCAAGCTCAAACTTGGTGTGAGAGTAGATGGGAGTCCTGAAAACATACTCTGAGGGCTAAAAGATTGTCAATCAACCTGTCAACTGTACAACTTTTTCTTGTGATGTGGTGTCAAAAATCAATTCTGTTTCCCCACCATGGTGCGTATGGTCTAATTAAAAAACAGATTTCTATTAGCCAACCATGCCGCCGCTCCCTGATAATCACAGGTTGACGGCGCACACCACCGGCCTGCAGGTCTTGGCTTACAGTCACTCTTCAGCTGCTCCCGTTGGACCTCCCCACGTCAGCGTGCAACCGCGACTCGCCGCCCAGAGGTCATGGCTCCTCAGTCAACGATGATCACGCGGAGGAAGTGCCGCGGTAATTGTCCTTTGGAGTGGTCCGATTAAGCCATTAACGGCCCCTCGGTGATGAGGCTAATGGGTGAGAGACCTCGTTTGCATAGCATTATCTTAATTGAGCCTGGAGGCCCGGCGTAAACGCAACGCGCGGATAATGTTACTGACGGGTGGTGGCAATGGTCCGGCGGCAACCATTTACCCGACAGCAATATTAATTAACAGCTATCCTGTTACACGGGCTTTAACAGGGATGAATAAGTTAACATGGTGACGGTGATGCTGCTGGTGACAGAGCTCGTCTGCCTTCTAATCGAAGAGACACGCTGATATCGAATCTGTGTGTGTGTGGAGAGAGGGGCGCTTAAGAAGTCCTGGCATCAGATCTTATTACCCATTTCCTAAAGGAGGAAACCAAGCCAGCATTAGTACCAGCCTTTAAATAAATCACAATACAAAGCCCGCACTAATACTTTTAATCGTGAATTAATTACACTCTCATCGCAAAGAGAGAGGAAAAAAACAAACAAACACACCAATATGTTCGGCGTTTCAACAACATTTTTCCGGGAGAGGGGAACCTCTCCAGAACGAGTTGCTGTAGACCAAGCTAATCCGAGACCAGAACCTGGGCCGGAGCAGCAGAGACCTCAGGGTGGGTTCAGAATGGAGGTATATTGTTATGTAAAGACGTGCCATGTGATCTGTGGGGATAAAAGAGGAGAGAAAAAGAAGCCGTTCAGATAAGCTTCCCCCCTTCATCAGATAATTAAGGATGCCTTCGCTCTAGTTTCCCCTCCTTAGCATAAGTGTCCGGTCCGGTTTCAAAAAGCTCATCAGCTCCTCAGAACCTCCAAGTCCAGGGGTTTTAGAGGAAGTTCCTGAGTGGACCATGGTGGTCTGCAAAGAGAGAATCTCATCACACGGGACTCTCAAGTTCCGGTTATTTGTCAGTTTAAGGACAGAGGCGCCTCCTGGTCCATTTTCCTCATGCTTGTCATGATCAGGTCCAAGAACTGGACTGAAACGGAGGCCAAAACCAAAGAAAAACCTTTAGAGGTCTTTTCAAAATACTTAACAATAGCACATTTTTATTATGTGACAGTTTTAACTTTCATAACTATAAGTAAAATTTCTGTTTATATTTGATTCTAATAACTGATTCATTTGTTTCTTTTTTTTTGCAAAGACGAAGTTTAGAAATGTGATTATTAACATAAAATGTAATATCTGACTGACATAAAACATGATTACTTTGTATTTACATGTCTGTTTCAATACATTAATTTGTTTTAGTACAAACATTTCAAATTGGTCTAATTTCAAACTGAAAGCCTGTGGGCCAAAAGTGACCCACCACAGCATTTCATGTGGCTTGAGAGCTTTAAAGCTGTATTAATGTCTTTAAATAAGCTGCATTGACTATAAACTATGTTTCCCATAATGCATGTTGATTATTTTACCCGCAATTTGACAGCATCCCACCACTAGGCTGAGCTGCATAGCGTTCAGAAGTAGCCAGCAAAATTTGGCGTGTAAAATTTATATTTCGCTACATTTTTGCCAGCTACTCTCACTGCAGTCCAGTTGTACTGGGAGGTGGGAATTTTTTACTGGGAAATGGGAAGTTTTCATTTATATATAGTGAATTAAACATCAGGCATTTCTCATCTGGAAGTATGAGTTCAGAATCAAAGATAAAAGTAAAGTAAAGTAAACCTCTCATATGTATAGTTTTAATAGTAGTTCTGTAGTATTTATTTGACATTTAGTCAGTGTAGTACTTTTCAGTGTTTCTAAGAGGATACATTTAAATGCTGTTTCCATGCGGGAAACACCACGTAGAGCTCGGTTACTGTTTGTTAGTGGAGCTCAGGAACGTGACGTTTCCTGTTTAGTTGAAGTTATTTACAACCGTAATGCTCAGGCGGCCCTCGGTAAAAATGAGTTTGATCCCCGTTTTAAGACACTAATACGTCTTTGAAGGTCTCGCAGGCCAGATGTAAGGTCGTGGCAGGCCATATTTGGCCTGAGGGTTGTGACTTTGACATGCAACGCAGGAGGAGAGACAGATGTTACACTTGATTTAATTCAAACTTCGCCAAACTGTTGCTGAGACAACACACAGGTTGAAATGAATTAAATACTTAATCTGCGGGGGGAAAAAGGAGGCCAAGATATTTTCCGTCCTGATCTCTCTTCACCCCCCCCCACCCACCCACCCACCCACACACACACACACACACACACACACACACACACACACACACGCACACTTTTTTTTTTGCTCCTTGTCAAAACTCTTCCTCCACCTGTCAGTGTGGCGCCTGGGTTCCTCCCTCCTCTTCGTCGTCGTCTTCGTCGTCGCCCACCTCCTCCCTCTGCTGCCAGTTTTTAACTACACTCCACTCTGGCCTCTGCTCCACTTGTTACAGCCCCAACACGAGTGCAAACAATCAAAGTCTTTGGGAACGCTAAAATATGCATGGCTATCCGTGACAGACGGATAAAGCAGGGCAATTAGCCACGTAATCCGAGAGCATCGAACAGAACCGTCCCTCTCTCTCTCTTTACTCTCTTGGTCTCCATTAGTTAAATGTACTCTGTGTGTCGGCTCCCCATCAAATCAAGTAACACTTCCCCTAATTGGCTCATAAATAATACAGCAGGGCCCCGCATTATAATTTCATCAGTGGTAAACATCGCGGAGGGCAGTTGCTAAAGAACCTATCCCTCATTAATTTCTTAATTTGGGCGGATGGAATGAAGGGGAAGTGCAGGAATGAAAAGGTGGAGATCGGATGAACGGAGGGAGTCGGGTCACCTCAGGCGGAGGAGGAGGAGAGACGACTGCGATGCTGCTTTTGTTAAAAGATGTCATATTCAATCCCGGAGGAGGAGGAGGAGGGAGGTGTCAGCACTCCTGCAACCGAAAGGTGAGGAAGGCCCCCCGCCGCCCCCACTTTTACAAACAAACACAAGTAAACACACTCTTGCCGTCCCCTATTCTCCCTTTGCTCGATGAATATTTCATAACGAGGCAACATAAATATTCATTCTAATGGTTCCGCACATTACCGGTACTCTTCCCTATTCCTTAAATTAAAACAAAACAAAAGAATAAAAGAATGTCTCATTACAAATTCCGCATAACCAGGGCCCCGAAATAAGTCCTCATTCCCACCGAGATGGGAAATGCTCTAGATCAACCGTTCCAACGGCGTCCCTGGCTGTAACCGTGATGAAAATCTTGTATGCCCCGGCACCGAGGCGGAGTTATTTTTCCACAGAAGACTCAAGTTCGTTTGTAATTTCCATCATCGACTGCAACCGCAGGAGAGAGAGAGAGAGAGAGA
>JAVKLF010000033.1:18511913-18528474 GCA_034783495.1 Millerichthys robustus
ACACACACACACACACACACACACACACACACACACACACACACACACACACACACACACACACACACACATAATGTGTCAAAAGTGGACTCTGAGGGTCACAGGAAAAAAAAGTTAGTTTTAGATCATCGGGGAGTCGCAGAGAGTGCAGGGAGCCTGAAGGATCTTCTTTATCCACTCCGGATCTGACAAGAAACGAGAAAAGAGAAATTCAAAATGTGTGAAACGAAGCAAGTCAGGGAACATATTGCTCCGACATGAGTTGAAATAAAACCCACGTTTCCCCGCTTCATCGAGTGATGACGTATTTGCCGTCGAGGCGAGGTTTTCGAGGCCCCGCCTCCTATCCTCACGACGAGTCGGAGACGTTAAACCGCGGCAGCCATGTTGTGTTTTTTAAAACCAGAGTTGGCGTCGCATCTTTTAACCAGGAAATTAAACAATTACATCCAAAAACATGTTCGTAAAACTAAAATATTTCAAGTTTAGAACCAACTCAACAAGAAATGACCCAAGGTCTTTCGGTTTTCTTCATCCCGCTCACTTACGTTTTGGGATCTGTTCTGAAACAGCCGTTGTTAAAACCTCAGATCAGACATGTTGGCTTTAATAGGTTTGTTATTTCAATGTTCTACTAAAAGTTGTTTTCATCTCATTACTTTAAAAAAAATTAGATCTGTTTATTACATTTGTGAGTAGATGTTACAGCTAGTCCTGACTGAGCAGGTACACCTGTGAAACCAACCAAGTTGCCATGGAGAAAAGGTGTCAAAAATCAACCGGAATTGTACCAGATGCTCAAGATGTAGGTCAGAGTAAAACTTTTTAATGTACTTCTTTTTTTTAAACAACAATTGCCTTCTCATGGGTGTGTAAAAAGCAGGCTGGTGGACTGTGCAGTGGGATGGTAACGGTTGTGACAGGTGTACCCAGAAACCGCACAGACATGTCACCTTTGGCTCCGACAGGCTGGAACGACCAGCGGAGCTCAGCCCGAGGCTCCCAGACAAGGAAGGGGAAAGATCTGAGGAGCGGCTGCAGCCACACGGTGCTGACCCACCAACAACATTAATAAATAAATAAATACAGAGAGAAAAACAATAGTCTCTTCCGGCTCTCGCCACAACAAGGACCACGGGAAAAAGAAAAACGCTACTAATTTATAATCCCAAAGGGGTGAGTAGCCAAAAAAATAAAATTAAATTAAATATGACAGGATGTTAACTACATGGTTAAAATAGAAAAAATGTGGCCAAGATTTCCGTAAATATACGGATTCGTCAGTGTAAACTCACCAAAGTGCCGCAACTCAAAAAAACGGGGTTCTTCCAGTACTCATGGAGCCAAATTCAAGCATTTTCAAGGTTAGATCTCAGGCTTTTCCAGCACCTTAGAGGTAAATGCAACTAAAAAAGTTGACATAAATCGGCTCCCCATGAATTCTAAGGACTGACCCAAAATAAATAAATTTTAAAAATCTCTACAATAATTAATCAGACGTTTGAAAGAGCCAACATATTTAAAGTTAAGGTAATTAAATCAAAACCAGATTCTATAGGACAATCCTCCAAAAAGAGGAAGGAAAAATTAGTTAGAGGTCCGTCTTATCATCTGACTAGAAAAAAACTAATAGAAAATCTGGACAAACAGCAAAATAAACACTAAAATATGGAAAATAATTGTTTCTACTGCCAGAATTTATTGTTGCTGTTGTACTGAGGATGTAGGTAAAATGTGAGGAATAAAAACACGTTTTATTAAACGCCTCTTTACATGTGGAACCAGGTCCAAAACCACTTAAATCTTAAACTCTAATTTACTTTAAATTAATTTCTAACTAAGCAAATATTTGGAATGTAAAGGTTATGATTTATTAAGGCTGTGATAAAAAGAGAAAACAAGGTTTTCTTCTAGTTTGCAAAGCTTCCTTTGAGTGTAAATTTTGAGCCGCTGCTCCTATTTCTTGGTTTAATACAAGTTTAAATAAAAACAGCAGTTCATTTTAAATACATTCAACACTTATATGGAAACTAAACTTAATGAATGCTAAATATTTGCTTTGAAAAATGAACAGAAAATCGTTTCCTCTTTGAGAACAGAACCGGATCAGTGAGGACAAAATTAAACAACGGTTTGAATATTGTTCAGATGCAATAAAATAAACGCAGCTAAATTTATCTCAGGCTTATTAGGCGTTAAGTTCTCAGGCGGGCGGAGACCTGGTGTGTTGAGCGTGGATCTGAGCAGCCGGAATGAAGTCGAAAGGCTGACGTTGAGGATGATGGGAGCGGACGGCTGACGGGAGCGGGAAACGGAGGAAGAGGAGGAGGAGGATGGATGGAAAGGGGCGCTTACCCTCAGGCTCTGGCAGTCTGGCAACGCTGTCCTGCAGGAGGCAGCGTCTGAACGTCAGCGTCTGGCAGGCTTGGTATGACAACACACACCTGAAAGGAGAACCGCGACAAATACATTAGGAGGCTGGATGGTTGGCATGTACGCACGCACGCACGCACACACACGGGCAGGAGCAAAAAGTTTGGCGGAAGCAGCGACTGATGGGCACAGAAATGGGAAATCCGAGCCCAGCAGAGGCGCCGGCAGCAGAAATGTTTGACAGATGAGATTTATGAGAAGATGAATACCGATGCTCAGGTAAATATCGGGCCTGAGTATTCCTGAGCATCGCTCTCTGAGAATAAACAAACTGTCAACAGATGAGAAAAAAAGAAGAGACCCACGCTTCCTGTGACGTGACAAACAAAACAAAAACCAGGCGCAGGAGGACGTTCGGACCTGAGCCACGTGTGTCCGTTCTCACACACGGCTTGTTTGTGGTCGGCGAAGGGCAGCACGGCCTGACAGAGGCTGCAGCGCTCCCAAAACGTCTGCTTGTTCAGCTTATTCCTCACATGGCCGATCAGGACCTGAAAAACAAAAAGCAGTGGAGACTCAAAGCCCGCTTCAACAAATTCAAAAAGAATTGAAACAAACATTCCACAGACAGTTCGTCACTGATGAGCGCGTTTATAGAAACGGATCGATTTCTTTCTAATTAGATGGAATCTAGATGTACCGGTTTCGGACCAAGCGTGTAACTGGGACTTCAACGGAATCTGTTCGTCTCGTACACTCGGCTCCTCCGCCTTTTTGTTCTGGATTGATTCGATACGTGCAGCCAAATGTGTTGGAACTCTACTGTACAATAAAAACCTTGCAGGTTGTTTATTAAAATCAAACCATAACGCTTCGTTTCTTCCAGAAGGTGACGGATGTGAGTTTGACTTTTGCTGGTGCAGAATTTTAGAAATAGTGGCAAATATCAGACACATTTTGGGCAAATATGTATGTTTTATTAAACAAAATACAACAAATTCAGTGACTTCAGGATAAAATAAAAAATCATAGGCTATGTCTTGGTTTTTCCACTTGGCCGTTTTAAACAAACTCTTTAATTTCTTCAAAAAAGAAAAAGGAATGGGTTTTTTGTTCCTTTAATTCAAGTGTATAATAATGTTGAATTAGTAAAAAAAAAAAAAAGCAGGCCGTTAGTGGCTCACTGAGGTGACTTTAGGTTTAGTTTGGGATTTTCTCAAGCTGGTTCGCTTTTACCGGAGTCCAACTGATTCTGTTCGGTTCCTGGATTAGGGATCGCACACTCCACCACCTCTCAACCGAAACACAGTCCTTAAAAAAACAAAAAAGAAAAACAGCCACTGATGCTACTTCCACAGAGAGACCTCAGAAGGACCATTTTGGCTCACAGCAATCCCGTGGAACACTTGTGTAACTAATACAGTTTCTAGATAAAGCACCGTTTGTTAAAATATAAAAACATTTTCCATTATCTTCGATTATCTTCCAAGATCCTGCAGGTTTTACTTGTTTCTCTGCCTCAAAACACTTGATTTACCTATTAAATCAAATAACGTGTGTTGGAGCAGACAAACCTCACAAAAAGTTTATTTTTAAAAGTTCATTATTCCTCAATTGTGTACATTTCAGCATCAGCCGTAGAAAAACTGGTATCGGTCCACCATTAGGACACCCACACAGAGAAAATGAGGTAAGAGGTTTTTACCGGCTGTTACCTCGGACGCTCTGTCGTTGGGATCTCTGGACAGGTAATCCATCAGGCCACAGGTGGGTACGCTGGTGTTCTGTGTGATCCAGGTGTTGAGGTAAACTACTCCCAACACTTTTTTCATATTTTCCCTCATCAACAAGGTCTCTAGAGTTGTGATCTGGGTGTGCACCTTAGCCCTCCGCCCCTCTTCCTTCTCCCGTTTGGCCACATCGGATTCGCCTCCCTCCGTCTTATCGTCTCTCGTCTCCATCAGAGGGGGTTTCCAGCTGTGGTTCTCCCGCGCAGCCAGCAGCGCCTGGTGGAGGGTTCGCAGCAAAAACAGTTTGAAGCGGCACAAGTAGGGAGAGTCTACTTCCTGGATTTTCTGCTCCAGTTCCTCCTGCAGAGGCGCAGGGATGCATTTGTTTTTCAAGATGTCCCACCTCACCAGGTCGAGAAGGTCGGCCATTTTATACAGGTTTTGTGCAGGGGACTTGAGCAAGAGCTCTGCTGCTGTTTCAGGAGCTTTCAGAGCCAAGAAGTGAACCTTGTAGGCTCTGCTAATGGGGTGAAAGCCACCAACCACACCCTGAGTGCTGGCCAGTGTGATGTAAGCCCCATTTTGGCTCACAGCGATCCCGTGGAACCTCCTTCCCGTTAGGCTCTCCGGTTGCAACAGGTCCTCCACTTTAAAATTCACAGAGTTTTCCGTAAACCTTGGCGTCAGCTTTTTGATCCACCCGTCTATGGAAGACGTGTAAACTGCAACACCATGCTGGCCGACTGCTAGGGAAACCACAGGGAGAGAGTGCAGCCCCGTCAGGTGGGAATTGCGCACGTCCAGTCCAGTCGATGAGATCCCCAGCAAACACCAGAAGACGTAGCAGCCGCGCGAGGCGACGATGAGGCTGCAGCTGGATTTGTGGATCGGGTGGATCAGAGACACGCATTTAATGTTTTCAACGGGAATATCGTCACACTCCTTCCACAAAATGACGGGATGCCGGAGGGTGAAGTAGCCCTTCACTTTCGACAGGTTGACCGGCACGATCTTCACGGGTCCCACCTCGCTGCCCACAACCAGGCCGCTCATCCGACGCTCCGCACTCTCATACTCCCACCACGCCACGTCGCTGGGTCTGGTCACGCCAGACTCGATCAGGTCGTAAAACGCCACGTCATCTTCGTTTGAGGACGGCAGCCCAAACTTCCACAAGACGAGGTCGCCGTTTTCCATCAGGACCGCCAGAAGGACTATGTCAGCATTTGTGCAGGTGTTGTCCTGCTGGACCTGTCTCACCGTGTATACGCTGGACCACTCCATCCTCAGGGGTGTCTGCATACGGAACCGGCGCTGCAGCTCATCAAAGTCCGACAGGCTTGCCTCTAGAGGCTCGCCTTTTTTTTTTGCATAGCCTTGCTCCTTTAGCCTCTCGCCGTACTTTTTGGAAAGATCGACCAGGAGGTTCCACTCCAACTGCCTGTGGCTGTTGTGAATGGTGAGACTGTTGTCGAGCGTCAGGCAGGCAAGCAGACAGCGTCCGCGAGGGTCGCAGCCCATCGGGGACCAGCTGGCGTACTTTATTCCTTTGTGCACGCCGACTGATGGGTTGATCACCGTGTCTGCAAGGAAAACCTGCCTTACTGAGGGATCGGGATGTGTGGCGAACATTTCCATCGCCTGACCTAACTCTGTTGACCGTCCCACCTTTAAAAGACAAAAACACAAACAATTTAAACTCACAAGGGTTCCACTACTCATTGTGCAAAAAATACTTGCAGCTGAATTGTTGAGAAGCTCCTTATAAAACAAGGATACTTTATTTGTCACACATGGGTAGCCCCCATGTGCGAAATTAGTTCCAGTACAGCCCATGCATACAGACACAACAACATGGTGGGGGATTCAGGGGAACAGGTGATCTGTGGTCAGGTCAAAAAGACAACAAGCCACGAGAGAAACCCAGACTTACCTCGGTCCAGCTTCTCCTGGAGAAGGTAAATGTTCAAACAAACCCCAAACTCAAAGAGCACATTTAAGACTCTTCATTTAATAAAAGGTAAATATAAATGAGACACAAAATGGGGGCATTTATACTAAGAAATCACTCACTACCCCACTAATGTGCTGTGGCTGATCCCTGACTGCCACCATATAACTTGCTGAAGCAGCAAAACTTCAGATGTTTTCTGCTGTTGTGTTTTTAGCATAACTAGCACCGCAGCTAAAGTTTCAGTGCTGCCTACGTTTAGCGATTGTGGAACTAATTAAATTAGCAGTAATGTGTGTGAGCTCATTCACCCGCAGTTTGTGCGTCTCGTTCGGGACAGAGATGGAGGTCCTGTGCAGCGTCAGGTCCTGCTTGTTGCTGTGGACGTCGCAGACCAGCTCCATTACCGTCAGGGAGCTGGAGGTACACACGGCCAGCCGGTGGTCCTCCGACCAGGAAAGAGGCCGCGGTCCGCTCACCGGGGACAGAAGTGGCACGAACGGGTTCCGTACGACCGGCACATCCAGCGGGCTGGAGACCACTTCAACCTCGTACTCGGGCTCGGTCTGGATGACAGCGTTTCTGGTCACGGACGGCGCCGATTCGCCGACGGCAGCCATCTTTGCACGGTAACTGGAAGTGACGTCAGTACAGAAAGCAGCTGGGAGGAGGGATTTCCTCCACGCTCTAGATCAATGATTTAAATTGATGCTTTATGACGTTTTTTTTTTATCGTTTTACGGTGGTGTTCGATGTTTATTGTAAAACGTATTAATATAGACATTTTTTGGTACAAATAAAACTAAATTATGAGATTCCCCATCAATAGGTAGGTAGTTAGCTAGCTAGCTATATGTCTAGCTAGTTAGCAAGCTAGATCAAAATAATTTTTATTATTACCATCGCAAAAGGAGTCTTTAAATAACTCCACATTTTGAGGTTTATCTAAAACATCATCTGAAGAAACCATAAATCACTGTTAAGGTATGTATGACCCTAATTTTTTCCGTGTTTGTATTTTGTGTCACTTTCATGCTTTTTAGAACATGCCAATTTGAAGTTGACCCACAACCTGCCAAGAATTAACACACAAAATTAGCCAAATTATGCATTTTTATAAGCTAATCCCATGTTTAAATACTTTTTAAAAATTGTATTCCTTGTATGGTTCTACATTGCTGCTCTGATCCTGGCAGTGAACTTTTACACAACACTGAACATCCCTGAAGGGAGCGGAGTTAAAAAGGCCACCTCTGTGTTTCCCACCGATGGTATTGAAGTAATATCAATGGCTTCTTGTTGAGTGGGGGGTTTCCTGTTGTCCCACTTCCTGTTCGCCCTCTCACCTTAAAGTGAGTATGGTGATTGAGAGCGGCACCTGACAGGTGAGGTTTTTGCAGTCGACAGCACAGACTGCTGATCTCTAACGTGGCGATCCAACGGGTGTCGCCGGTCTCCAGAGGGAGCGCCAACGCTCTTTTCAGGGTCTGCAGTCCCGTTAATGTCTCCCCTCAACAACAGTGAACTACGCTGATATGCTCTAAATACATTTCATTATCGTCATCATGATTATATCGCTAATTGTGTGTACTTGGTAATGTGCTGCAGCAGCCACCTCCTGGGAGGTGTCTGAAGAGCTGAATGATTAAAACGTGCACGATGAACCATGCATCAAAACGTCCCCGAGGGCTTCTTTGCAAGAAACATGTGAGTGGGCTGCACCAACACTCGGAGGCAGATAACAGCAGAGGATGAGGTCTGCTGAGGCTTGAAAGACTGAGGAGGAACCTGGAGGCAATAACAAGACGGGAGGAGGATTTTAGAGATGCAAAGGATTGACCCGGGCCGACCCCATCCATATCCATAAACCCACACTACATAACCTGTGTACCTGCCGACACGAGTCCAGAACAGTCTAAATAATTCCACCAGAGCTCAAAAGGCTCAGGTTCAAAACCCTGACTGGGCTTCTTTGGCCCTGCAAGAAGTGTTTCCATCTTTATGAGTGGTTGACAGGAGAGGATAAAGTTTTTCGTGACAGCATTTGATGAATGTTTAATCCGACATTCATGCTTCCTCGGGCTGGGACCGAGTCCCTAGTCAGAACCCACCAAAGACACACAGCAGGTGTGTAAAATATTCATCCGGTACACGCTTCATTAAGAATGAAACATACCATGGTCCCCGTTCATTTATTAATTTTGATTATCGAAACAAAAGACAGAAAAATGAGAGATTAAAACATGGTGGGTGTGCTATTCTGTGTTTGTCTCGCAGATTTGTAGCAATTTGTTTTGTGACAAATAACTCTGCCTGTTGAAATCCCGCTGTCGTCTCCCTGAGAGCCAGGCGGCGGGGCGAGGTTCTGTAACAAATCACCGTCTGCCTGAGACTCTCAGGCTCTGCATCCGGCTGCAGCGGGTTTGACCTCTGACTCGTCCAGGAGCGCCCGGCGACTCGTCACACCAAGCTGCCTGATCCGCTGCCGAGCCAGCGACAGCAAACGGGAGGCTTCTTTTTGTCTTTTTTAAAAATTAATTATCGACAATGAATGATGTTTCCCAGTGATGGGCGTCTGCTCTCGGACAAATGAAATGACTGATGTTGTGTCTCCCAGCGATGGAGCTGTCTTTTTGTCGTTCGGACCGGTGGACAGGTCGTCGCAGAGAGTGACAGCACTGCTTCGACGTACGTCTCCGCTAATTCTGAACAAACGTGTCACTCTGATGACATGTGCACCCAAAGGAGATTATTAAAAGTTAATCTATTCTAATCCAATTAGAGGAAGGATGTTCATAGTTCTGACAAGGAAATTCAAGGAAACTATTGAGTTGCATAAATACAACGGAAAGTGTTTATGCCTTTCAAACGAAGATAATGATCTAATATTGAGAAATTATGGCGTTATACACATTTTGGCTTGGAGGTTTGTAAACGGTTCTCAGCTTTTACCACGCCAAATTCTAGCTCACAATCTGTAAAATTCCCTGAGATGCAGCCATTGTTGTGCAGGACACTACACAATATACACATTTACGTTTTAAAGAAAATATGTAAATTGCTTCACATTTACTCAACTCGGTTCAGTGGAATCAGTTGACACAGCTCCTTTTCGTAGAGTGTAAGGTGGATTTGTTGTAGAATGAATTGGGATAACTTCAAAAAGTAATCAGTTGCAGATAAACTGTAGGTCCACAAGATATTATGTTAACAGACATTAGCATAATATCATTGTCAGCAGTTTTTATTAGCAGGTACAGTAATGCCATCAGAAATCTTTTTTCACTAGACTTTTGGTAGTTTTTGTTACCATTCTAGTAATTTGAGCTAATATTTTGCTACTTTTAGCTACAAATCTGCTGTTTTTAGTTTTTAGCCTTTTTTTCATTTTGCGTTTAGCTGCTTTTCTGTTAGCTTTTTGCTAGCTTTCTGCTTCTTTTACTTTTTAGCTAGATCTTTGCTGCTATTCGCTTTCATCAACCATTCTGCTACTTTTAGCTTTTAGCAAAACTTTTGGTACTTTTTTTAGCAATCGTTTTAAATTTTTTTATATAACATTCTGCTATTTGTAGCTTCTAGTCAGTCTTTATGATACTATATTAGCTTTAAAATAGGCTTTCAGAATTTCTCAGACTGATGACCTTTTGATATTTTTAACCTCTATCCAGCCTTTTTATACTTCTGGATTCTTGTCAGCCTTTACCTCATGTTAGCTTTTAGGTTGCCTTTTGATACTTTTAGCTTTCAACTAGCATTTTGATTCTGCTAGCGAGCAAGTGCTCTTTTTGTTTTCGCTTTCACAACTCCGTTTTAGCGTCTTTCAGCTCGTCGTTCGCTGCGTTTTCTCAGATGTCATTTTTCCCCGTTTACCAGAAACTCTGATCTGTAAGTCACCGAAGGAAACACGACACCTGAACGAGTAAAACTCCAGAGAAAATCCAGTCATTCTATTTATTCCAAAGACTAATGGCTGAATTTTTCTTCCTGTGTGATGATTAATTAAAAGAGGTCTCAGGTCTGGTGGCCGGTACATGCTGACATTCCCGTGTGAAGTTCTGGATGTGCACACCCGACTTACAAACACCCAGGTGTGTAGGTTTGATGCTTTAGCTGTCCATGAGCTCTCAGAGAGTTTTAGACTGGGAATTGTTGCGTTTAAGAATGAAGAAGCTCCGGCCATTTTGGTCAAACCTTGAAAAATCCCATTATTTGCATCTGTTTGAGCTCAGAGTATGTTCTGTGAAAGACTCACAGGTGGCACCACACTAAATCTTAGCTTGTTTTTTGTATCTGTAGTTACTTAAACCTGCACTGAAACCAAAAACAACCATACTTTTTAGGTTTCTGGAGCTCTCTCATCCACATTAAAGCCACTCTGACCCGCTGTAACCAGCAGCTGGTTACTGCCAGACGCAGGTAGACAGCAGCTCCTGTTTCTCTGACCTGGAGTGGGCAGCTGTCAATGGGAGGACATGCCCTGTGGCAGTGCCAGAGGAAGGCCAAGAGGCTTGGGGTCCAGGTCTCCTCTGGCTGCCGTGCGGCCCCTGCTAATGGATGGGGTGCCCATATGGCACGTGTGAGTTCTGGAGGTTGGTCTCCTGTTTGGATATTGGACAGGACAGGGCCAGACCTGTGCGGTCACCCCACTAACCCCAAAAATGGATGTGCCCCGTTGATGGGGTGGAAACATGTGCTTTAGATGGTTCTGCTGAGGGTTATATTTCCAGGCCTCACTTTTATTTCTGAAAAATCTCACCGGCAGAAAAAGCATTCCCCGACTTTAAGGTCCTTTCGATGAAGGTTGAGGAAAACCAATTTCATTTGCCAGGAAGCGAGTCTGACAGGAACTGGCCTTAGTCGGCTCCGTGTTGGAAATGCGCATCCCACCGGCCCGGTCTGGCACCGGCCCGATCTCCGTGGGACCAGAAGCAGCAGAGTCAGAAATTTTCCCGCTGCAGCCCCTGAACAAATGTGTTTACGAACAGGATGTACCCTGTGGAACAGCTCGGCGCTGACTGCACCACACAGGCTGATGCAAATGGATCTAAAATTACCTCTTCAGGATGACACGGGCAATTTGTACTGCAGACCTAAAAAACGGGAGAGCGAAGGGTAATTAGAGTCAGCGAAAAACTACTGGTTGACCTGCTCTGGTTTTCCAGCTAATTCTCCATTAGAAAGTGAGTTCAGACTTTAATAGAAAAAAAAGGGGAAAAAACGGGTCACTATCGCCCACACTCCCTCCAATCCCCGCATTCTTCCTCGTTTTCTGTGTCATCATCCTCCTCCTTGCACCCACCTCTGAGGATCTGAAACAAAAGCCCCCCCCGCCCTGTCTCCTGCCTTTTTCCTGTTTTATTGGTGACAGCTGCCATGAAACAGACTTCGCGGAGCGAGAGGAACGACGTGTCAGTGGAAAGGTCCTTTAGCCTGCGTTGCTAATCTGTCACATGCCGTTTGTTGTTTACTGTCCCTTTTCCCGCTCGGCGACCGGTCAGGGCCGCCTTCTTTCTTTTTTTTTTTTCCGCCGTGCAGTAATGGCGACAGATGCTGACCCACGGAAGTGTGAATCTTGCCTATTTCTCCCCGCTGTCAACCTGTAAATTACAGCTATCTGGAGTAATTAGACCCGATAAACCCTTTCCGAGCTTCGCTCCCCCTCAGATATGCACACAGATTTGGCCAGTCGGTGACCTGGGCGCGTGCCATTTGGAAACACAAGGCTGCAGACTTTAACTGCTTCAAAGTTACGCAGTTTTTAGTTTCAAGACCAAATTAAGTTAGATTTTTTATTTTTCATTCCACATCAGCATTCGTTTTATCTAATTTTTAGGTGAAAGCCTGACATCCCCTGCCCCTAACACCTCATGACTTTGAAGACTCAAAAGCGGATTTTGGCAGCGGCCCTGGAACCACAGAGGTGAGTCTTGGACGATTCTGCAGACGTTGCCGTCATTCGCCCTCTACTTATCCTCGCAGAGTTTTGGAGGGGGGGTTTTTTGCGAGTGGACAGCGGGGTCTTTTGAGCAGGAACAGAGATGTCAGCGTCGAGGTCACCTCCTTTTGGCTCGGCATTCGTGTTCGGCCCGCGACCGCCGGCGCCAAGCATGCTTCTTAAAACCAGGGTCTCTGCCCCTTCTACTCTAAGGAAGGTGACTCCGCCGGGGTCTCGTCAGTCTCTATTTCTCTCTCTGGCAGTCGGTGCCCACTTCCTGACCATCGCAGCCAATCGCTTTCTGCCCCACACCTCCTTCGTCGCCAGTGCCGAGCTGCAATCTGTCACCGCGGCTCCGGGAGATGCCACCCCGCCGTCCACCTTCCGTACACCGCGGTAACTGCTTCTGGCAGCACTGGAGCGATAAGTAACTAGCAAAAAGGGCTGGACAGAGGGTTGAAACTGGGTGTGAAGACGGATGACCACGGTACAGAGGACTCTCTCTCTCTCTGTCCTCACACACATTACTGTTTCGACCCCACCCCCATCTCCCCACCCTTTCGCCTCACCCTGCTTTGGCCCGGTCGCTTTGCACGATACTTCAGCGAATAAATGAGTCGTTTTAATCCGACTGACAAGCTGGCATCGCCCAGCCCTGCCCTCCATCTGTACTGGTCGGCCAGCGCAGCAGCAGGCCCCGGGCAGCCCGATGTGCCAATCCAACACACAGCTTATCCTGGCTGTAACTTCGGGGACAGAAGGGTTAGAGCTCCATGCGGCAGCTACCTTCCCCACCAAACAAACTATTTATATAAGAAAGGGATTTGCATGGTGGAGGCTTTGCTGCGCCGGTGCGTTGTTGGTTTTTCCACAAGATTAAAGTTACTCGTTGCAAATTAGGAATTTAGTACTAAAGAAAGATATCAAGAAATCTATCAAATGCAGAAAGAGTTTACTCCGGTAGTTTTCCATATATATATCAGTTTGCGTTTCTGAACACCCAACGTAAACAAAACACTCAGCTGAATCTGCCAAAAAGTACGTAGAGGGTTAAATCATGTACACGTCAAGGAATGAAAGTGCTTTCAGGAACTGGACAAATGACATTTTCTGCAAAGCAATAGCAAAACACTAGCTAAAAACTAGAATAAGCAAAACTCCCGTTTAAAAAAAGCAAAAGGCTCGCCAAAACCAAATATTAACTGAATGCTTGCAGAAAAAAACAAAAGTACCAAAATGCAAACTAAAAGTAGCAAAATTTAGCAAAATACTGGCAAGAATAGCAAAAGGCTTTCTACAAATAAAAAATGGCAAAACAGTAGCTGAAAGCCACAAAAGGCTAGCTAAAAGTAGCAAAAGTTTAAAAGTAGCACAATTATAGGTAAAAGTAACCAGACACCAGATAAAAGGTTAACTAAAAGTCAAAGCAACAAAAGGCTGACTAAAAGTAGCCAAAACCTACCAAAAAGCTAAAAGTGCAAAAGGCTAGCCTAAAGTACAAAAACTTTAAGCTTAGGTAGCAATAGTTTAACCAAAATTAGCACAGTTATAGCTAAAAGTTGTAAAACACTAGGTAAAAATAAAAGGTTAGCTAAAAGCTAAAGTAACAAATAGCAAAAATTATATTAGCAGATAATAGCTATTATCTAAAAGTATAAAAACACTAGCTTGAAGAAACAGAATGTTATTTGAAAGCTTAATGTAGCTAACAATAACAATAGCAATAACACAGTACTAGCTAAATGTAGCCCAAATCCACTTAAACATAGAAAAATGTGGGTTAAAAGCTAAAGAAGCAAATTGCTAGCTAAAACATAACAGTAGCAAAAAACTTGCTAAATGTAACAAAAGGCTTGCTAACAGCTGTAACTAACAGAACAGTAGTCAATATTATCAGAATGTTAGCTTTTACTTAAAGTTAGCATTAGCAAAGTTATCCTTAGCACTAGCAGTAGCTATAGTAAAATAATTAGCATTGGCAGTGTTAGCAGAACAAGCAGACTTAGATTTTAAAGGGAACCAAGGTTTTGAAAGAGATCTCAGTGTTTAGAATGTATAAAAAGAGAAATCTGTTTTTATAAAATGTGTTTTGTAATGCTAATCAAAGTGGCTGCTCATCAAGTTAAATTACATTAACATTTAAAAACTGAAAGTGAAGCTCATGGCGGCGTCTTGGCAAAAGGTTTCTTTTTGTCAAGTCATCTTTTGGCACGATGTGAGGACAAACGCTCCGTCGCTCGGTTAAGTCCGAGCACAATAAAATAAATAAAACCCAGAGGGGGAGTGAAAAACCTTTGGCCACAGGAGGTGCTAAACCCTCTGCTCCATTTCCTCTCTCCACAAGCTCCTCTGCGCTCCCTCTCTCGACCCCCCCCTTTCCACTCCAAGTCGTTTGGGAAGGGACCTGGTAACATTTGCGTGCCCAATTAAGCGCAGGGGCTGAGTACCCCCACCACCACCACCAGCCTCTGGGGTTACGTTCAGATAAAAAAAAAACACTCACACATTCGTCTAAACGCCCACCCCTCCCACCCTCGAAGTTCCTTTTTCATGCCTACTTCCCCCGTCTGTTCTGCCTCTTTTCCACACAAACACCCTCCACTCCAGTTAAAGACCACACCCCACCCCCCACCCCCACCCCGCAGACCTGATTGCAGCTTATCTTTGGAACAGGAGGTTACGACTGTTTGATCCATGGCAGCCGGACCCATTGCCAGTGACATGCTGGGGCCTGGATGCAGTCTGTTTAATAACCGCGGAGGTTCTCTCAAGCTGCGGCGCCCGGCGACCATCCCGATGTTTTGCCACTTTTTGATGAAAGATTAAGCACTGTTTTCTTAAATTAGCTCGGAGAAAACATGAAGCGCGGAGATAAAAGAAGGTTCGCCTCATCCGCAAGGTCATTATCACCGAGACTGAATAATTACCCAACAAATAAATAAAGCTATGGCTCCAAGTTAGCGCAGTCAAGTCTTTCTGAAGTGTTAACTGCTTATTCCCTCAACCAGAGTGAAAGAGCATTGCTGGATAATTTAGGTTACAGGCTCAGCAGTGACAGCTGGGAAGCATTGAGAGCCAACCAAATCGACATAAATCACTGCGTTTTTTTATTTATTTATTTATTTTTATTCTCCCAATAAGTAGGTTAATATCTCTGAAGGGCGTTTAATGTTTTATTCAGAGCTGAGACAGAGACAGTGTAAAGGGACGGCAAGTGTTTTTCAGAGCAGATGGGAGGTGGAGGAGTGAGTTTGCGCGGTTGCCCTCGGAGCACGTCGGCCCTGTAGAGACGGGGGCCCGTCGTCGCCCCTCGCGGACCCTCTTCCTATTAAACAATGGCTTTGGAAGTGTGCTGTCATAACTATTCATCACTAATAAATACTTAAGCACCGAGAGCTTAGCAACACGCTGCTTCACTTCCTGTCACTTGATTGTCATTTGTGTGACTCCTCCCCCTTTTTTATATTTTATATTCTGCTTGGTGTCCCACATTCACCACCCTCACCTGAGGCCTTGTCCCGTCAGGACAGCAGGCCCAGAGGTGTTTCAAGGCTTTTCTCCTCTTTGCACAAAGTTCAAACACTCCAGCAACATCGGACTTGTGAGGCGAGAAAGTCCACTGCAGCCCTGTCCTCTACGACTCGTTTTTGGAAGGTGATCCGATTTTTTCTCTCTCTCTCTGGCGCTCGCTTGGTGGGCTGGCTGGCTCCATTGCAACGCTGCGTGCGCTGGCGTCGAAAAAGGCCGAGGCGGGATTGGTTTTGCTCGGGAAGCTGATGAATTGCAAGCGAGATGCAGAGCGGCAGCCAGCAAGGCGCTCCGGCAAGCGGCCGTCACGAGCGATCACCGTCCGCCCACCGGACGGGGGAAATCAGGGAGACAGTGCTGACAACTCAATTTGACACCATATCTGAAGGAAGCCAGAGTGCCACTTTGCTCTGGATAATTGATAACCTTCCCCGACCTCAGACTCACTGTTGGCTCGTCGTCGACCCGAAAATACTTCTCAGACACTTTTAAGCACAGATTTTTTTTACAAATTGCAGAAACAGCTGGAGGAATATTGTTTTCTGTGTGAAGTGTCAGCTGACGTTTGATAAAGACACAGAACCCTAAAAATCAGCAAAATAATAACTAGAAGCCAGTTGCAGCAATGGTCACACTAGGAGCTAAAAAAGCTAAAAGGTTAAAAAAAACGCTTTGAAAGGAAAACGTCAGCTAAAAGTAGCAAAAGGTTAGCTAAAAACTAAAGGTATGAAAGACTAGCTAGGAGCTTAGAGTAACAAAAAGGCTGACAAAGTAAAAAAAAGCATAGCTAAAACACTTGCTAAAAATTAAAACCTTTAAAGAAGCTAAAAGTAGTGTTCGGAAGCCTAAAGCGTATGTGGTATGCCTAAACTTTTTTCTGATGGTTTTCTCGAGATAACACGATAATTATTTTGTTATATCAAGATAACGACATAATTTTATCAATTACGTAAATATCATATGTAACAGGTAAACCCTAATGACACCACGTCGCTGGTCTGATGATTTGTTACACAAACGCTCCACATTCCATGTTTGATTAAT
>JAVKLF010000033.1:18536157-18553551 GCA_034783495.1 Millerichthys robustus
ACGTGTCTCTCAGCTGCTCTGTTTCCATGTTCTACTGCGGGACTGATAGCCTTGAGTTTGAGATCCGCTTCGTAAGCATGTCTCTTAACGGGCGCCATTTTATGCTTTTATTACACATGATAATGATACCGGAACGTCGAAGCTCGTATTACTCCTCGAGCCCCCTCCTCCCGACTACGGTAGCCATACTCAAGCGGTGGTGCGGCTTTGTAGTTTTCAAAACTCATACAAAAAACATTTTGACCGCGTTGATTTTTAAACGCTGTGTACAACATAAAATCTGTCAGTAAGCACAATCAAAATTCATATAAAAGACGCGCCGGATTATAAGGTGCAGTGCTGATTTTTGACGAAACAAAAGAGACTTTTACGTGCGCCTGTAGTCCGGAAAATACGGTAAATAAAGTTTGAGGAGTTGTTGTCTGGTTTCCTTTAAACTAACGATCCGAAAACCTTGCAGAGCGCCCCTTTTTTGTGACTCCGACAGCATGATTTCCTCACTATTTTTTCTTCTCTAAATCTAAACAAACCAGTTAATTTGTTACGAAAGAAGGAAAGTTTTATGGATTTTTTTACACCGTATTTTCAAATAAAAGTCTTTTCATATAACAGCAGGCAACCGGTGGAAAGGGGTGATTTCAGGCGAGCTAATGTAATATTAACCTATCATTTAGTATGCTTTTGGAGAGCATCTGTCCGCGTCCAGCTGTAAGCTCCTCAGCCTGGAGACTGATCATCTCTTCATTAAAAGTGTAATACTGTTCAAGCGTCTCCGCAGGCAGTCAGGAGCACACAGGATTATCTTATCGACTTAGCCAAAGGTCAACATTGTTTGATTTCCTCAAAGGTTACTATTTATACCTTTTTATCAACTCCTCGTAACATATTTGATCGTATAATTCATTTTCCTTTCTCTGCCCCGGTGTTTGAGAGTCATCTGCGGAAGTGCGTGCATGCTAATTTCTCATTTACGATGCATTAAATTCAGATGAGAGAGGGGATTGTTGGGGACAAAGCTGATCACGCTGTGAGGGATGAGTCAGGAATTGAACCGAAGTGTTTCATTAAGAGGTGCTGGCTGGCTGCTAAGACGGCGCAGGGGTGTAATCCCTCCTGTTCCTCCTCTTCATCATTTATATATATATATATATATATATTACTTATTTATTTATTTACTCACTTATTTATTTATATATATTTTTTACTCATGTCTTCCACAGTCACATATTTTACCTTTACCAGCCACTTACACTCCCAAAACAACAAATCTTCCTTTTCCTTCACTTCACTTCCTCTTTTCTTAAAGGCCTCCTCCTCGCAAAAACACGTAACCAAATCCAAATCCTTCCCCGCCACCACCACCGCCAGGGTCACGCCATCAAAATGACTCTTTTTATTACAGTTCATAAACAGCAGCTCCCCACCCCAGCCCCCCACCCCCGGAGGCCTGGGGAAATTTCCCATAAACTTTGATCAAACACGCGTTAGCTTCGCCTGGTCCTCAGCCACCTCCACGCGTGGAAATAGCTCTGTTCAATCATAGGCAGTGAAAACACACGGAAAACAGCGCAAATAGCAAAGGCAGACGCTAATATATGAAGTGATTATTGACTGAAACACCACGGGAATAGATCTCATAAAAAACTGCGCTTTTTTTCTCCTTTCTTTCTCTTTCTACCTCTTTTTCTCCTCTAACAGAGGTGGTAAACATCGCGGCTTAAAATTAATAGCTCGGAGGGCAGCTCAGGCGACGAAAGCAACCAAAATCAAATCCAGACGCCGATTTCCGCGCGTGTTTGCCGGAGCGGAGACTCTGCGGTTTCAATCTTATTTAGTGGAGCAGTCGGACCAGTTTTTTCCTCAGCTTCCCTCTCTCTTCATCGGAAATGAAGCCCGCCGACGTGGAGGAGAGCAGCGTACAGTTCCGGGGTTTTCTGGGGCTGCTTCCGGATCAGACTGACTTCATAGCGCGGGTCCGGTCAAAAACTGAAGCCGCGAGGGTCCAAATGAAGTCCAGACTCTTTAAATGTAGAAAAACATATTTGGAGGACCCAGTAAAGTCACCCCGAGGTCAGACTGTGCAGTTCTCCGGCTCTACAGTCCTCAGTTAGAGGGTTAAAGATCAAAGGCGGTAGAGATTATTTACCCAGAATGCACATCACCAATCCCACATCTCGGCTGTCAGCACAGTAGCGGAGGACAGATGGTTTGGGTTCCTTTGCTGTCTAGACCTCAGCTAAAGTTTTGACCAAACTGGGTCCCGCATGACGGCATTTTAGATCAGCTAAAAACTTCTCTAGTTGCCAAAAAAAGCAAATAAAAAAATAATGGTTTAAAAAATCGATTACAACAAAGGTAAAAGTTCGCAGAAAGAAAATTGGTTTACATTAGTCATTTTGTTTAGTTTTTGTACAGTTAAAAGGCTCGAAATAACTTCTGAAATTAGATCAAATAAAAATATGAACTTCAACTTGAATAATTATAAAATGAAAGATTTGATATTGTTTTCTGTTCATTTAGCAACTGATTTGTTGACAAATATTGTGATTAGGTTATTTAGTTTGCCATAAATTGAAGGATTAAAAAAAAATTAGTTTGTAGATGAAGTTTGAAGTTGATTGTGAATAAATGTACAATAAAAACAGTACTTCAGTGTCGATATTTACATAATTTATACTTTATACTTTATATATTTTTATTTACAAATTATATCCTAGTAAATCTTAGATTTTTGTCCTGACTTGCTCTTTTAGAGATTGTAGACCCTTTGACAAACCTCTGCCCACCCATCTTTACTTCTAAAATGCCCTCTGATTTGTTGCAAAACGCTCCTTCGGCTGTTTTTTTATTTTATTTTTTTTGTTTTTAATTCCCTTTCCAGCTGTTTCGTTGCTCATCTCCGAGTTTGTTCCCGTTCACCTCAGCGCACCTTCTCGAGGATTCGCCCTTCTTCTTCGCTCAGTCGTGACCCGACCTCCTTTTTCCTTCCTCTCAACACTCCTCTCCGCCTTCGCTTCCCTTCTCTGCTTTCTCCTCCCCTCTCTGCCTTCACCTCCCAGGCCTAATTGAAAGGGACAGCGGCTCTATTGGGTCGCGCACCGACGAGGTTAGAGTGTGACACGTCTCCTGATCCCCATCTGGGTTGCCACACGTACACTCAGGTGCTGCTGCTGCTGCTTTTTTGTTTTTCCCCTCTCCTCCGAAGTCCCCATACCACACACTCCCCACCCCCCCATCTCTACCAATTCTCCCGTTTCTCCTCCTGAGGGTCAGAATGCAACCCTGGAGCGAAAGGCAGGATACAAATTGTCAGAGAGGAAGCCCGGAAGAAGAAACTGGTGCCTCCAGTTCATTATCAGGACTCGGGGAGGTGCAGCGGTGTGTGTTGACGTTGTCACAGTTATCAGGGGGGACACGTGTGTGTGTGCAGCCTGTCAGAGAGTGTGTGTGTGTTTTCTCTCTGGTTTTCATGTGTCTGTGAAGAGGATGATGCTTCCAGGGTTTTGGATGGCGCCGTCTTTGGCTGAAAACCCGACTTAGTGCGGGATCAAGGGTTCGCAGAGGCGGCCACCGCTGACTGCACGCCAGCCGCAATCCCCGGCTCCTTCCGCCGCATCCTTGGCCGCCCCCCCCCCCCCCCCCCCCCCCCCCCCCCCCCCCCCCCCACCACCACCACCACCACCACCACACACACACACACACACACACACACACATTCATCCTCCTCCTGCACCCTCCATCTCAACTCCCTTTTCAGTTTATTTCATTTCTTGTACCCAGCTGATGAAGTAGCTGCAGCCATCTTGGTCCGACCTTGCAAATGACAACATGAGCGATGTCCTGCCCTACCTCCACCTGATTTGTCGGATGGCTCCCAGCTACTACCACGCCAAATTTCAGCTCAGCAGTTGTAAAATTTATTGCGGTAAAGACATTTTCGGGTAACCAAAACTCAATTAGCTGCGGACGTCTCAAAAATGTAATCAGTTGTAGACGTAAAACCAATAGTTACTTCAAGAAAGTTGCATTAAAATTCATTTAATGGTTAGTGGGATATTTCGCTAACCGACAAACAGGGCTAACTCAACAGTTATTGCCTCAGTTTTTAAGCAAAGGATTCTTCCAGTGTGTTGCGCTCAGAGTATGTTTTTAGAGTGGTGCTCAGCTACTACCACACCAAATTTTAGCTAACTGGTGTTATAGTTGACTGAAGTAAAGTCATTTTTGTGTTTTCCAAGTTAAGTTGGGTGTGGTGGCCATTTTGAACCTGATTGAGTCCAAAGGCTGATCAGTTGTAGTCCAGTAAATACTTTTTGAAAGTTTCTTTAGCATCTTTTTGACAATTCCTAAAATATTTTGCTAACAGACTGAGTTGATTTAAAAAGTTTTAAACTTTAAAGTAAGAGCTGGGGGTTAGTCTTAGCTACTACCACGCCAAAATTTATCTTGATAGCTGCAAAATGGACCGAGTTGTCGCCACGTCTGACTGCCAAAATCAGGTTTTAACGCAGTAGCCATGTTGAATTGAACCGAACCCGGAAGCCAATCGAAAATGTTGTTGCGCCGACATTGGCGGCGTGGGCGATAACGATATTTAAAATCGTCCCGACACAGAACGTTAAAGAAAAAAAAAAACAGCAACCCGAACAGAGTTATAAATTGCCGCCAGTGTCAGATTGTTTCTTGCGAGTCTGTTTATCGTTTGCACTTCTGTCAGTGTTTACAAATGCGACGAATTATTTGTGTTTACCTTCACTGGTACTGGAGACGTCGATATTCTCGGGGAAAAAGTGAGCAGTCAGGAAAAAGTTGATTCCCATAAACAGGCTTGAGTTGAGACGTCGGTGGCGCTTGAATCGCTTAGCCGCATCGCAACTTGTTTGTTGTTGTTTTTTTTTTGTTGTTTATTCTGAGGCAAGTGTCGTGTTGTTCAGTCTAAAATAAAAAAATTTAAAAAGGTGGTTGGGGGGGGGGGCGCAGTTAAACCGGGGACTCCCGCTTCCTGCCTGCGTGGAGACACTGTCGCATCCGGTTAGCACCTAAAGAGGTTAAACTGCGGCGCCTGGCACAGCCGATTGTGTTGATAACCATCTGAAGATGCTTATCTGCTCCTTCCTTGCATCATGCTTCACACGCTTTATTCGACTTGCCACTCCTGACAAACTTCAAACCGCGTGTAGTGTGTGTGTGTGTTTTTTTTCCAGGTGTATACAGGTGTGCATTTCTGTGTTTATGAGCGTGTGTTTGCAGCTCCGAAGGGGCTCCTTTTGTGTTGTTTATTCTCGCTGCCTTCTTTCTATAAAGCGGGCTTCTGATCTCGCAGCCGACACGCTTCCAAATTCTTTTGCCGGTGTAAATATATCGGTGTCAGTTTGTCCGACGATGAAATGTGCAGCCGCAGCGAAGAGGCACTGCCTGCCGATTCTTTTTTTGTGATTAAAAGCCGGAGAAGAAGCGTCTGTTTCTTACGAGTTATGGTTCTGTAGGGCAGCTGTGTGTGGGGTCCTCGGAGCCAAATGGCATGTCAGCATGTTAGGGTATTGGATGGTTGACCGCCTTTCTCACCTGTCCAATTAGAGGCTCTTTGATCGCCGGCTCCTCTGGTTTGGACACCTGATAAGACCATGCCATAACTGGCCCGGTGTGAGTTGGTTTTCTGCATGTGGCCCAGATTGGTCAATGCCACAACTGGCCCGGTTTTGGTTTGGTTTACATGGTGCTGGCGCTTGCATTGACCACCTCTGGCAAAACACGTCTGGGTCACCAAAGGGCCGTCATTCTTTGTTGTATCTGGACCGAGCATTAGAGTATTCGGAGCATTGTGTGGGCCAGAACCGGGCCAGACAAATTTTGCTCTGTGTGATATATCTGCGTCCAAAAACATCCAAAACAGCGGTTGTTTTTTAAATGATTTATACAGACTGTATTTTCCAATTTGTATTAAAACAATATTTTGATGAGTTTCCTGTTTGGGTTACACAGAATTGTGTTTGTGTTGGTAACCTGTGGCTGCCAGCGCTTTGATAACGACAAAAACTCTGCAAACTCTTTTCCATGTAAATCAAACTGAGGCTGCACTGGCAGAACTCCTTCCTTCCATCGACTGAATCGATGGCGGTGTGTCTGCTCGCTCCCCTGCAGGCAACAAGCAACATCAATCGGTTCTTTTACCGGAGAAGCCTTTTTTTTCTTCCTGCGCGTGTGTGTCTTCAACTTTCCCATAATTTACCCGAGCCGAGGCGGGAATGCTCGACGTAATGAAATACTAAAATCCATTGTTTACTTTTTGTTCCCACTACATGTAAAACATCACGAGCTCAATCCGGAAGGAGTTTTTATTTAATTTTTAATTTAATCCTTCATTCCTGAATAAAAAAAAGTTAATCAAAACGTCATATTCTTTATTAAAATATTAGTTTTCGTCATGATAGTTTTGTCGCACTTTGTTTGGTTGAGGTTTTTTGTTTTTTCACTTTAGTCTCTGATAAATTATGTTTTTCCAAAAGATCCACTGACATTTATGGTATTTTACGGATTTAAATGTTGCACAATGCCCAACTTTAACTAAACTTGACCTCAAATAGTTACAACTCTTTAAACTTTTGATCGGTATGAAAGTAAAAACACAATGATCTTGCTTTTTCTACTCATCCCCCTCCAACCAGAATGCAGAGAGAAAGACCTGATTTGGGGGAAAAAAGATCCATCTCTGCTCTCTGGCCTCCACCAGGAGACGAGTGTGAGAGCGCTGCCAGACATCAGACAGAAGCACCGTTAAAAATACATGTCTACCACTCCTCATGACTTATTGAAGACTTCTCCTCCCTTTATGTTTATGAGGTGAGAAGCCTCCCCGTGACCTCCAGTGGTGACCCCCAGGATCCCTAGAGGTGTCCGAGAACCTGCTATTTCCTCTAATTGAGCTCACCCTCAAATGAGATCCAAGCGTGAACATACATGTTAAAAACAATGTCCATTTATGAAGCATTTTTTAAAAACTGCTTTATCAGAGGGTGAAGAGTCGGTTTTAATATTTAATATACATACAAGGATCAAAACGAACTTTTAAACTGCTTAACATTTATATTTGAGGCAAACTAGCCTTCCAGTTTACACTTAATTAATAATTTATAAATTGTCTTTGGCCTTGAACTAACCGCATCTAAAACCAAAAAATATAGAAAACCAGAACAGCCCTGGTGTTCGGTAGTTAGCTAAACCGCAAATTTAGACGTACTAACAACATTGGCTAACTTACAGCTTAAGCTTGATAATGTTAACTATGCTTTGCTTTGTTGGTGCTAGCACCTCTAGGTAAATAGCAAACAACAGTTTAGACTTGCTAATGTTAATTAGCTCAAAAGCTTTTTAGGCAGGTCACTGTTACCAAGCTAAACATTATTTTAGGCTTGCAGTTTGTTAGCGTTAACTAGCTTAATGACGGCTATGGCTTGCTAATGTTACCTGGCTAAACAGCAACTTAAGCTTTCTCTAATTATTTAGCTAAACAGGAGCATAGTTTTGTTACCATACTACATTTCTTCATAAGTTTGCTAATGTTAACTAAACAGCAGTTGAAGCGTGCTAATGTTAGCTTTATTCCTGCTTGGGCTTATTAATGTTGGCTAGCTAAACTGAAGCTTTGCATAGCTAATGTTACCTCATTTAATAGCAACTTGCTAAATAATTGCTAGCTAAATGACAGCTTAAGTTCGCTAATGTTTCTTAACAAAACAAATTCTGGGGCTTTATTATGCTTTGGTTTGTTCTTGTTGCTAAGCTTAAAAAACCTTCTTAGGCCTGCTTGCAGTAACTAGCTAAGTAGTAGCTCAGACATGCTAATTTGAGCTAGCTAAACAACAGCTAAAACTTACTAATGTTAACAAGCTCAAAAGCTTTTTAAGCGTGTTACTGTTACCAAGTAAATGTTTGCTTAGGCTGGCTAACATTAACTATGACGGCTTAAGCTTGCCAACTTCAGCTCATGAAATGGCAGGATAGGCTTGCTAAATAGTCGCTCACTCAACGGTCACTTAGGCATGTCACTGTTAGTAAGCTAAACATATGCTTAGGCTTGTAGCATGCTAAAGTTAACTATCTGAATGACCGCTACGGCACTCTAATGTTAGCTCCAGTTCTGCTTAGGCTTGTCTATGTTTCCTATCTAAACGGCAACTTAGCCTTGCTAATGTTGGCTCATGAAATGGCAGTTTATGCTTGCAAAATAACAGCTTAGGTTTGCTGACATTAACTTGTTAAACAGCACCTGGTGTGCTAGTGTTAACTGCACCTTTGCCTAGCTTTTATAGCTTTTAAGCTGAATGAAATTTCCAGAAGTCATCTAAAGACCTTCAGATTGCCTGTTCAGAACGCACATCCAGCAGACAAAATAAATTTGCTTGTTCTTTCTCAGGACTTTGTGAGGGGTGGGGGTCTTTCTGTGTTTTGCTGAGTTTATAGTTCAGCTAGCCTTTTCTGTGCTAAGGCAAAGAAGAAGACGGAAGTCTTCGGTTGGGTTTATGGCATCTCCTTGAATGTTTTTGTCTGGCGGATTCCCTCATTGCTCGAGGTAGCCGTGTGGTCCCAGAGGAATTTGCTGGACCAGTTTGGCCAGTGGGTGTCAGGGCCCCCCGGGCTGTTTTTATTTTATTTGGTTCGCCTGACCAAAGTGGCTGCCGAGAGAGCAGTGTGGAGGAGGAGGGGGTGAAGCTTTCTGAAACCCAACAAGATATTGATTGAGTAATCTGTGTCATCTGATGGTAATATGTCCGACACTGGCCCCCTGCCGCGCCGCCGCCCAGCCTTCGGCGCTCTGTGGGAAAAACAGAAGCGATTCATGTCAAGACGAAAAGCAAGAGCTTGTTGGTGAAGTGGCCGTCGGGATTTTGAGTTTTTATTTAGAGTTTTAAAGTATTTCATGTACAACTTCGGTAAAATTAGTGTAAAGTGTAGAGGATGCTATGGAAGAAGATTGGGGCCCGTGCAAAAAAAATAATCTGTATATTTTTTTAAAAATTCTGACTTCATTTCCTCAGAACTTTAGGGTAAAAATGTTTAAAGAAGTTCAATAGTCTAACCATTCTTTTCTGTTTTCTGTTCTGATTAATTTATTGTTCCATTTAAAGATAATGACATTTATTGAGTGATGCGCCCCCCCCCCACACACACACACACACACACACACCCACACACACACACACACACACACGGAAAAATAAAATAAAACAAAATAACGAAGCGTCAAGTAATCAAGTAAAACTCTATTTATTATTTATTAAGAAAATGCTAAATTCAAACCATTCTTGTCTGTTTTGTCTAATTAATTAGTGTTTTTGTTTAAAAAAGAAAAGCACTTATTGAGTGATGACCCCACCACCCCCAATAATAAAATACGTCAAGTAATCAATCTAAAGCATATTTACTCAAGGGCAGGCAACATTTAAACCATTCTTTTATGCTTTATTCTGAATAATTTATTGTTCCTTTTAAAATAAATTACATTTATTGACGCCCCCCAGACCAGAACCACTGGTCCACCTGCGTAACACTATGCTAACCACCTGCTGTTTTTCTTTCGGCTGCTCACTCCCGCACAAAAGAGAAGACGTTTTACACCGGTTGTCCATCCGGGCTCGAACCTGCGGCCTTAGGATCCCATGGCACAGATCCAATGCCCCCCAGAAACTTATTGTGGTAATTGTCTGTTATCAGACCTGCGACCCGCTTCTAGAAGACTTAAAATAATGTTTAAAGAGTCGGCTGTGTGTGTCCGTAAGACTCTCCCTCCTCCTAACCCTCCTTGTGATCTGAGAGGAAAGCTTTCATTATTTGCTGAGATTGGGATGTCAATCCCTGCCGCCCCTGACCCAAGTTTGTAGTCGCCACCTGTCCACCCCTCTACTCATATTGGGGGAGATGATTAGTTATCTCCACTCTGTGCCCCCCACCCCCCAGTGGGCCCCGTACCTCCAAACAAAAGGTGGATCTCTTCTTAATCTAAACCACCAAACAGCTTTGTTTCTCACTCTGAATCAGTCTTTAAAAATAAAATAAAGATAAAACAGGTCAAAACCTGTAACATTTGTTTAAAATCGTGCTGTTTGCTTTTAAAAATAATTTTAAAAATGTTGTTTTTCAGTATAATAAAGTGGCTTTTCTTTGTTTTGCAGCACTTGGCTTTAAATGTTGCTCCAAACTGAACTAAATGTGTGCAGGATATAAGCATTTGGGAATAAATTATAATTCTTTTCAACGATAAGAGCAGATTTAATCACCGACATTAAAGCGCATTTCGCTTATATGAACTGTAAAATTAGATCAGCTCGTTTTTAAGAAGGCAAATGAGGTTCTTGAACATTTTTAATTGATCTATTTTTCATCCTCCCTGGTGTGTATATTTTGTTTAAAACAAAAACAGTGTTGGATCAACGCAGCTCTGCCTCACTGGTCCAACTAAAAGGAAAAACTGAAAGCTCCCTCCAGCAGACCCCGCTTTGATTTGCTCCTAATTTCATCAAAAAATGTACAACTTCTTTTGTTTTCGTTTATTTTTTCCCCCCTTTAAGTTATTTGTATTATTATTAATAATATTAGGGGTCCATGGGATTAGCAGGAGTCACTGATCCACAGTCTGTAAGCTTTTATTTTATTTTATTTAACTCCCCTCCGTCCGCACTTCATTAACCCTGAGCCGGGGACAATCCGCGGTCAGAGCCGAGGGATTTACCGCCAACAGCCTTTCACATGGAAATAAAGGAGGAAGGAGTCATCAAGTGAGCTTTTTTTTCTATAATCACATGCACAAGTATTTACAAAACAAAAAGTAAGGCCTCGTCGTTACCCAAATCGGTCACGCGTCCACGTGATGGGACTATAATGATGTTTTTATTAGGTCATTTCAATGCCACTTTCTGCGGCACGAGAGCGCAGAGTTCTCAGGCCGTCAGTTTGATGTTTCACGGCTCGGTCAGCCGCCCGAGGGGGGAGGAGGGAGTGGGGGGATAACAGGTGCCATGCGCGCGTGACAGCAGGGAGAGCTGGCTATCAAACCCATCATCGACTTTCAATTAAAACCTATTAAAGTCTTTTGTCTAATCGTTAACATCCTACAAGTCTGAGCTCCTTTAACCCCCCCCCCCCTCCAACGTGCCGCGCGGGGCGGATCATTTGGGTCCACGCAGACTTGGAGTGGATTCGGTGGTGGAGGGGGGTGGGCACGGGGGTGGTGGAGCCGCTGACCAGCTGTCCCCCCGCGCGCTGATCCCGCAGTCAGCTCCAGCCCGGTCACCAGCTGTTGGAGCCGTTTGGCGGAGGCGCTGGCGTCCAGCACCCTCAAGGAAAAGTAAAGGAAGGAGGGAAACAATCAATTTCCAAAATGCTGGGATCATTTAAGGCACTCGAACAATTGCGAGCCCGACATTAATATTTCATTCCCCCCACCCCCCTCCACTGTTTATGGTGCTGTTAATTTAGAAACAGTGAAGGGTGAAATAGGGGGTTTATTTGGCTGGAACTGATCTTTGCTTAAACCTAAATATGTCTGGGAAAAGCAAAAATAAAAAGTTATTCTTTCATCATTTTACCATTATTTCTCTGCAATCACATTTATGAAAGAAATTATTTTAAATTTATCAATGTTATCGGTAAATGTAATCATCCATCTATCATATCTACCTCTATGTACACTCCATAGAAAAATGATGAGACAAATTGGAACCTAAATTAGAAAATAAAATTCTAATTTAACCTACTCATATTAACGATAAAAGTCGAAGCTCCGATTTATTAAACAAATCATTTTAAATCTACTGATGTTATCAGTAAACGCCATTATGACATCATCAATGTATCATATACCTCTCTGGGCTACAGGAAAAGTAGTAAGACAAAAGTGGAGCTTAAAATACTCAAAATTAGAGAAATTGTTTCTAATTTATCGATATGAATAATGTTAAAAAGTTAGATTTATTAAACATAGAAAAAAACATTTTTCAAATTAGCCTATATTACGCTAAACAAGACAATATTATCAATAATTGTGAAGGAAATGAAAAAAATAGATTTTAAATCTACTCTGCAATCAGATCTGAGTAAAGATTTGTGTAAAACCAAGTTAGAGCTTATAATTAACATTTATGTTGAACTAGAAAAATATTTTAACTTTACCAATATTATCAATAAATGATTCGAACATGTTATTGACTGGAGAAAAAAGGGACATTGTGTTGTTTTTAAATGATTTTTAACTGGAAGTACTTTGTTTTCAGAACTGTAGATGAAATAAAGACAGAGTTGGAAGTTAGATTTGTTATTTATGATGAAGAAATCAAATTATTTTTAGAAATTACCAATATCACCAATAAACAATATAGCAATATTATCAATGATTGTGCATAATACATTTTTTTGAAAATCATTGCTTCCACCTCAACAACTCTGCATTCAGGAAATAATGAGATGAAACAGTTGGAACTACAGTTTTATATTTATCTTAAAGAAGATGAATAATTTCAATTTTACCGAAATTACTGATAAATTTTTTGATGATATTATTGACCATTCAAGATCAAAGGGGCAATGATTGTTTTTTTTCTCCACCCTTCGCAATCAGAACAACGTTCAGAAAAGATGAGGTAAAACAATAGAGATGGAAATCAATATTTTTGCTGAAGAATTCAAATAATCTTAAATTGACCGATACTACAATAAACAACATAACGATGGAGAAACGAGGATGATTTTTTCTGGTATACCTGTATTCAGAAAAACTAACTAAACTAAACAAAGTAGGAATCAATTTAAAGGCATACTAAGAATTTAATATAATAGCAATGTTATCGGTAAAAGTGACGTCGATAGAGTGAACAAAGGAAGAACTTGTGGTTTTCTCCTTAAGAATTTAGTCTGAAATTGGAACAGGAAAAGACCACACTAAAACATAATTAGAGATTAAATCTAATTTAAAAAAAACGAAAAGACAAATTCACATTTACGATTTTACCAATAAGCGATATTACAGACAGATATTAAATATTTAAACTGGTCCAGATGTCAGATTACTGCTCTTTATACAAATAAAGTATCCTTGAATTTACTTTTTTTTATTCCTCCTCCATGTTTTTTTTTTTTCATCTGAACATTAAACAAATTAAATTTAACCCAAACTCAAGACAGGAAATAGGAAACTTGGGATTTTTTCTTGGTTGCTGACGCAAAAGTTAAATAAACACCTTGCCTTCTGAAAACAAATTATTCTGCTTTTAATTGATTTTTTAAAATGTTTATTCAGATAAAGGGGTTTTATTTCAGGATCGGCTCCAAAAACAAGAAGTTTTTTTAATTTTGGCTGGAAAATTCCCTTTTTATCTTTACGGTCCAATTTATATTTGGCCTTAAGACGAAAACAAATCCTCTGTGATGCTGAAAAGATGTGTTTTGTTTTTTTATGTTTCTTCCTCCGATGGTTTCCCGGTTTTTAAAGCACACCTGACAAGAACTCAAAGCAGCAATAAAAGGATTAAACCAAAGACTTTTTTTATTTCCACATTTATAAAAGTAATTTCTCTTTTACATCAAATCCCCTTCCTCGTCCTCCTCACCGAAAGCCAAAGGAGCTTCATCACTCAGAGCCAGGAGGAAGAGGGGGGGAGGTTAAAATCTGAAGGAGCGGGAGGGAAAAATAATTTTAAAAATTAAAACAAAATCAAAATAAAATAAAGTATGACCCAGGAAATATATGGAGGGGAAAAAACAAAACAAAACTACTCCACAAGTTCGATATCTGCAATGTACATTTTCGAACAATTATCACAGCTTCATAGGAAAAATAACCAAAGGAGCGCACAAATACGACAAAACCAACCCATTAATAACCAATTAATCGATTCAAAATAAATAAAATATGAACCGTCGTATTCTCCTCTGTGGGATGAAACCTGCTTCTTTTTAATGTAAATTGCTGGACAAATTTACTGAAAAACTGAATTAAAAAAAGAAAAATCTTCATAAAAGCTTCTTTTTTTCTGGAGTCAAGGGTTTTTTTCCAGGTGCTCCAGGGAGCTTTTATTCATTTATTTACTCTTTTTTTAATTTTTATTTTTTGTTTATTTATGGATGCTGGTTTGATATCCTGGTAAAACTGGATCAAAAACAGACTAAAAACAACTTGCTTTAAAGTCAGTCTCTTCGGTTAAAAATCAAAATATTCTTATTTACAAAATGATGACTTGGAGGAAAAAAAAACAATATTGTTCCTCTAAATGTCTCAACTTCAAATAATATTAATAATTATTATTATTAATAATAATAATTATTATTATTGGCCTGATATGTGGCGCCTAAAACTAAATAAATATTTAACTTAAAAGTTTTAATTCGTCCCAAAAAATAAATAAATAAACTATCATTAAAGCTCCTGTCCTTTAAGATGGATCCAGATACAAAGAATGAAAAAAAGAAGAAGAAAAGTCCACGAGTCGGTTCGGATCCGCTCCGTCCTCAGAGTCCATCCGGATCAGATTTAATTTTTTATTTCCTTTTACTTTGTCCTCTGTCTGATTTTAATTAGTTTGTTTGTTTTTATTTATTTTTGTTTAAGGAGTTCCGGTATATCAGAACCAGACCAGCTCACCGCTGCTGGGCAGGCCGGGCCAGGACGCCGGACATGGGGGGCAGAGGAGGAGGAGGAGGTGGCGGTGGCGGCTCGCTGCCCCCCTGCAGGCCATGCAGCAGGATTCGCGGCACCAGGGGTCTTTGTAGGGCTGGAGGCGGTGCCGCCGAGGGGCCCCGATACAGGTAGAGGGCCGCCCCGGGGTCCAGGTTGGACACGAGGCTCTGCGGGTAGAAGTACGGGGACGGGAACATCCTCTGCAGGGCCGAGTAGTTCCCAGCTTCCGCCAGGAGCTCCAGGCCAACAGCAGTCTGCCTCTTCCACTTGGTCCTGGAACAAACAAAACAACACTTCAGTCAGCGTGAACCGAATAAACAAAACAAACCCAAAAAAGTTTGAAGGCCCAAAACACGTGTGTCCAACTGAAGGCCTGTGGGCCAAGCGCGGCCCTCGTTGCGACTCTTTGAGGCCGCTAATTTCTGGTTATTTTTTCAGCACATTTTATTCACATAAAAAAATTAAACTGTGTTGACTTGTGGCAGCTCTTAAGCCAAGTCAAGTAACCTTAACTTTTCAATCGTCTTTCATTTTGACATGCCGACGAAAAAAGTGGAAAAATTAAATAAATTAAACTCACAGTCAGAAAAAAACAATATCAGAGTTTTTACCTTTTTAAATAGTGACCACATGGGTGGCGTTGAATTATTGTAAATTAGAAGTTTAAAATAAAATACTGCACAATGTAGTTACAGCAAATAAATTATATTTGTGTTGCTTAAAAATTACTCACAGTTTGTGAAGTTTACAGTACTGTCATTTTTTACTCTACATTGATTGACAACAGCTGCCAGTAAAACCGTAAATGCTAAATTTTAAATAAAATACTGCAATATGTTTGCCTGTTATTCATGTGTCGTTTAAAAATTACTTACAGTTTGTAAAGTTTACAGTACTGTCATTTTAAAAATATTTTTCAGTGATACTTACACAACAGCTGCCAGTAAAATACCATAATTCAAAAATTTTAAATACAGTACTATATGTTTTCCAGTCATGCCAGATTTTTGTGTGTTGTTTAAAAAGTGAATTACATTTGTGCAGTTTGTAAAGTTTACAGTACTTTTTAAAAACTTTACGGCGGTACGACAGCTGCCAGTAAAGTACTGTAAATCTTAAGTTTTAAATAGAATACTGCAACATGCTTTCCAGTAATGTCAAATTTACAAAATTTGTGTCATTTTAAGGTTTAACAAACAAATGTACAGTTTGTAAAGTAGAGTGTAAAATTTTCTGAGGAGGTATTTTAGCTGCCGCTGAGTTTCTGTCGATTTGAAAGTTCTAAATAAAATACTGTATACACTTTACAGCTGAATCAGGTTATTTGATTTATGGTATTTAAATGGTTTAAATGTATTTCCCATGTATAAAGTGTGTAGTTTACAGTACTGTGAAGTACTTAGTCATCAAATATGGTACTTAACTGTACATTTTTTTACAGACTTGAGCAAATATGCATCAGAGAAACAGAAAATCAGCTTAAAAAAGTTGTTTTACTGATTAATTTAACAATTTGATTTTTTTGTCCTTTAGCCTGTGAGTTAAATTAATTCAACTTTCTACATTTCTTGTGAAGAAAATAATATTATTTGCATATTGATAATTTGACATATATAAATGAATCTGTATTTATACATAGTTTTATTTTGGTTGTTTGTTTGTTTGTTTTTTACAGTAAATACTTGAGGACAGAGTTTTGGGTGTAAAAGTAAAGCCCGGGGACGTGGACCGTGTTCTGCTCATTTCTCCCCTCGTTTAAATAAATAAAAACAAAAATAAATCTTCGTCCTGCCACTTGTGTTCACAGCCGAACATATTCCAGCTCAGCGCAGGTGAATAATTCATCCTAAAGATAATTCAGCAGATATAGTCGTTTCCCTGAATTATTAATCTGCACACATGCAGCCGTGAATTATTCATCAGCAGCTCAAACTCTTTTATTTGAATATTTATTTATCTCATTAATCTGATGGAGATTTAGAAGTTTTGCTGTTTTCTTTTTATGAAGGATTTCTTTAAATAGCAACTTCTTTATGTTTTACTGTTTTATTTTGTCTTAAAGTGATTCGAATGGGCCATTTTTATTCCTGTAAAATGTGTAAATTAGAGGTGAAAGTTGTTTTAACGCTGGATTTAAAATTTAAAATTGAAAACATCAGCTGAACAATTAAAAATTATTTATAATATCATAATCAAAAAATAAAGGTAGTTGTTTCATTTTAAAGAGACAAAAAGAGGATGCATTCCCGATGAAACGGTTCTGAAGGGGCTCCCCTCACCTCCGGTTCTGGTACCAGGTCTTGACCTGGGTGTCGGTCAGGTTCAGGGAGGCCGCCAGCTCCATGCGGTCCTGGACGCTCAGGTACTTCTGCCGCTCGAAGCTGCGCTCCAGCTGCGCCAGCTGGTGGTCCGTGAAGGCGGTCCGGGCTTTCCGGGGCTTCTTGAGCCGGACCTGAGGACTGTCCCTGCTGCTGGAGATCTCCCTGTCCCCCTCCTCCTTCACTGAGAGACACAAAGAGACACCAGTCAGATTTTTTAAAAAAAAACTAAGAAAAGAAAAGCCATAAATCAAAGTTTTCTTCTAGTTTGTACAAATTTTGTTTTTGAGAAAAAGCTTTATTTTAGCGTTAAAATGTTGATTTTATTCGTGTTTTTTTTCCGCTTCTAAACTTACATAAAAATAAAATAATTCTATCCTGATATTGAACTTTATCCATCCATCCATCCAT
>JAVKLF010000033.1:18640893-18651029 GCA_034783495.1 Millerichthys robustus
CTTCTCACATCATAATTTACAGGTGTTCACATCCAAATTACAAGCGCAGACATTTTGAAACATATTTACCTTCATAATACCTGACCAGTAATGCTCTGCCCAGATACCGCAAAGAATAACGCCCCTTCGGTGACCCAAATGCAGTGTGCCAGAAGTGGTCCACACATGGGTCAGCACCCACATATACTAGATAACAACTGGGCCAGTTGTGATACTGGCAGATCTGGATCACATATGCCAAATCAGTCAGGCCAGTTGTGGAATGCCATCATAGCCAGACCTGGCTCATATCCAGTTGACAAACCACTTGCCATGCCAGCACTCAACCAGCTAGACACCAGATCTGGCCCACACCTGTCTGCTATGGATCTCACATAACAAAATTGATCTGGCCCAGTTCTGCCCCACACAAGGCACTAAACACTCTGACACTTGGCCCAGATACCACAAAGAATGATGGCCCTCTGGCGACCCAGATGTGGTTTACCAGCACCGCATAAATAATATCACAACTGGACCATTTGTGGCATCGACATATTAGGGCCACATAAACCAAATTACAACCAGGCCAATTGTGGTGCTGACAGATTTAAGCCACATGCACCAAACGTTACCTGGGTCAGTTGTGGCATTAACAGATTTGGGCCACATTAACCAAACCACAACTGGACCAATTGTTGCATAGACAGATTTGGTTCACAGAATCCAAACCGCAACGGAGCCAGTTAAGAAATGTCATCTTAATTATAGTACCACGATTGCCAGATCTGGCCCACACCTGTCTGGGATTTGGGAAATTTTGCTTCCCTCTTTTATTGTTCTGCATGACACATTTCACAAAAAGCTGCTCTACTTCACAAGTTATTGCATTTTGCTGTTAAAAATAAAAAATTTTTTTAGTTAATTTAACTTTAGCTACATGAACAGCAGTGAAGAAAAAGACTGGTCCAACTAAAACCACTTATTGGCTTTTTTGAACCATTAAATTTAAATTTGTCTTTTTTTCATATTAATGCACCATTTGGAGTAAATGTGATGGGGTTTTTTTTAAAGTGAGTGAACGAACTGATTTCATCTGTAATCAAGCATCAAGAACGATTTGCTGCTGTGCTCCAGCTCAATCAGATCCTCTTTCCAACACCCTGATTGGATTGCTCAGGAGGGACAGGTTTTTTTTTTCCTAATGTAGCAGCCGATCGCATCGGTTGTGATGCGACCCCGGCAGCAGGGCCGGGAAGAAGGTACAGTATAAAAAAAACAAAAATCACAAGTGCCTGTCAGCGAAGCAGTGTCCTCCTCATGGCGTCTCCCATCACACTGATGACTGTGTGTCAGTGTTGTGAGCCTCCTCGTATGGATGTACGATGCTCAGACACATGCGGCGGATGAATGCATGCAGGGTGGCCATCGCTGAGGAAGGAGCGAGACACACATAAAATGCCCCGCGGAACGCTGGCGTTTAGATCCGCAACGACGGTGATCGCGTTCTCCGCCCGGGTGAACGAAGACGACTCGCGTTGCTCGCTGACAGTCGCCGCGGAGCATATGCCAAAAAGGGTGGGGGGGATGACACACATTAATCGCGATGACATCCCATGGAAGAAGCACTGAGGGTGCCCGCGGTGTCCCGACTAATTCAATTATTTCTGCATGAACGTCATAATGAAATCTGTCTGGGTGCAATGATTACTTCTCCATGATCTCATTTGCACAAAGCGAAAATGACAGCTTGGTTATGTAGGGCAGAACTCATTACGATCTGAGATCACAGTTTATGTGTGCTCCTCCTTCCTTAGTAGGCAAGCACTTCAACCTGCAGCCTCAGCTTGTATGTTTGTTGTATGTAATTATGTGGTCACACTGCCTGGGGTTGGTGTTTTACTGCAGACAACACTGTGAAGGAATCGAACTTCAGAGAAGGTGCACGCCTGACTAAATCTGTGCCGAATATGAGCAAAAACTCTCAAACTGCAAGGTCATTAACTGCTTAAACCGTCAGCTGCTGCTTTTAAAAGGAATGAAGGTGCTCTGGTGACCCGTCACATCGAACTGAGGCTTAAAAGTAAGGCGCAGTGAGATGTACGCAGATAGTTCATTAACAGCTAAAGATGACTTTGAGCAGAAAAAAACCAAATTTGTGCTACTTTCCTTGTTGCTAATGGAGCTAATTTCAATACCAGTTGGGAAATTACCAGTGGTGGGCACAGCGAAAATGTAAACTTCACTAACTAAAAATTAGAGTCAGTGACTCATAATCCACTAACTAAAATTAGCTTCACTAACTCATAGTCTACTAACTAAAATATAGCTTTGGTAATGCTAAACATGTAAACAAAAATAGCAGAAGCCAAGAGTTAGCTTCACTAACTTATGAGCTTATGAGACATTTTGCTAACAGATTACGCGTATAAGACTGCTTTATACAGGGTGCCATTGCTCCCTTTTGCTTAAACTTAAATTTGTCAGATGCAGGTAAAATGCTGAATTTGCATTTCCTGCGAAAATGCAGTTTAAATGCTTATTTTATTTATTTTTATTTTTAGCTGAAAGCTGCAACTGACAGCTTGTTTTAGCTTTGTCAGCCATGCTAACGATAAAAAATAAGAAATAACAATATAAACAGATTCATAGCTTAAAGTCACAGAAATGTTCTGACAACGCCAAGTATGTCAAGGTTCACTAACGTCCTCAAACGAACGGTTTGTACTGTTTTCCCCACTTTTTCAGTCAGATGTTACTCAGGGGTGCACGCTCTGAACAAAACTCAAAAATGGTCTTACTTTGAAACGATAACAGAGGCTCAGAAGCCGGACGTGACGCCGAGACGGGCGGTGACCGCGCGTTGAGCGCGAGTCCCATCGTTTGGCTTCACCCGACAGTTCAGCATGCCCCAGCATGGCCGGGACTGAGCGCACGCAGCACCTCATCAGGGCTCAGAGTGGCCTCAAACAAACGCTGGGGAAGAAAAAAAAAAGAAAAGAAAAGGTCACTTCGTTCCAGCGTTCGTTTAATGTATGTTTATTTATTTTTTTATGTTTTTTTCATGATTAAACTCAAAAAGAATGCTGCATTGAAAACCATTACTAACATGAGGTGTCATTTTCCAACAGGACCATAAATCTTGTAAATAACAGGCACCAATCACTCACCTGTACCTGCTTACCTGACCTGAGGTGCCATCAGGGGGTTAAAGGGGGGTGGGGTAGGGGGTACAAATGTGCCCTGAAAGAGCCAAGTCATGTGACCTGATGAAAGAGGATGTACTGCGGGGCCAGTGCTGGCCAGGATAAATTATTCCATGCTGTTGGTTTTATGTTAAATAATTTTTCTGTTTTCTATTTTCCCCTTTTATTTGTTTAAATTTTATTGTTTTACACCTCCCCCCCTCCACTCATTAAAAGGTTTTGGCATGATGAAATTCACACCACACTGCCCTGCCCGTCTCAGGGGTCTCCCTCGGCGCTGCATCGTCTTTTATCAACATCCATCGAAGAGGAAGTAGATTCATGAGGATTGCAAACCACCATTTTTATTTTGCACATAAATCAAAGCGAGGGCACCCATTCCATCTCTGTTCCTTTAATCTTCCACCATACTCCATCACATTCCCTTGTGTGTGGGGTGAATTTCCATTATACCGGTTATTCATGGTATAATGACTTTAAATGGGCTTCAGTTACTGACTTTTGTCGCTCTTGTTTCCCCTATTTTGATATGCACTCCAGTGGCATCCAACACAGTAGCTTCTCGATTTTTTTTTACCTTGCCTGGCTTTGAATGTGGATGTTTGCTCTGCTAAGTTTTTATTCTATATATTTACAGTATATATAAATTTTTGCCCTTTAATTTTTTTTTTGCTTAAGGATCGTCTTTAAAGCAATGATCAGGTGGATGAAAATTTATTTTATTTTTCTTTTCTCCCCCCTCTATGCAGCCCTCTTCCTCTCTAGAGACTCAGGATGTAAGGATACCTTAATATGAGTTATTATTTTTGTTTTTTCCTGCACACAGATCATGCAGTTAGTTTTTGTGAGAGTAGCTGTGGGGCACTCTGATGGTGTGAGGGAGGGAAAGCACCAAACTGGTGAAGACGGACTATATTTATTTAGTTTTTACCACTTTTATTTTGACAGACATGTTCAGGGGGTGTCTGAATCCAGCTTAGAGTAGATCGAAGAGCTTTAGAAAGGTGGTTTGATGGAAAGGTTGTAAACATTTAGTGTCTTCCCTGTTTGTTGGTACTGTAGCTTTTTGAACCTCAGTTTGTAGAAATAGAGTTTAATCCCAGTCATTTGAGTTTTGAATGTGCTTAAAGAATTTGTTTAACTTTTCCTCTGGAAATGTTCACAAAGTCATCATGGGTCTTTTTGAACTCACCTCAGCTTGGTTACCTGCGTCTTCGACACATCTCGTGAGCGCAGGAGCTGCCGCATTTTTGATTACTCCATGGGAGTTGTTCTGATGATAAGTAATTCTTGAAAAACTGGAACAAATTTGTCAATTATTAAAAACGCGGGTAACAGAGGTGGCCAGCGAAATAATGTGCGGTATCAACAATGCGTGGTGCGCACAAAATAAGACAATATGGCCAGTCAGAAAAAGGGATCCAAGGAGTATAGCTACTAGTAAACATAGGGATGGGTGTACCAGGGAGAAGAGAGGGATCTGTGGAACATAGGTACCAGGATCTTTACGGTTGACCCCTACATTAAAGAGGTTTTTGGACGACAGTGATCCCCTTTGTACTTGCTAACTAGCTGTTAGCTTGTCAATCGTGTTGCAGTTAAACTCTATTTCTCCAAGTAAAATCTTTCAAAGAGCTATCTGTCACAGGCACAATGTTAAGAATTCAAAACCTTTCCTCAGAACACCTTTTTACAAAAATCTGCACTATGACTTTAAATGGTATTTAGCTCTAAATGTGCTCCCTCAAGCAACAGAAATCCCTCCCGGTGATTAAAACGATCCAGAGATCACACCCACTGACATGTTTAGTGGTCATCACTCATTCCAGTGCATTTCTAGGGGCAGAGTGAATGTGTCAGCACATTTCTGTAGGACAACCGTGCCATCTTGTGCCGTCAGAGTGTGACGAACTACCCGAACACCCTCATATCAGACCGAACAGACTATTTCCACACTCACATCGAACGAGCTTTATCCCTTTCTTTCTCACTCTGTTTGCTTTTTTTAAAAATGCTGTAGTGTTTTAAATACCTTCCTCCAAACATCTAGGCAATAAAAGAATAAGGTAATGTTATTGGGGGGTGGGGTGCTGGTGGATTTGGTGTTGGGTAGAAAAATCGGGTGAGACTGAAAGTCGTCCCCCTGGCCGTAGAGCACAAATAATGTTTCTACATATATTCATTTTAGGATAGGAAAAGTGGTAGAGCAGAGCCCGACCCCAAAAAGAAAGCCTCTTTTAGGTCCATCAGTACCACCCTGGCCTCCAGCATCAAGAGACGTAGGTCCTCCAAAGACACGGTAAGGAGATGAAGAAGCAACAACTTCCCTTGTCCTCCTCCTCCTCTTTTCACTCCTCCTCCTCTTCCTCTGTCTCTAGTTTTCTCCTTTTTCTGTCTTCTCTGCATACATCCCCATATCTGACCTCGAAAGAGTCCCATGTCCAGATCACTCATTTCCACGCGGTTCTGACGCGACCAAGTGTCTGTCCCTTCACCATCGATCAGCCATCACCATGTAGGGTTTCATTTAGCTCCTAGAAGACCATGACCAGGCAGGTCAGCCTAGTTCAGGTGCAGAGTTCTGAATTTTGGGGAAATTTCCTGGAATATTTTTACTTTATTTGGAGAGGATTGGAAGAGGTGAGGGTGACAAACGCGAGCACTCTGCCGGTGATGTTTTGTCTTGGGCTGCTCTTCCTTCCTGCCTCTGGTTTGGACGTAAATCCTGGTAGTCGTGCTTTTGTTTATTTTTTTGGCGGTGGTGGTGTTGTGGTGTGTGCCGTACGTGAGCGTGTATTTTGGATCACGTCCTGTTGTTTTGACTGCTTGACCCCTACGTTTTATTTGCACCAATCCTGCACTTCCTTAGTTTGTTGTTGTTTTTTGCTTTGACAAAGCATGCGAGGGTGTTCTGTATCTTTTTGTTTCCAAATTCATTTTTCAAGGCAGTCGGTCCGGTCAAGTCCTCCCAAGAAGAAAAAAAATCCAGAGTGTTGTCTGACTTACCAACATGTCTATTTCAGGATTCCGCTCATGGATTTCAATTAATAATTGTTTTTGCTTCATCATGTTTTTCTTTGTCATAATATCTTTTTTAATTTCCAGAGTCCTTGTGGTCTGAAATGTGCATGCCTCTTTCAGGGTATATTTTCAGGTGACGACGACATTTTAAGTATTCATTTTATTGGACAAGAAACTGTGACGTCTTTAGGCTCTCACTCTGTGACAAGGCAAGCAGTAAAGAACAACAGTTTTGAATGATTTTAACACTTTCGTTGCAGCACAGTGAAAGTGTCAGAAGGTTTTGTGCAATCTATTTTCACCGTTGGGTTAAAAGAAATTCTGCTGTATGTGATTGGGAGACAGTACTGAAAAAGAATGGCAAAATAGCCAGACCAGATCTAATAATAGATAATAATAATAAATAAAAATAAAACAGCTTGAATGTTTGTTATAGCTCAAAAAAACTTCATGTTTTGGGTGTTTCTCAAGTACGATGTAGCGTTTGGCAACTGCTTTTAGCTAAAACATTACTAAGAACAGAAAGTTTGAGTTTTATTTGATTTCCTGTCTCTTTTTTCTCACACATTGTCCTTTTTATGGCTGCTTACACACTGAAACAAACAATCGCAACTCTTTAGAATCGTTTTTGTCTCAAGAGCTGAAGACCGTCGTAAATATTTTTGGTGAAGGTTTGGATGTTGGCCCCAGTTGGGGAAAAAATGTCTTTAGGTAAGAGTTCAGGTGTTTTGAAGTGGGATTTTGTGAAAAGGTTACCTTATTGGTTGTCAGTAACTTTTTGAACAACCTCAGTTTGAGATAGTGTTTAAGTCTGACCAAACTGATGAGCTAACGGCTAGTCTAAGCAAAAGCAAGAACAAAATGGACCAATGTTGTCCTAAAACAAGTCCAATATCAAATTTTCCTAAAACTTTACACTTCTTTATGTATTGTAGTAAATGGAAATTCCGGTATGAATATTATGATAGGAAGTGCCCAAGATGGTGCTATGCTACTGTTAGCTTTAGCTGTTGCTAATTTGTTTTGCAAATACCCAGAGTTATTTGTAAATAACCGCATATTGTGAACTTATTAGTGGCATAAAGGTTTACTAATTGTTTGCTTGAAGTGTTTAGGGTTTTTATAAATAATTCCATACCTACTCATAAACAGAAATGGTAGCATTAGAAGCTAGCTGTAGCACTACAAGTATTGGTCAGTCCAACAGAAATGTCATATCATGTTTTATGTTTCTGATAGATTACCTGTGTAATATAAAATTTACATCTATGTATAGAGTGAACCGTGAACCATTTTAAATTTTTTTAGATTGGAGTTGTTTTAAGACAAAAATAATCCACTTAGCTCTTGGCTTTGTTCAGACTAGCTGTTAGCCCGTCCGCTTGCTTAGATCTAAACATTTTCCAAACTGAGGTTATCCAAAGAGCTTTTCTGCAACACAAAACATTGTTTATAACCTTTCCACAAAATATCACTTTAAGTTGTCTAAACTATCTCTTTAAGATGAAATTTTAAGCATCATTTTTAGTACTTTTTTTAAAAAGATGCTGTAAAAAGATCCACCATCTTCAGTCTTTGACCATTATTTTAATTTTATATCAATGTTCTTCTTTTATATTAATGGATATCAATGGACTTGAGTGTCAGTGTCCCTCACCCACATGCCACACTGCTCCTCTCTTCCTCTGCAAGCATGCTAATTACTTTACCTGTCGTAGCTGTAGCAAGCGTAGAAACAGTCTGTAGATTGTCTGATAGAGCTTGATAAGCAATACCTGTGCTTGTGATGTCCGTAAAGTGTTTATTTTTCTTTAAAAAAATTTGTCCACTTGACCCCAGTAGGGTATGCTCTTAGCAGGAAAAAGACACGAGAAGAACCAAATGGGGGCTGTAAGCGTTATGATGATGATGCAACTTAGTGGGTCAAGGGGATGAGTGACATCCACTTTGATTTCTGCAGATTTAAATTTATTATTATAATAATAATAATACAAATCAGTCTGGATGTTGCTCGGTCTGTTAGCATGTTAGTTGCATCATAAGATCAATCGCTTGAATGTTTTGGCTCAAAATTAACAATTAAGAGTAAGATAATGACACAGGAGACGGGTGCAACTTCTCTCTGTTGTTTCTGTTTTATTAAGTTTTATTAATTGGATTCTGGAATTCAGTTAAAGAACATTAAGAACTTCCTCAATCTTACTGTGCTCTAAAACAGGATAAATGAACATTAAAAATGTTTTCTGTAGCCAATGAAATTTAGAAGGTTTTCGTTTAATGCATTTTTATTCTTTTGTGTCGACAGTATCCTTAATTAAAAGGAAATTTTTAGATCTGTGGTGAGCAATAATTGTTTTACCTGTTGTAGATAGCTCTTGGAACAACCTCGGATTAGTTCGGACTGGATTAAAGACCATACAAACAGCTTAGCCCACATAAAGTCTCATGGAGAAAGATCAGCCATGCATTTATTTTTGTTTGTGTTTTTTTATTTGGACAGTGTTGTTCCTGACAAAGCCTGACAATCTTTCTTTTTTTTTTTTTTGTTTATATTGTCAGAATTGCTTCAAATGCTTCCATAAACTCACTTCCCTCTAGCGTTTAATCTGAGAAAAAAAATTGATCACATTGAAATACATTATTAACGACTTTTATAACGTGAGGTGAGGAGCTCAATCTTTCTCCATCCACTGGGTGGATCCAGAACTTGCTGGAGGGAGCAGCTCAGACTAGCCATTAGCTTGTCAGCGCAGCCAGATTTAAACGTTGTTTCTCCAATCTGAGCTATCTACAACAGGTAAGATATTAATTGTTCATAACCTTTCCACAGAAGAACTGAACTAAGTCTCCAACTCAAAATCAGATTGTTATAGACTCACCCCCACAACCCCTAAAAAAAAAGCTTGGAATTGGGATCATATTTCCCCTCTCAGTGTCATATAAAACTATAATTTAATCCACTTTTATAGACGCATGGTTAAGGAGGGACTGGACATGAGAGTCTGACACAACAGCACTTTGAATTCAGTCAATTATTCATCTGCTCCTGGGCGGCTAAATTTAGAAAAGCTGGCTGTTTGCATGAATGCAAACCGGCACTGAAGAGCTAAAGGATTTGGTTTGTGGCTGGAAATGATCACCCAGTTGTGTTCTGGGTTTGGAGGATAAATGGAACTCGCTGTTGAAAAGACTCTCCCAACTCGTCCCAGCCACACAAAAAATTACGCCTCATAGAAAATTTTCAGTTTTCTGAAAATGTAGTGTGAATGCTGAATGACTTTTTCTGAAACTTGCTAATTAGCCTAACTGAGTTGCTAAAAAAAACTAATTGAGCAGAACGCAGCAGAACAGTACTAAAGGCTAAATAAAATGGAACACCTAAAAGTAACAAAGCATTCAAACAGCAGCTAAACTTACCAAAGCAGATGCAAAAATCAGTTACACATTTGCCAAAACACAAAAAACTGAAGCTAAAGGTAAAAGGACCAAAGAATGTGAAACACATTAGAAAAAGTTATCTTAACTTACTTAACTAGAGTTAAAATTAGCAAATGTGTGACTAAAAAGCCCAAAACAATTTCCTACAGCTAAAATGAACAAAACAGACAATAAGGCTAAAATTGGCAGAACATTGACAAAAATTTGTAGACAGTTCTTAACTGAAACATGCTAATGAGTTGCTAAACTTAAATCTAGCAAAACAGTAGCTAAAATTCCCCAACTGTAGCTAAACTAGCAAAACGCATAGTAAACATAAGTAAAACGTTCAACTTCATTACAAAAAAATTAGCTACAAATAACAAAACAAGGGCGGCACGGTGGCTCAGTTGGTAGAGCTGATGCCTCCCAGCAAGAAGGTCGCCAGATCAAATCCCGGCCGGAGGCATTTCTGGGTTGAGTTTGCATGTTCTCTCCGTGCTTGCGTGGGTT
>JAVKLF010000033.1:18697442-18721053 GCA_034783495.1 Millerichthys robustus
TTTACATTACTTGATGCAAACGCATGTCTGAGGAAATAGAAATACGGACATATATATATTTCTGCTTTTATTTCTGACTATGACAGGATCGGTCCTCCATACCTACAAACTTACTGATTTGTATCTTCGCTCCCTCGAAATGTTGTTTTTATTTTGTCCTCGCTCACACGAGAGGATCTGATGATGTAACATCTGCTTCTCTGAGGTAATTGCTGATGTCTTATCGCCCTGGCGTTGTTAACACACACACACACATCTGCACGCTCACCATCTAAGGTGTGACAGAACCAGGAGGCGCTCTCTGTCAATATTTAATCAACAAAATTAAAGTAAAAGCAGAGTGCAATACTCTGCGTTCATCTGAGGTTATGTTTATGTAACTGTTGCTAAGCAACAGATGGTTTTCTTTGCAGGGCTGACAGGTAAGACTCGTAGAAATAAACTGAGCGCTCTCGTAAATCTCAACATCAATCACTTCTAAGCAAGTTTGATAAATCCAGACAAACTATTAAAGACCTTAAAGTGATGTTTACTAAACAGTTAATATCTTACCTGTTATAGATGGCTTTTTGAACAATTTCAGTTTGGAGAAATGGAAACAGATGAGGTGTTTAGATCTCATCGATCTGATCTGAATTAAACTTGATTTCTCCAAACTGAGGTTGTTTAACGAGCTATCTACAACAGGTAAGACGTTAATTGTTCATAGAATCACTGTTTCACCTTCTTCCTTTAGGCTTTAATCACTTCATCTTTTCATCTGGACGTGCGCTCTCAGTCCGCACGTTCATGATTCAGCTGCAGGAAGTGAGCCTCCTCACAATCAGCTGCTGCAGCCGCCACTTCCTGCGGCCACCGCAGAGGATACCAGCAGATTACCGCCTAACTGACCTTCATGAGCCGAGCTGAGCTCCTCACCATTTCACAACGCACAGCACTAAACAATATCTTAATGCAGTCGTGATTCTTCCTTCCTGTTGTAAAAGCACTTCCTGTGTTGTTTCTGGGAGAGCGTGTGGACTCGAGGCTCGCTCTGCGTTTTAACGAGGACTAAAAACCTGTTTCTGTTTCTCGGGAGTCAGACAGGAGTGTAGATAACCACCAGGCAAACGGACGTCGACTCGAAGGACTCCACTGGAGTGTCTGATTTTTGGGCTTTTATCTGCAACAAACGTCCTTCTGTTTACCTAAAACTGTGCCAGCAGCCCTGCATGAGTGAAGAGCTTCTCCATCTGTTAGTGTGTGTGTGCGTGCGTGCTTGTGTGTGTGTGTGTACAGAAACCTGTGTGGGTGTGACTGCTGTTGGTCAAATATTGTTGGTGCGGTTTAAAGGACATGTTTGAGTTTTTGTTGCTATAAATAGTTTTTCTGCCACATTTTTCAGATGATGACTGATTAAACAAGCAACGTTCCTTGAAAGAATGCAGAAGCAGAAATATTAGCCCCATCTGTCTTCTGTGAGAAGAACTAAATCTGAGGCTGCACCACCTTTCTCATTAATCTTCCAGCATTTGTCATATTTTTCCCATCAGGGTTTGTTTCCAGAGTTATCCTTTGCTCGGAGACCGATGAAGCACGAGACGACGAGGATGAAGGGCTCTGTGTTTTTTAAGTAAACTAAATCTTCTTACTGTTTTCTCCACAGCCATCAAGGTGAATTGTCAGGGCTCATGTGGGATCTCAAACAAAATGAACGACTCCTCGTGGAGTCTGGAGGAGCAGTACTTCAACAGCACGCTGTCAGTAGCCGATAAAGGTAAATCATGCATCACAAAACAGGTACATCAGTTTTTACAGCATTGATACACAATGTTCAAAGGGATTTGTTTTAGTGATTATGAAGGAGGAAACCTGTCTTATGTATTGAGTAGATAACTAGGTGTCTGCCTGATTACACAGGAAAACAAATTTTGGTTAGAGATACAGATGGATGATTTTTTTAGTTGCCAAATGCACACATTTAGTAGTTAGTGTAGCAGGGTGAATGTTGATGGGTTGAGAATTCAGCAACAGGTAAACTTTACTCAGGTAAACAAACATCTAATGCAAGAAAAAGACTTAAAAATATATATTGCTCTGATTAGCTGTTAGCTCAATTGTTTTAGCAAAATTTTAAGTGTTACATTTACTCAAAAAGCTCTTAGCTTCACTCTGATTAGCTTTTAGGCCGTGTCTGAATTCAGAGGCCGCATCCTCCGGAGGACCCGGTCTATGTGGGCTGGATCCTCTGACGACAGCAAAGACCAGAAGCAAGCGGCTGTGAATTTGGACAGTCTAGCCTTCCCTCCCTTACCCCGGCGTATGACCTGTTGCCTAGCAACCGTGACGACGCTAAACAAAAGTTTACAAAATTAAAAATATGTAAAAATTATTTATATTATAAATGAACAAAATGAGCTTGAAGGTAGTACATGAAGAACTAGGAGACCCCCCATACAAGCTAATTTTTGATTATTTCTGCAAATAACAAAATTCAATATAACAGATAACAGAATAATATTATTATTAAAAACACGTCTTTGCAAACGACAAACTCCTAAAAACACAACCACTTTAAATTTCAAATTTTTGTGCCGTCAGATTTTTATTTAAAACTGGTCGGCACGCAATGCATGCTGGGATATGGTGGGCCGGGAAGGATCCACTGGACCCGTCCGTCAAATCGGGGCAAAACGAGGACGCATTTGTCGGCTGCAAGCGGAGCAGCCTCCGAATTTGGACAGCCTTCGGCGCGGCCCTGTGACATAATCGGCCTTGAAATTTGGCCTTGGGAGGATGCGGCCTCTGAATTCAGACACAGCCTTAGCTTCACTCTGATTAGCTTTTAGCATCACTCTGATTAGTTTTTAGCTTTACTCTGTTTAGCTCTTAGCTTTACATTGAGTAGCTCTTAGCTTCACTCTGATTAGGTCTTAGCATCACTCTGATTAGCTTTTAGCTTTACTCTTTTTAGCTTTTAGCTTCACTCTGATTAGCTCTTAGCATCACTCTGATTAGCTTTTAGCTTTACTCTGTTTAGCTTTTAGCTTTACTCTGTTTAGCTCTTAGCTTCACTCTGATTAGATTTTAGCTTTACTCTGATTAGCTTTTAGCTTTACTCTGTTTAGCTCTTAGCTTCACTCTGTTTAGCTCTTAGCTTCACTCTGTTTAGCTTTTAGCTTTACTCTGTTTAGCTCTTAGCTTCACTCTGATTAGATTTTAGCTTCACTTTGAACAACTCTTAGAGTGAAGCTAAAAGCTCTGCTTCACTTTGTGTTGCTGTTAGCTTTACTCCATGTTTTTGAGTAGCTGTTTAACTCTAAGCTTCACTCTTTGTTGGTGTTAGTTTTATTCTGGGTTGCTGTCATTATTAGCCACTGTTAGTTTATTTGTAAATCGCTGTTAGCTTCATTTTAAGTACCTTTTAGCTGTCAGCCTTGCTCTATTTAGCTCTTAGCGTCACTGTGAGTAACTATTATTTGTCTCTGAGTCTCAGTTGTTATCAGGTTAACACTGAGTTTTAACTCTGGGTATCTGTTAGTTTACGTTTTAGTTTATTTCTACGTTTCTGTTAGCTTTTTTTTCATTAGCTGTTAGCCTTATTTTGTATAGCTGTTATCTGGTCTCCCTCGTGGGAATTTCCCCGCAGTTCTCCAAACTGGTTTCACTGATGGTTGTCTTCCGCAGATAAGATCCTTATTTCCAGAACTACTTTACCCAACCACTGCCTCACCACGCCACGGCTCAGCTGGAAGTGTATTTGGACTTTCAGTTACTGTTTAAAAGTCTCCATAAAACACAATAAGATCTTTTTTTCTTTTGTTTCTGTTCTGTTTTTAAGCAGTAGCTTTTAGTTAATGGTCACATAACGACAGGTAAAAATACCAGGCACAACTACCCCCTGTCTGTGCTCCCCTTGGTCTCATTCTCCTCTGAAACGAGCCTTTGGCAGATGTCAAATGTGATGAATTCTGGTGTGATTTATTCTCGAGCACCAGCAGCTGACAGTCATGCTGCTTCAGTTTTAAAGGTTACAAACTATTAAATGTTACAAGGAATCGGATACGACTCAAGATGATCTGCTTCTCTTTAAACAGATTCCTCAGTTTTTATTTCCGTCATTACCTGAGTCAGTTCAGCTGAGCTCGGCGGCAGCTTCCTGTAGCCATAAACCAAGAATTTAATTGGGCCGCCCGGCTCCTCTGGGGAATTAATCAGCTCGTTGGCTCGAGGTGCCCAGAGGGCGACAGGGACCCGCTTATGTATTAAACCTCATGTTTTGGTTTGTAATTGGAACTTAAACGACACTCGGAACAATTACCGTAATATAGAAGCAAAAGTTGAAAATGAGCTGTTAAATACGGAGAATTAAAGCATATCTGATGGTTAAAACAAGAAACGTTTTATAAATGTTTGAATTTATATTAATACGCAACATGAACCAACAAAATCACAAATTAGGATTCTGCTTCTCTTCAAAAAAAACTTTAAAGGTTGTTTGTTGTTCAAAAAGGAAAACCTTTAACTTCTTTCTTCAGCCTTTTTTTTGTCTAACTTTTTTAAAACAGCTGACAGTTTTATTTCTTACAGGAGTCCTCCCACCGGGAGAACACAGTTTCCCCTTCCAGTTTCTCCTTCCAGGTGAGTGAAACTCTGTAACCTCCATTCCTGTAACTGTTTTCCCACAGACTCTTTTATTTTTATTTTTTTTATCGGAGCTGACGTCGGTGAGAAAAATATGCAGGTGATAACCTCTGCATTCACCTCAGAGACTTTTAATCTCTAACAGGAATTAGTCACTTGTTCAGAAGAAGGGGGGTGTTTTTAGCCAGGGAGGTGTTTATAGTTGATGTTCAACCATCTGGTGCACGACGTTTACATCTGGAACTGACTCGAAACTTTCTCACAAAAGCTTTTAGCAAAGTCGAACATATCTAGTTTTTTTTTTTTTTTTACTCTCATGCCTGTGTGGGCTAAAACTCAAAGAAGTTTCAGGTTATTTTAGCCCTCTTTATCCTGTCACTGTTTAATTGTTCTTGTTCATGCCTCCCAAGTCCTGCCCTCCTCACAAGGCCCAGTGTCCTCAGAACATCAAGGCGCATGGTGATAAGAAGAGGGTCTCCTACTGCCCCCTGCTGGCACAGAAACCACTCACGGCTCAGGAAATGCCTGACCGTTTGAGTTCTTGCTGCAGTATCTGTGTTTAAAACTGCATTGTTTAGGATTTCAGATGAATCCAGCTGCAGCAAATCGACTTTTAGGGTCACCTCCTGGGGCTGGGGGGGTAGTGAACAATTGTATACAATTTATATAATTTAGTAAGGTTTTTCATTTTATAAAAAGAAAAACATTCTGTTATTTTGATAAGTTGAACTTTAAAAATAATGTAGAATACTTTAAATTTAAAACTATCACTTCTTGTCAGTTAGAAAAAGAAACATTTGTAAAAAAAAAAAACAAAACATTGTAATAACAAAACAAAAAAAAAGTCCATATTGGTTTTGACTTTTGTGTGCGCCCCACGGAAAAATTCCAGGGGGGCGCTGCTGCTGAAACTAAAAAGCCAAAATAAATATCCACCTGACAAACTTTTGGCACATCCTGTCACCTCAGAGTCACATTTGTTTGTTTTTGTCCTTCAGTCGCCGTCCCCACGTCTTTTGAGGGACCCTTCGGAAAGATTATTTACCGCGTGAAGGCAGCCATCGACACGCCTCGCTTCTCCAAGGACTACAAATCCCAGAGACTTTTCTACATCCTGAACATGCTCAACCTCAACGAGGTTCCCGACATCGAAGTAAGGGTCTCGTTCGTTATTTGACATTGGGGGTTTGAGTCCGTCCTCCCAACAGATGAACATTTGTTCTGTTTGTTTGTTTGTTTGTTTGTCAGAATCAGAGTTGTGCAGTGACCACTAAGAAGTTCAGCTACCTTCTGGTGAAGACGGGAACCCTGATGCTGAAAACGCGCTGCGACATGAAGGGCTACGTCCCAGGTCAGGTCATCAAGTTGGCCACCGAGATCCACAACAAGTCTGGCAAAGACACGGGATATGTCCTGGCCAGCCTCGTACAGGTCGGTTCTTCTCTCCAAACCAACCTTGCTCCGTGTTAAAAAGTAAATGTTCCACTCCCATCATGAATTACCTGTTAAACTTTATTTTGGATAGCTGAGTTCAGTTTGGACCCGCCAAGTTCAGATCGGGTTACTGCCAGACCTGTAGAATCAATAAAGACGCGAAATGAGTCCCAAGACTGCCTCAACGACTCACCACTTTTTAGTGGGGGCCCATTTTCCCCGTCTAACCCCATCCTTGGCAGCACCCCTGTCAAGAAGAACACAGAAGCTTGTCTGGTCGGGGGGGGGGGGGACCAATTTTTATTGGAGGTAATCACAACACGACAATTGTAGTTTTCTCCAACTTCATTGCACCACCATTTTCTTTTCCCTCCTTTCGGAACCACACAGAAACAAAACTCTGTCGGACTCTGGAGGTAACACATTCCCTCCCAGAGCCCCCCCATCCCCCAGTCTTGGTGGTGCCCCCGACTCATCTCACATACGCCAAAACTAATCGAAAGACGCCTGGGAAGTTGTTCCATGGAGTCAAATCCAACATGACACTGGCAGTCGGACACCGTGGTGGTAGTGTGACGTCTGGAGACGGTTCTGGGTTGGTTTGGGAAGTCAGATTATCTTACTCTGATATCGACTTTTGTTTTATCTGAAACGTTTAAATGTGACAGAAGTAAAAAAAGATCCAAGTTTTTCACGTCATTTTATTTCCTCGCCTCTCCAGAAGGTGACCTATAAGACCAAGCGGCCGGTCTTTGACCTGAGGACCATCGCTGAAGTGGAGGGAGCCGGGGTGAAGGCCGGGAAGCACGCCGAGTGGAGGGAGCAGATCATCGTCCCTCCTCTGCCTCAGTCGGCCCTTGCTGGCTGCAGCCTGATAGACGTCGATTATTTCCTTCGGGTCAGAGCGAGCGAGATGTTGGGGAAGAAGGGGGGAAAAGAGCGTAACCATTTAATAAGCTTCTCTGTGAATCCCTCAGGTGTCGCTAAAATCTCCGGAGGCCGTCGTCACTCTGCCCATCTTCATCGGGAACATCCCGGTAAACCCGTCTCCCTCGATGCCCGTCCCCGCCGGTCCAGACCGAGCGCTGGTACCCGGCTCTCCAGGGGTGATGCCGAGCGCTCCTCCGGCCGAGGAGGACGACCCCGAGGATGGCGAGCTCTGTGCGGGAGGCTTTGCCAACGAAGAGCTGCCCACCAAGAGCCACTCGCAGCAGGATCCCTCAGTCCCGCCGGTCACCATGTCCCCCAGCGCCTTCAGCCACGCGCCCGGCGCAGCGCTGCCGCCGGCCCACGGGAGGCCCGACGCGTCCGCGCCGTTGTTCTGCCTGTCCACCGGAGCCACCATCCCGTTCTTCACGGAGGGAAACGCCACTCCGATCCCCACTTCTTGTTCCCTCATTCTGCCTCCGGAGTACAGCAGCTGTGATTACCCTCAAGGTAAAAACAAAAAACGTTTTTGAATAAACAGCTGACTAAGAATAGTTGATTGCAAGAAACGCTGACTCATCATTTTCACAATAAGCTTCTTCTAATCCTAAAATACCTAAACGCGATTCTTCGGCTGATTCTTACTTCCTGTGTCTCGCAGAGCCGCCGCCGACGTACGAGGAAAGCTGCAGCAGCGTGAATTCCAGCTTCAACAGCGGACAGTAGACACGTAGTGGCCCCGCCCACTTTTATTTGTCTGAACAGGTGCAGACGGAGACCTGCTGAATGGAAACGGACGGCCGACGTGACGTAAAGATTGAACTCTTTAAAAATGACATTTAAAAAAGCGCGTGGTTTGTTTGTTTTTCTATTAAAGAGCTTTGATTTCACCTCATGTCCCTTTGGGTCGAACCGAACCGGCGAGCAGAACTTCACCGTGCCTCCATTTTATTTGGATTGTCTCTTGACGTTCAGGACCTTCTACTGATCGGAGGAACGTCTGCTGTTTTTATTGTAGCATCCCGTCGAGACCCTCAGTCCGGACTATCTGTGTTGTTTCTAGGCCAGAGTCGGGTCCTAATCTGATCCGATCCTGGTCGGACAGGAAGAGCCGCCACGCCAGCAGGACGACGCACAAACTACCAAACTGAGAAACAGTGCAAGAACCTGGAACCTCCTGTCTGAGGGGTGAATCGAATCCAGGTGAACCATGAGTAAACCCAACAGGTACAGTTCTGTGCAGAAGTCTTGAGTCACTTCTCTTTATGTTCAAGTTCTTCAGACCGGAGTCTAGTCCTCCTAAAACCCGAGTCCACCCCCCACCCCACCCATCACCCAGAGTCCGAGGCCCTGTCTGAGGCGGAGTCCAGGCCTTTGTTAGTTAAATCAGGTCAGATCAAATTTCTATGTTGTGATTTTGTTTTTAAATCTAAGAATTGTTTTTGTTGCCCAAACTTTTGTTACTTTAAATTTTTCAGAACCTTTTCACAGAGTGAGTTCTGGTTCTGACTCAGCACATCTGTTCTGTTTTCTTGTTTTATTCTGTTTCAGGTTCAGAATCTGTGAAAGTGTTTGTTTTTCACTTGTTTATAAATGTCATTTTCTTATGCTTCGTTTTGCACAAAAGAAGTTCATTGCATCACAAAAGAGAAAACAAGTCCGTACTGAAATTGGATTTTTAAAATATTTTTGATGACAGAAAACATTTTTATTTCAGTTGATTTTTACTTATTTTTGCCCAGAACTGCTGTTTTAAAATACATCTCCCTGTGAATGTGGAAAACTGATATTGTTGAAAATTTTAAGCACAAATAAATATTTTTTCTGTATTTCTGACATTTTCTGTGTTTTAAACAAACATAGTCTATTTTAAATATTTTATCATTTTGTGTTTTGTTTGTTCTGAAGCCTCCGCAGACATGCCTTAAACAATCTGGACCTCTGAGACTTGTTGAAGTCAGAGGTGAACTGGGCCCGAGTGCACTTGATGTAAACAGATGTAGCTTCAGAAACCAGACCTTAGGTCTGTCTGTGCAATCCTCCCGTTCATCATTTCATGTTGCCTTTTTCTGTTGACGTCTTCAAAAGGTACTAAAGCTTTATCAGGATCTAATTTTCTCTTTTTCTTGATTTGTTTTTTCTTTATGTATCAGTGTGGTGTTTGTTTTTCTGTTTTGTTTCTACCTGTGAACAGTTTACAGGTACGGATTGGACGGTCTGACAGAAGCACCTCGACTGTTTCACATAAAGTTTCAATCGCAGAATCAAAGATTTGTGAATTATGAATTTTATGATTTGTGTAATAAAATCATGTTTGTTTTTGTAGTTGTAGTTTTGATATGTGAATTTATTTTTCTTCTTTTTATCTTGCAAAACTGCACGTTTCAGTGTGGATCTTTACCAACCAATGTTGGTTGACAGAAAACACAAGTAAAGCTGTGGACTAAAAGTTCTATTTTTTCAAAATCTGAGATTTAGCTACTAAAATCTAAACGTATTAAATATTTGCGCCCAAATTTTAACAGTAGTAGATAATTGCCTTGTATTGTTTTAATATACAAAATAAATCCTCGTTATTTCGTTTCTCTGTGTTTTTATTCCCTAAAAAAGACAATATGATTGTTGGCATATTGTAGTAGCTACGCATGTGCTCAATGATGTTTCAGTTAGTCACGTGATGGGAGTCTCCAGCAATATGGCGGAAGTACGGAACGGTTGGTTTGAGTTATGCACGCGCGATATTCGATTAAACGAAAAAAATAACTTCATTTCAGCTAACGTTTAATGTTTTGAATGTAATGCAACGGATGAATATGAAGCTAATAAAGTGCGCCATTTTGTACGTCGACCGTAATGTTCACGGAGTCTTGTGTCGGGAAGGACTACGTTACCCGTCGTCCCTTTCGTGTGAAGTCACGAGGCGAGCTGATAAACTACCTGGGCTCGTACTGTTGTTGCTGCTGCGGGAAGCGATGGGATCCTTGTTGACGACACAGGGACGCGATGGGACCTAAACTCCACTGAAGCCGAACCGTTTATGGTGCCAGCGTTTGCTCAGCAAGTTCGCCATCATGCACGTAAGCTTCATTTAAGAGTTTTTTTTTTTAAATTCTTGCACTTTTATACGTTACGGAGTTATTTTGCTTCTAAAATGTTAAATAGATACGAAATTTTGACTTTTAAGTGTTATACAGTGTATTAAAAGTAGCACAGAAGTTAGTAGCTCTGCTCTGAGTTTAATGTTGTGTGTGTGACTTGTTAACGCACGTGAAACCAGTAAAAGTTGATTTAAAATCCGTGTAAACGCCCAACTTCAGCCTCAAAACGAGACAAATGAGTGATCTATCCCAGGAAAACACGTAACACAATAAAAAAAACAATAAGGGTATCGAGTTTTAAAATCGTTTAAAAGAAATTCTTAACAATAAATAAAGCTTTTTCTATCGTTTCTTAGAGAAATTAGGAGTATTTTACGCGCATGCGCAATGCGGACCCAAACTAAATTTGAACAATAAGCAATTTCTGTTTTGTGTTTTTGTCAATAAGTCGCTAAATGAGTTTTTTTTACCACATCTGGTAAAGAAGACATTAAAGTTAGCCTAAACCTTTATTTTTAGTCCAAATCATGAGACTGACCATTTAAAATATGTGGAATTTATATTCTGAAGTGTTTTATTGTTGCTTTTTCAGTCAGACACCTGATCATTCTTGATGAACCACACAAGACAACCTTCAAATATATTTTAATCTGAAATTTTGTTGCGTAAAAAGTTCATCTTTGTACCAACAAGTCGATTTACAAAGATTTGTCATGTTGTGGCACGTTGTGCGGCGTGTTCTTCATAGAAGTTACAGAAAACATGACAAATGGAGCTTAAAGTGAGATGTTTATGGTGTAACGAAACTGTCGGCTGCAGGTTAACGTCATCAGATCAGTGGTTTTTATGTAGAATCAGGAACAATAGAGCAAACAGCTGACCTTTGAGTTGAGATGTAATTTCTTTAGTTGATCATCTACTTTAGGACAAGTTTTTATTTATTTTATGGCTTCTGTTTAAAATTAAAAGAAAGGACAAGTTGTGTTTTTGTGACAGCCCTGAGATTACTGAACTTTGTTTCATTTTTCCAGTTTAGGAGACTTTTTCATGCCTGAATGATTGACAGGTCAGAGTTAAGAGGCTTAAAGTACAAAAAAAAACTGAAAACGATCTGGTGCGAGACCAAAATGAGAGAAATGGGATCAAAAGAAAGTCTGAAAAACTACAGATGGAGATATTTGAAAGTGTTGACATCTGATGTTTTGTTCAGAACCGCGGTTTGAAGCATTAATCTGATGTTTTTACCAAACACCTGGAACCACCTGTGTTCGTTTATCATGACGCGGCAGAGATCAGCTCAGCCTGACTGTTGACTCAGGTTAAATATAGAGAACCTTTTTCACAACATCAATGTTGTTGTTCTTACAGCACACCTGATAAACCTGCTGTCGGACCAGAACCACACCGAGGGTCGAGTCTCGAGGACCGAGACGCTCAAACTGCATTTCAGTTTTTTATTCAAGCCTTTAAATGTGTTCAGATTTTTCACTTTAGGAATCGTTTTGTTTAAGAAGCTGAAAGAACAGAACTGAAGCTAAAGGGAGCCAAAGCAATGCTGAAGGATACAGTTACCAAAGCTGGAGCTAAAAACTAACATGGGCGAAAAGGTAGCTAAATGCTAAAATGATTAAAACTGTCCAAATGGTGAAGTGAGCAAAAAATGTAGCTTAAGACTAAAACAAGCAAAACTGTGGCTAAAAGTTAAAACAATCAGAACTAGTTGAATGCTAAAATGAGCAAAATCAGAGCTAAAAGCTAAAATGAGTGTAACAACAGCTAAAGAAACCGTGTCCAGTTTATTATGATGAGATCTTGGATTACGGGTCAAATGTGTGTTGAGGTTTGGAGGCATGTAGAGAAAGGTTTGGACCGGTTCTGGTGTTCTGAAGTCGGCATGCAGCTTCCTGAGGGTGCTCCGACAGGTGGGCGAGGAGCCGAACTCGGCTGACCGACACAAAGACTTCCTCAGTCCAACAGAACAAAAGTGTTTCTCTGTGAAAAGCCGCGGTCTGTTTCAGAAACAGATGAAGCTGTTCAGTTTATTCTCTGACGATGTGTTGTTACTGGGTGGTTCGACACATTCTGAAAAGTTTATTTTAAACTCTGCTACAGTTGAGAGGCCGAGACATGGCAATTATTGATGTTGTTTACCTCTGCAGTAAACCATCCTTTCTGCTTCCTGTTTTCCTTCAGATGACTTTTGAGACTTCCAGCAGCGTGATGCTGCTGTTTGACTTCTGGGATGTGAACAGCCCCGCAGGTAAGCCACGCCCCCTGACATGAACCAATTATATGCATCCATTTTCTTCTGCTTATTCAGGGTCGGGTCGCATCGCGGGGGTAGCAGCCTAAGTCCACCTCCTCCGGGGTAACCCCAAGGTGTTCCCAGGCCAGCTGAGAGACATAGTCCCTCCAGCGTGTCCTGAGTCTTCCCCTTGGTCTCCTCCCTATGGACGTGCCCGGAACACCTCACCAGGGAGAAGTCCAGGAGGCATCCTAACCCAGATGCCCGAACCACCTCAACTGGATCCTCTCGATGTGGAGGAGCAGCGGCTCTACTCTGAGTCCCTCCCGGATGACTGAGCTTCTCACCCTATCTCTAAGGGAGAGCCCAGACACCCTACGGAGAAAACCCATTTCAGCCGCTTGTATCTGCAACCTCGTTCTTTTGGTCATGACCCAAAGCTCATGACCATAGATGAGGGTGGGAACGTAGATCAACCGGTAAATCGAGAGCTTCGCTTTTTGGCTCAGCTTTCTCTTCACCACGACAGACCGGTACAACGCCTGCTTCACTGCCAATGCTGCACCGTTCCGCCTGTCAAGCTCCTGCTCCCTTTTTCCCTCACTCGTGAACAAGATTCGGAGAAGGCACTCTACCCTTTTCCGTCTCGAGACCATGGCCTCAGACTTGGAGGCACTGATCCTCACCCCAGCCACTTCACACTTGGCTGCGAACCGCTACAGCAAAAGCTGTAGATCACGACCCGATTAATCCAGCAGGACTACATCATCCGCAAAAAGCAGAGACTGGTTCCGACGGCCACCAAATCAGGTCCCCTCAACACCCTGGCTGCGTCTAGAAATTCCATCCATAAAAGTAATAAAATTCCCCAGGCTCTGCTTCCGCAATGGTCGTCGAAGTACTCCACCTACCCTCTCACTCACTAGGGTGAACCCCAACGTGCAAGCACAGAGATGGGGGGGCAACAAAAATGCCCAGTCTGGCTTGGCGCCTCTCACAGGGGACAACTCCAGAGTGAAAGAGTGTCCAGCCCCTCTCAGAGAGACTGGTTCCAGAACCAGAGCCATCCATCAAGGCGAGGCTGACTATTTCTAGGCAGAACCTCTCAGCCTCATACACCAGCTCAGGCTCCTTCCCTACCAGAGACGTGACATTCCTCATCCCAAGAGCCAGCTTCTGTAGCCGGGGGTCGGACCGCGAAGGTCCCTGCACTCTGTCACCACCCAACACACATTGCACCCGACCCCTTTGGCCCCTCCCATTGGTGGCGAACCCATGGGAGGGGGACACACGTGGTCTCTTTGGGCTGAGCCCGGCCAGGATCCGTGGGGTGAAGCCTGGCCACCAGGCGCTTGCCATAGTGCCCCACCTCCAGGCCAGAGTGGGGCCCCGGTGACCTGTGTCCGAGTGAGGGAACACTGTTTCAAGAAGTCTTGTTCATCTAGCTGTTTTCAGCCTCAGCTGATTACCTTCTCTTAATAAAATAAGAGACACTTGTTTTCTAACAATCTGTTCTCTGGGTGTTGGATATTTACCCAGATAGCGGAGGAGGAGCTCTTTTATTGTTAAACTTTTTGAGGTGAGTGAGCAGAGACTCAATACCTGAACACAGGATTAAAATACTTCACCTGTAAACAAACAGGTGTGAAAGATGAGATCATGAAGTGGAACATTTGAGTTTAATGTTTTGTTTTCCTCCGGCTGCAGGAATGATTCTGTTTGTGCTTGTCGTCTTCCTGCTGACCATCTTTTATGAAGTCCTCAAAGTCTGGAGGGTGTGGCTGGGGAACCGGTCCAAACCAGCCCCACCCGAGCCTCCGGACGCCCCTTCTTCCAGCTGCAGTGAGGCCTCGCTGGCCCCCACTGAGACCCCGCTGGATCCAGGTCCTGTAAGGTCCAGAAACAGGTTGGGCAGGTTTTTCACTCTTTCTCAGAAAAAAATTAGTATTTACGTTACAGTTTGAGTCAAAATTCTCAGGACGCCCTGTTATTTCAGAAGTTCGGGTTCTGTCAAAAATGTAGCTAGGTGGGGTGTTCAGATATGGTAAATGGCTTGTACTTTATCAGGTCCCTACGGACTCCAAAGCGCTTTACACTACGGGTTTTTGACTCGCCTATTAAAACAAACAGCTGTTTTTTTGTGGTGCTCTGTCAGATAGAGGGTACGTCTTCATCCACACAAAATGCTAATGTTAAACCTTCAGGCCTTTTTTCACGACGTCAGTGAATCTGAACGTTTACTGAAATTAAAGCAGACCAAACTGGAAAAAAATACTTTTGGATTCACAGAATTAGTGTTTCCTCGTGACCCTCAATCCTGCGTATGTCAAACAGCCTGATGTCAGAATGCGTCGGCGAGACTTTGTTTTTTTTTTTTTGCAGTGAAGAGTAATCTCTGCTTTTCACCTGTTCCTTATTCACTCCAAACTTTCTTTCTGCTGCCTATTTTTTAAAATTTTTTTTGGTAGTTCAGTACAGGAATGAATAGTAGTCACAAGCCTAGAGCGCCCTCTAGCAGCTGCAGACAGTAATGTTTTTTCATTGTTGCATGTCAGTCAGAATGAATTATTGCATTGTGGATTAAGGGAGGGAAAAAAAGTGACTCAGTCCAGAAAAAAAACTCCTAGACTAAAACCTAGATTTTAGTCTTAAGTGTTTGAATTTAACCCCCCAAATCATGTTTTTCTTTTCTAATGTTCTACAATAAATTTCAACTTTTACTTGTATAAACGAGGATCACTTTGTACTCGGTCAGATGTGTTGAAGCAGGACTGACGTTTCTACCATGACTTAAAACCTTCTGAATGCTGTGGTTCTTCCTCCCCAGCCGGTTGCTGCACCTGATCCAGACGGCGCTCCACGTCCTGCAGGTAACTCTGGGCTACGTGTTGATGCTCTGCGTCATGACCTACAACACCTGGATCTTCCTCGGTGTCGTGGCCGGCTCCGGTCTCGGTTATTTCGTCTCATTCCCCCTCATAGACCAGCTGGCTTTTTACGCTTCGGTCCGACACTGATTTCAGGACGAAGGGGTTTTTATTTCTTTGTTTTGCCAGTGGACTTCACTCACCTGGAGGTGGTGCTGGTTTAAGATCAGTTCAGACTTCCCTTCCTGAATGAGGAAGTGAGCCACATGACATCCTCTTTTTTTTTGTTCCCCACACATTGAGTTGAGATCAGTCAGCTGACGGGAATAAATTGTTGGGTGTGATCAGTTATTGTTTTAAGAAAAACACCGACATGACGGAAAAATATTTATTCCTGTTTTTTTTACACACATAAAGATTGGAAATAAATAACATGATGGTCAGATCGAAGGGATAAAGAGTTGGACTCAATTTGTGCACTTTTGTCTCCCCTAAACAAAAGATTTAAATAATTTGATGTACTAAAAAATAAAGATTCCCTTTCCTTATAAGTTAATTTCAACGATTGTACGCGTTTATTTACAACCTTTAGATCTCTACAGAACTTATTCTGCATCAGCAGTCTACTGTGGTCTCAGCTCGTTAATCAGAATTAAACATCTGTACCAAACATTTAAAACTACACATAAACTCAGTCAAACCACTTTCACAACAGAATCATTGGTTAACAAACTTGATCTGTCTCCCCAACAGATCTAAAAAAGGAAAAAGTTAAGATTTAATAATGGTTGAAACATAGAGGCCACTTGCAAAAACAAAAAGTGCTTCTAAAGTAAGTATTTTACATCTTAAGGAAGCTGAATGGTTTGGTTGCAGCTCCCCCTGCTGGTCACAGAACTACAAGTCTGAAAAGGGATAAAGAAAATGGATTTAAACTCTTGATGATCTCATTAAATGTGCTGTGTTTGGTTTTCTACAGCGTCCTCTGATCTAAACTAAATAAACTTTCACGCCATCCGGGTCGGTTGTTTTGGCCTCACCGTTGGCGACGCCCTCGTTGGTCGGGGACTGGAAGCCACTGTCGTACTGCGAGCTGCAGTCTGTGCCCGGCGGCGGCGATTCATAATCCAAGTCGGCAATCCGCTCGCCGCAGTCCTCCTGCTCCTGCACGGCTAGCTCCATCTCCTCGATAGCCTTCTGGATGGCTTCCGCCTCCTGGAGGTCCAAGTCGGCTTTCGACTTCTCCCGTACTGACTTCCTGGTGGCGTCGCCGACGACTGTGGTAACGTGCGTCACCTGCTCCTCCAGCCCGTCCTCCATGGTGATGGTCCCGGTTTTTGTCTCCGTCCCGCTGGTGACATCGTTCAGTTTCTCCTCTGGCACCGGCAGCACCACCTCCACCATCGGGTTGATCAAGTCCCTGATGGAGTCAACGCTGTCGGGAGACATGGGATTCTCGGACGGGCCAAAACACTCTTCTTCCTCCTCCTCTTTGCACTCAGAAGCGTCTTCCTCAGGGATGAGCTCTACCCCCGGCACCTCCAGGCAGGACTCGTAAGGGAAAGGCAACCCGTCCACCTGGATCATCGACACAACCTGCCTGCGTCTCCCTCCAGAACCTCGTCCTCCAGCTTCGACACGTCCCTCTGGCTCGTCGGCTCTGAACTTGGCGGCCCAGTTGGCCTGTGGGGCGTCCTCCAGGAGGTGCAGGTTGGGGTCGCTGTTGGTCAAGATGATGCTGTCCCTGTAGAGATTGTGTTTCCTCTGAACAGCTGCATCCTTTACCGCTGCACCAAAAAGAACAAACATTGAATGTTTTACAAGTCCAAAATGTCTATAAATACGACATACTGCCATTTTAAAGTTCTGTAACACTTTTTGTTTAGTTTATAGTATGAGTAGTAACTAATTGTACCACAAGAGCAAAACAAACTTTGTGTATTACGTCCTCACCCATCATTATATCTTTGGTAATCGACTGCAGAACCACCTCCTCATACATATTTTCCACCAGCAGGAAACGGGACAGGTCCTCAAAGATCAGCTCCTTGAAGTGAGGCAGCTCCTGGGGAAACGACAAGACTCAGGATCAGACACCTCCCCAGCAGAAAGTGTGACAATCCTGCTGTCGGTACGACTCACAGGTGAGCAGGAGGGTTCCAGCTGCTGCAGCATGTGGGGGATGATTATCTGCAGTAAAGCCTCCCTGAAGAATTTTTTGCGCACCGTGCTGCTGTCGTAATCGTATTTCTGACAGGAGAGATCAAAAACAAAAAGATGTGATGTCATTTCTACTGTTTTACTCTGAAAATAACTCAGGTTTGAACATTTCATGACCGAAATGACAGAAAGTAGGTCAACAATGACAACAACGGACAAACAAGTCCAACAATTTAGATGTATTGTTACAAATCACGTTAACTGGTGTACCCCAATCTGGACTAAACCTGGGGTTAAAGGGGCCTGGGATAAATCTTACAGGTATAAGTGAGCATACTCAGGCCAGGTTACAGGTATATTTTGGTCTAGGACAGTCTAGACGGGGTATTTTCCGGCCTGGGCCAAACTACACCCTGACTTGAGAAACGAGATTTCATTCCATTTTTTTATTATTATCCGAGTTTATTTTTACATTTGTTTAGATTTTACCTTGATAACCCTGTCCTGGCACCGCTGGATGGTTTTGCAGACGTCCTCTTCATCCTGACACTCCAGAGACTGTTGGAGCAGCTGCTCAAATGTGTACACGGCATTGTCCATTTGCTGCCAGAAAAGGACAGATTAGCGCAGGGAGAAATGCTGCTTTGTGTCCAGCAGGTGGCGGCAGAGACGAGCGTTTACCTGCTGCATGAGGACCTGGGCTCTGCTGATGAACACCGATGGGCTGGAGACGCCGAACCTCTGCTGTAGCCCCTCCAGGTTTAGCTGCTCCATCTTCTCGTAGCAGCTCTGCATCTTCACAGGGTGGAAGGCCAGCATGGACAGCCTTTCCAGTTGCTGAGCGAGAGTTTGAGGGGGAAAAAATACATTTTAAAAAGTCAACAACAGCGTTCCTCCTCGTGCTCGCTGAACAGATTTGACTCACATTTCCCAGGTTTCCTTTGTCGTCTCCGTTCAGGGAGTTCTTGCTGATCTCCACCAGCTCCCTGAAGAAGACGTCCCTGACCTCGGAGAACCCTCGGCTGGTCGGCTCCATCAGGGCGTCCAGGATGGAGCCGATGTAGGGCTGGACACTCGTCTGGAGGAGTTGGTCCGACATGGGTGACACCAGAGCTGCAAAACAGAAGAATGAAGAAGATTAAATCCTCCGGAACTGCAGGAGAAACTCAGGAATCAATAAACGAGGCCACAGCTGCATGTTCTGAAACTGCAGAGTTTCTGACATCAAGCTGGAAACGTTGCCAACTGTGCTGGAATGCGGCTCTTCCGCTTCAGCTGAGCAGAAGCAGAATGTTCAAACCGACCCGCCGCTACGCACCGAGGATGCACAACGGAAACGGAGCTGAGGCGCAGTTCGCGTCTGGTGAAACGTCTGAAGGAACGTCATCAGAATCCCGTTTTAGTCAAACCTTGAGAACGATGTTACAGGTGCATGTCGGTCAGCGTTGATGTTTTCTTTTAGCTCAAACAACTTTTCCTCAGCATTAAAAAATGAGATACTCAGCTAGCATTTTGCTTGTTTTAGACTTCATGTTCAGAAACATCTAGCTGCTTTTTAGCTATCATTTGCTACTTAAAGTTTTGCTACATTTAGCTATAGTTTTGCTTATTTCCGTGTCCACTCCTTTCTAGTAGTTTTTTAGTGTTTTCTTACTTTTTCTTAACATTTTTCTAGTAGCTTTCAGCTGCCGTTTCAGCTGTGTTTGTACAACAGTTAGCCAGGCGTTTTCTCCGTGACCCCAGCCTGTTTAACGATTTAATTTCACTATAAACGGCGTCTTCTCCACCTCTTATCTTGCTGCTGACGTGTTCCTTCGTCGTGATCAGCTGGTCCATGTCGGTCCTCAGTCTGGCGTCTAACGGACCCCTTTTGGCATCGCAGGCCTCCACTAGTGCCGCGTGCTGCCTGCTGGTCTGAGCCAACACCTGCCTGTACACGGCGTCCGAGATCTGCGGAGAAGTGCAATTTAAGAGCGGCCTCGCTCCGTATAATTATTTTTTCTTTTGTTTCCGCGTCGAGCCATCGGAGGAACTCACCAACATCCAGTTCCTCTGCCTCTGCTGCAGCTTCCCCTTCAGCTGAGGCCCGATCTGGGTCCTCAGCTGAGGCTGGAGAGTCTCCATCACCAGATTAGCCAAAATCTGAAACAGATGAAGATGGTTTGTGATGTGAAGGTTTATTTACCAACGGTTAATGTTAATCCAAGCTACTGTCAATCAACGTTAGCCGCCTAACTGTCAGTTTTACAGATACCGAGCTAAAATTTGGTGCGGTAGTAACCGAGAGTCCTCCTTAACACACAGTCCAAGTGTGACATCTTCTTGCATCAGATCGTTTAGACGAAAATTTTCAGGCCTCAAAGAAAAAAGAAGCTAAACTTTCCTTTCTGGGACCGACTTTTTTAAAATGTCTGCTTTCAGTTTTAGCTGAATTAACAGATTAACGTCACGTCATCTGGAGTTATTTTGGTTTCACTATGGCAACATGAAAACACATCGATGTGTCACCGAACACATTAAAGGCTGGTTCTGATCTTTTAACACGAGGCCCTGTGGACAGGTGGACCGTCACCTTCAGCTGCGGCGCTGAAATCCCCAGGGTTGTTTGTCTGCGAGAAGAAAACATGTTTTTTTTTTCTTTCTCAGCGACCTCACCCGTCGCCCCGGAGCAACTCTCAGCTCACATTCAGAAAATACCTGGACCCGGATCGGCCCAGAGTCTTGTTTCTGTTTTCACAGGTTGTTCAAAAGGAATTCATTACATGGTCTCATATCTAAAACATGAAAAGCATTTAAAGACGGAGCTATTGATTTACATTCTGAATAATCTGAATTATTTGAACCGCAGCACTGAAAATTAGAGAGGACGACGTGTGATTGACTAATTAAATAATTAGTCGACAACAAAGTTGTGTTCTGAAAAATTAGATCTGTTTATTTTTAACTTTAGTGGTCAGATTCTGGTTCAATCGTAGAAATAAAAAGTTTGTTTGACTCGAAGCTTTTTGTTTGTTGTTGGTTTCTAAATAAACTGCAGAAATCCACAAAAGCTTCGTCCTGCCGTGCCTGTCATTCATTCATCAGGTTCTGATCCGATCCACTTCAACCTTCCGTCCGACAACCTGTCAATCAAGCAAAGCCTCGTCGAGTACGTTTTTAAAAATGTTTCGTTAATAATTCCAGCCACTGACCTGCGGTGGTTGTCCACACATCATGTCCCAGGTCCCGAAGTGTCCTCGGGTCTGTCTGAACCGTCGAACGGAGTCAGTGAAGGCCGGCGTGTGGACCGGACTGTCCTCCGACAGACCTGCCAGGCCAAGACAGAACCATCAGCATCTTTGAATCAATTCCAAATAAACTTTTTTTTAATGTACGCAGAATTAAACCGAGAGAAATGACAAACACAGACGTCTCCCACTCTGAGGGATCACTCTCAGCTACTACCACCTCAAACTTTAAGCTGAGTTTCTGTTCTGCAGAAATTATTTGTTTTTGTTGCTCCAAAACAAGAACAATAAAAAAAAAGTTCCTGCTTTGACATCGTCACCCACGTCTGTGTCATCTCTAAAAGCAGGAAGTCGTCCAATCGCTGGAGGACAGTTTGTGGGCGGTTGCCACGGTAACTGCCCATCCGGGTCAATGAGACAATGGTGTTCGTTTTGGGGAAGTTTAATTCTCGAGGGATTAAAATAACAGATGTCAACAGAAATGTTTTCTGCTTTCAGGATTAAAATCAGATTACATTTTTAAATCAGAAGTCCCCCCCAAAAAACATATATATATATATATATATGTAATTATTATATTTTAATTTTGCCAATTTAAAACTCTAAAAAACTCTATTGAATAATTTGTTTGTAAAAGAAGCTAATTGTTCTTCCTAGAATAAAATAACTAAAATTTTCTCCTAATCTAGTAAAAACAAAAAGACATTAAAATATATATTTAATTAAACTCCAATAATAAAACTAACATAAAAATAACACAAATGCTTAAATAGCAATAAAATCTAATACGTACTAAAGAAACTTAAAACCTGTCTCTCCATTTTGTTCTTGTTTACTAAAAAACTCGGTGGAATCTATTGTTGTTTTTTTTTGAGTTTAAATAAAATCGTTTCAGAACCTTTTAAAGTCCATGTTAGTTTTATTTTCTAAAACCCTCAAAACTAAAAATGTTTTGTGTTATAAACATTTTTTTTTTATTCTTTCTAATTTTAAATAATATGTTTTTATTTTTAAACTAGCAGAAAAAAACAGAAACTTAGATATTTTCTCCACGTTCTGCCTCGTCAGGTTTATAAATAAACATTCTCCTGAACCAAGCAGGGTCAGGTTCCAGATCTGGTGTGTGTGTGTGTGTGCGTGCGTGCGTGCGTGCGTGTTAGAACATGTGGCAGCACTTACCACAGTCTTTTTAAAGGCATTTCCCTCCTCGTCTTCCTCACCACGCAGTAATAAATTCCCAGCAGAATGTTTCTCTTTGTGTATTTTTCTATACATTTTTATGTAAAACTGAGCTTTGTGTCATCTGTCTTTAAAATAAAGTTTTCAAACCGAACACATTTGTTTTTGCTTCCATTGACGTGAATGAGACGGATTTCCCATCACAACAAACTACTTCAGATCCAAGTCAGGTCATGCATGAGTAAAAATAATATTCAATGTCTTACCTGCTGCTTACTAGCTAACGACTACTGTAGTCTAAGACCAAAGTGGATTAAAATCAAGTAGCGGTTCATTTATTGAGAACTATCTATGGTATTTACCATTAGCAGCAGCTAGCTGTAGCACTTCTTGCAGAAATATCATCATGTGTGTCAAAACAACACAATAACCGCTTTACAAAAATTTGTAAAGCAGAAAGTTCCTTTAAAAAAAAAACAAACCAATTAACCTTGGTTAGCAGTTAGCTAGTCAAACAGTCAGAATTAAACCGTTTCTTCAAAGTGACGTCGATCCGGTAGCGATCTGTAACAGGTAAGATGTAAATGTTGGTCATTTTTCTACAGAAATCTTATTAACCATCATCTGAGCTCACTGTGGCCCATTTATAAATCTGCCCGGACAAACGTCATCACCTAGTGAAACAAGTAGAGTCTTTAAAGAGATTATTGATAATTTATAAAAATGCCTGAAGAAAATACATTTTTCAATCTCCGTCAGAGTTAAGAGGTTGAATTGTTTTGAATTATAAAATAAAGAATAACCTGATTATTGCTCACTTGTTTACCTTTTATTATTTGAAAATTAAATTGCTACGACCTTAAACCTAAACCAAACAACATTTTGTGCTCTGAAATTCATCTCAGAAACAAAGCTGATTAAACTTTAAATGTTTCTGTTGAATTGATGCAAAGCAGCAGCTGATTGTTTTATTAGAGACTTCAAACAGAGTTTCAGTCGATTCAAATCAGCCTCCAGTGTTTTGGAGCCAACATTTAACTTGTGGTTTTTACTTATCGAAATTGTCTGAAATGGGTCTGTGTTCTGCAGAAAGAGACAATTTGCATAAAGCACTGATACAGTTTTTATACCAGGAGGACAGGAATAGAACCGCGCGTGTGTTCTGGGTTTTATGAGAGCAGACTCAAAGGCCAAACAGGTTCTTGAAACAAACTTGTGGCGTTTCGCCTCATGACTGGAATGTGGCGTCAGTGACTCTGGAGCGTGCCCGAACGAAGACGGGATGAACGTTTTATTTCAGTCAGGAGTCCCTTCTCGTTGAAGTTTTACTTTTAGACCTAAACTGAGAAGCTAAAGCAACGTCGTCAAGGCCAACAGTCAGGAGTGTCGTCTGGGCTGGGGAAAATATTAAGACAGAAAGCTTCGTTTTTTGAAGGGGATGCGACTATAAGGCGCATGTAAAAGTCTTTTATTTTTCTTCAAAACTCAGCACTGCGCCTTATATAATAATTCTGGTTGTGCTCACTGACCTCCAACAGATTTTATGTGGCACACAGCGTTTAAATATTGGTCAAAATGTTTTCGTAAAACTACGAAGCCGCACCACCGCTTGATTGATTTTTGGAGCACAGCTATCGTAGTCGGGGGCCTCGCAGAGTAACACGTGCTTCAACGTTCCAGTATTATTATCGTGTAGTAAGATCCTAAAAATAAGAGACAGGCTTACGAAGCGGATCTCAAACTCAAGGCTATCAGTCCCGCAGTAGAACATGGAAACAGAGCAGCTGAGAGACACGTTCACCAAGACAGGAAGGCAACGCCGGGCGAGTTACGCCACTATCTGCCAACGGA
>JAVKLF010000033.1:18749645-18763554 GCA_034783495.1 Millerichthys robustus
GTGTGTGTGTGTGTGTGTGTGTGTGTGTGTGTGTGTGTGTGTGTGTGTGTGTGTGTGTGTGTGTGTGTGTGTCTTCAGGCTCGACCCAAATCTTCACTCCCACCAGCCTGTTGGAGCAGCTGAAGGCCATGAACAAACCGGACGAGGAAGTGACGAGCTAAAACTCTTCGATCACATCACTCCTCTCACACACAGACTCCATCTTACCTTCACGGCTTTCCCAACCAAATCCAGTTCATCACGCGTGTATGCATCTTGCTTGAGGGAGCAGAAAAAAAGATATCTTAGAAGATTTAAACAAAAATATTTATTCAAGAATAAAATGATGCAAGTATTCTCATGTTTTAGAATGGAATCAACTAAAACTTATTTAAATGTTTAATATCAGAAAGACACTTAAATAAGAAAATACCAAATTGTCACATTGTTTGCTTTGATTATAAATCCTGATAAAATGTGCAAAATGGTAGACATTTTGTCCTCTTTAGTGTAAGTTTTATCCTAAGCAGGTAGAAAGAGGGGGGGATGTGCACTCTTAGAGGTTCATATTGTAAAATATTTCATGCAATATAAAATATGGATACATATATTTCCGTCAGAGAGGAGCACTATCCACCCATTTGAGATGTTTGTATTTAGTAGCATGCTTGGACTTGTGTGCACCGTTCTGTGTTTGTATCGAGCGTGGGTGTTCTGAGTGCAGCACAGTTAGCGCTAGGCTAACAAGATGCTAAAATATGAATTTTTCACCAACAACTTTGGTTTTAAGTATCACATTTAAAAAATGTTTTAATACTGTTTTTGTAAGCAACTCAGTTATGTACAAATCAATCATATTTATTTCAAAATGTAATTTTGTTTGGTAACTGACATTAGCAAAAGTAGCTAGTTAGTTGCTAGCTAACTAAGCTAGTCACGCAGTTTCTCTTCCCCCCCAACTACTTAAACTTTGGTTTTAAATGTCAAATTTTTACAAAATACTTTAGTTTAAGAATTCAGTGTCATGGTAAAATCAGTCATGTTTTTGTTGAAAAATGTAATTTGTGTGCTAACTGGCATTTGCCAAAATAGCTAGTTAGCTGCCAACTGACTAGCTAACTAAGCTACTCACAAATTCTAGCCATAATGTGAAAATGTTATTGTTTAGAGAATAATGAACACATACCATGGATTAAAAATTATTGAAATGCTTACAGATGTTGTTTTAAGAGATGTATTGATAGTTTATTTATTATTTCTTAATCAACTGCTGTCACTTTACACCTGATACTTAAAAACAAGTTCTTGGGTTAAGTTTTCACCAAAAAATGCTTGAAAGGGAAAAATCTATGAATAAATAAATAAATAAATACAAAAAAGAGTTACAAGAGTAAGATAAATAATCCCTCCTTTGACCGTTTTATTTTCCTGCATCAACCTTAAAAAAAAAATCATAAAATAAGCTTTATTGTTAAAAAGGCTTGCTGATGTTCAATTCTAAAAAAAAAAAAAAAAAGAAGGTCCGGTTGTATTTCAGTATTATAATCTGTCAGATTAAGGTCTTATCGTTGGTTAGTAATGTTTTTGGGCCATGCAACGAGTAGTGTTGTGTATATGTTGTTGTTTTAGTGTTTTACTGTTGAATAGTGACTTTTTTTTTTACTGTGCAGTAGTGAAACTTTTCTTTTAAAATGCTGATGTGACGCCACCGTGTTTGTGATGTTTTAGATGTAGCCGTTAGTGGTCAAACCAAGTAAATATTTATATTTTTCTTTTGACTCTTTTCTCCTCTGGTGCAATGTAACCCCCTCACCCCAACGGTGAATGGCTTTGCAAGAAAAAAAAACTACCATATTTCCTCTTTTGCCTTTTTCCTGGCCAAACCAGTTGTTTATTGCACTATAATGCATTTTCTGTGTTTTTTTGTAATAATTTGCTATTGTAAAGGGTTTATTCCACCAAATCAGTTGATTTATATTTATTATTTATCAGAGAAACCTCGTCTGTCCTACCGCTGTCTTACATATTGGGATTGTATGTTTGCGAGTGTCGAAGCACAAACAGTACTTCCATGTAAACCTGATATGTAAAAGGCTGTCTAATAAATTAGCTTCCATTATATAAAAGACTCTTTTCTTTTAGTCTTGCTGTAATTTGTTTTAAAAAGTATACATTTCATTTCACTTTCCTTTATTGAGATTGATATGAACAAATAAAACATCACCTGGAAAAAACATTTTTTTTGCAAACATTTAAATATAAAAAACAAATTCAGTTATTTTTATGTCTAATGTCCATTAAAAAGCCACCTCAAATAAAGTAAACTACATTAAGCATCAATATGATCTACAGTATTTCATTATTGAAAAGTGAATAATTTTATTTTACACATCTTTTGATGTAAATAAAGTCATGTTTGGTCACATGAGAGTAAAAAACAAATTAGCTTTTAAAAAAAAAAGAAATTTATCAAAACTTTACAACGTGGAGGACTTTAGATTTTATTTGTTTGGTGCTGAGTTTGATTCTTTTCATCCTCGCTCGGCTGAGCCGACGGTGCTGCTCGGTTTTCTGTGTTTGGACTTAGTAGCTGCAGGACTGAGTGACCTGGTTCTGGTCCCGGTCCTGCAGCCCCGACGCCAGAGAGCGAGCCATGTGTCCGGAGGTGTGCTTCATGTGTCGGGCCGCTCGGATCGCTCTGTTCAGAGAGACATCCAAAGAACGGCGTCCGTCCACTGACAGGGACCGCCTCGTCCTCTCCTCGGGACGTCTGACCCCTGTGATGTCATCAGGAGACGAGTGAAGAGGTGTTGAGCACAATCTGGAGACAGTAGAAATAACAGAACCAGTATAAAAGTCAGCAAATTTAACACATTTGTTTTAGTGCTTTTAATCTTCCAGGTGAAGAACTTCTCTGATCTCATCGCTGCAACACGCTGCTGCGGTTTTGTAGCGAGTAAATGAACACGTAATTTAGAAGAAAATGGATGCCTGTTCCGCCATTTCTGGGAGTAACACCTCCTGATCGTGGTTGTGATGCTTTAATGGAGCATTTCTGAAATTTCTACGTAACGATCGTGACAGTGTAGCAGCTAAACGCTCTCAAGCTTCGCTCGATTTTTTTCTGTTACGGTACGACGCAAGCCCGGAACCAGGATTTAACTCACAGGAGCTGAGAGGGGTACACTGGCAGGAACTGGATCTCCGAAGGCTTGGCTGCTGCGGTGAAGTACCTCCAGTCGGCTGACCTGTCGGGAGGCCCGGCCAGTCGGTGGTTCTGGTGAGGGGACGGGTTCTGTTTGCTGCAGTCTGAGGATGAATCAGGAGGTTGGTTAAACTTTATCTCTGATTTCAGTCTGAACTCTGGACATGCAGTCTTACCTGTTTCAGAGTGTTTGTGTGTTTTCAAGCAGAGTGAACAAGATTGAGTCAGCTCTCTGCCGCCCCCTGGTGGTTCTGTCAGGACAGACGGAGCAAAAACAATGTTTCAAGGAGTCCTTTTCATGTGGACAAAACTGTTTAAATAAATAAAAATCAGAGGAATTTAGGTTTTTGTCTTACGTTCAGGACTAACTCTGATGTTTGACCGGCACCGAGGACAAAGACGACCCGGACTTCTGCTGTCAGTTTCATCTGCTGGTTTGGACAGAGCAACAGAGAAACGAGTAAATTCTAAAAAGGATCTGGGGGGAAAGTTCTTATATACCTGCGACAAACACAAATAAATGATTAAACTTCTTTTAACCATGCTTTGATTTAAAGTTACAGGTCTGTGTTTTCCTGCTGGAGCAGCTGTGCGGTTCTTCTGTTTGGGTCCATCTGGAGACGTGAGCCTGAAGGTCCAGCTCTGATCTCGGTACTGAAAAACAAAAACACAAAGGCCGACAAGCCATCTAGTCTTTGAAAACGTTTCTGGTGTCTCATTATGGTAAATAAAATGTGGATCTTTGGTCGTTGTTGACAAAATATTTTTTCCTGAAGGAATCTTTTGGGTTTTGAGCTTGGTTCTATCTTCTAACTGATCCAACTTTTTGTCCTCTTTCTGTTAGAGTCAGAGTCTAATTCTAAGAAAATTATTGCATTTGTTTCCATTTATTGTTGGACTGATCTTCATACCGAACAAATCATGATTCAGTATCTTTATGATTCACTGGATTTCATTTAGATGAATTAAGAAGGAAAAAATACTCAAAAATATTTACTTTAGTTCCTAAACTTTCTAGTATAATTAAAAAATAATTATGACTGCAGTAAATGTTTTTATTCAGTTTTTTGAATTAGACAAAGAAAGGCGTGTGTGGTAATTTAATCATCTAAATATATAAACAAGTCAAAAATTAAAGTAGTGCTCAAAAACTTTAAGCTGTCAGAAGTTGTTAATTAACAAGAAATAAAAAGCCAAAGAAAGATACTAAATAAATAAATAAACAAACACGATTTACTGGAGTGTTTGTGGTGATATTAAATATTTTTGCTCACATGTTGCTACATCTACGTACAGTAAAAGACGCTGTTGATGGTTTAAATTCTTCTACATGTTCAGCATTGGTTGGTTGAACTCACAAACGTCACATTGTTTTTGTTTTTCAGCAGAGGTCGTTCGTCTGAGCTCCTCGTCGACGTCTCCCGTGTCTCTTCTTCCCAGACTGTCGTCGCTCCAAACTCCCTCGAATCTGAGACGTACAACGAGATCGTCGGACACAAACGTTTGGAGAAACAAACGTAGATCTCAGGTAGGGGTGGAGGAGGAGTGAAATATTTAGTTTATCATTTTCCCAGGGGCTTCTTGTGACCCCCCACCCTCCACCCCACCCCCCCAGGATAATAACCCACCTGACGGGAGGCGTGAAGGTGCTGCGAGCAGATACGCTCCTCTGAGCCACCGAGCCGAGCTGTTTCCTAACCCTCGTGTAGTTTTCTATTTTCTCCTTCAGTCTGGCTACTTCCACCTGAAGCATCGTGACAGCATCGCTGAGAAAAAAACAAAGAAAAGAAGCATTTATTTAAAAATATATCCCAAAACATGATTATTTGCTTTTAGTGCACAGCAAACTGTTTTTAAACCAGCTCTCAACACAGCAGTCAGGTTTATTTTGTGTCCTCTCAGACTAGAGCTGGGCAACAGAAGACTTTTTGTACATTTTTGTTTTACATTTTCAGCAAACAATGATTAGTAATATTTTTAAATTCCATCTTGCAGGTAAACAAATAATTATTCAGCTGAAAGAGAACTCAGGGGCGGCGGAGTGTTTTACAGGAAGTCTGGGAAAATGAGACCAGGTGAAGCCCAACAGGTGAAACATCACACCATGCAGGGAAACAACACAAGATACCTCCGATAAGTAACGTCTGTCAAAAGCAGCTGATTCTGAAACAAAACGGATGAAACATTCGTTTAATTTTCTGTTTATATAAATAAAAATAAAAGTGTTTGATTTTGTGGCAGAATCTGAGGACAAAAAGCTCGTTTGGTGAAGCAGACTTCACTCGAGATGTTTGTTTCGTTTCAGCCATTCTCTGTGGGTTGAGACGTTGGCGCGCTCTTGTTTTCGTTGCCATGGCAGCCACGGCAACACGCACTCACTTGTGACTTCCGCCCCGAGCAAAGCTCGCGGCTCTTGGAGAGGCTCCGTGGAGGCAGCTGCCAGCCGGAGGGGAGCCGGAGTACGGGTCACTCTGCTCTGCTTCAGACCCAGAGGGAGCTGCAGAAACAAGAGAAAAACAGAAAATAGGAGTTTAGCTCTTATTTTACAAATAAATGTTTACAAAAATGACCAGTGTCTTACAAACAGATTTAATTCAGAACTGGAGACTCACTTTCTGTCCTCAGCTCTCCAGTTTGCCATCTCTGACTGACACAGAGCTGAGGGGAGCACCTCCTCCCCTGCCCCGGTTGGGTTCTCCTCGGCTGGTTCGGGTCGAGCTGGGGACTGACTGGACTCTGCTGAGCTGTGCGTCCGAGCGACGGGGAGGGAGGAGGGGAAACGGGCCGAGGCGAACTGGACTCCACGTCCCGAGGAGCTGAAATTCTGATAAAAACCGTGAAATTCTGTCTGAAACACAAGAATTGGGTCAGAGTTCGTGTTTTAGGTTCTCACCTCTCTGTCGCCCTCCGGTGGAGAAGACCTGAAGAAGAACCAACAAACCCGCTGTCCGTCTCTGGAGACATGAGTCCGTCCTGTGCTTGGATGTTTTCAAGATTTCATTAAACAGCTTTAAAAATTCCAAATTGTTTCATCCCGAATCATTTCAATCAGAACTAAAATGAATGTTTGATATATTTGGATGACTGAAGGAATAAAACCAAATTCTGCAAAAGGATCTAAAAGTTTGAATTCTTTGCAGCTGTAATTTCCAAGTGTAACATTTATGTTCTTCATCATCCAAAGCTTAATACCCAACAAATAAACAGATCAGAACTCTTAAATAAAAGAGTTTTGCTCCGTTTGTTTCAGATTTACCTCATTTATGAACCCCGTATTGATTAAAAACTGATGACTTAAAAGTTTGATGTTTTTTATATAAAATGTAGTTCTGATTTTGTCTGTTTATCCCAAAACAAAAAAATGTCAATCCAATGAAATGACAGATACTGAATGAAATAGAAACCAATTTCCAACAGAAACCTCCCAAAACCGATTCTAAATGTAAATAAGCACCTTGCAGGCGGGACTGACCTGAGACTGGACCCTGCTGCTCCTGGTTTGGGTCTTGGAGCTCCTCCTGCCTGATGTGGTCTCAGCCAGGCTGCTCAGGCTGCTGCTGTGGGACCGTCTCATCGCCAACCTCCTCCTGCCGCGAGCGGGAGGAGGAACAGGAGGCACGGAGGAAGGTCCGAGCCGGGAGCGAGGCCGCCGGTTTCTGGGGCTGACCGGGGAGTCGAGGTCCGACTCTACTTTACTGCTGGAAAGACAAAAAACAAGAACTGGGTCCAGCCGTCCAACAGAAGCTGTGCCGGTCTATGTGCTCCTTGAAAGGAACCTGAGGACGAACGTCTGCTGAGGAGACTTCATGGTTCTATGACCCGTCTCCTCCTCTTCCTCGCTCCCCGGCTGTGCTGAGGTTTTTAAATCGGGAAAGGAGTAAAGTCTGAGACGTTCTGGGAGATTCTTTAAGGTCTGGTCGCTAAAAGGAGTAAAATAAACAACATTCACAGTTAAATAAATAAAACTTTACAGTAGTCGTGTTTCTGGGTCGAGGATTTAGTTTTTAATAAAAACTAGAAAATTTGCACTTTCTGTGAAAATGCAAATTAATGCTGAAAGATTTTTACTGAAAGCTGCTGAAAAGGTTTAACAACAAAACTTTATTGTATGTTAAATTTGAACAGCTGACTTTGGATAAAAGTAGAGAAACAAAAATGAAAAAAACTGTAGAAAAAAAAGGCAAAAATGTGTCAAATAAGCTAAAGAGGGCAGAAATGTAGCTAAAGGTAGAAAACAGGAAATCTTTTTTTCCTATCCTATAAAATAAAAACTCACAGCGTTCCTGCTCTACTCGACTCCACACAGGTGTGTTTGCTGATGCAGAACATAGATGTGGCTGTCTCTTCATCCTCAGCCTCCTCTTCACCACTCTTCTTGCTGACCGAGCTGGTCTCAGGATCTACCGGATCCTCCGGTGACTCGGGCAGACTCTGTGAAGACATGAGGACAGAAAAGCTACAACTAACCGAGCGGGCGAGGTTTGAACAAAATGGCTGCCGCTCCGTCTGACCTGTGGAGGAGTCAGAGTTTCCTCCTCCTCAGACGTGAAGGAGAGCTGAGGTGGCGGAGGCGTCTGCGGTTCCTTCAGCTCCTCCACGCGCAGGCCGCACTGAAAGATCAGACCCTCCAGCTCCCTGAGACGAACACGACCAACATCCAGGAAATTTGCTCCACAGACAGGAAGATGAAATCTGATCGAATCAGTTTTTACCGTTCGGGGTCAAATCGGCAGGTTTCCGGTCTTCGCTGCTGGAGGACTTTGTGCTCGTCTCGCGTTCGAAGGTAGCTCCTTTCTAAAGAGCTCAGCCCTTCGGAGAGTTGAGAGATGGCCTGAACCAACAGTTTAAAATTATTATCAATTTAGGATTTAAGGATTAGGATTTAAAGTCAGGCTGATGCTCTTACCGCCATCTTTTCACAAGCTGAGAGGGTTTTGCTCTTCATTCGATCCTCAAAAGTTTGCAGCTGAAGAAAACAAATCCATATTCTTAAGAAATCTGTCAAGTCTTCAATAAATTTCATTTGAGATCCGTGTTCTCGGTTACCTGCTGGAGGAACCTCTCGGTCTGGCTGAAGAGACGACCGGAGAGCTGCTGGGCCGACGCTGGGCTCTCAACAACGTCAGAGCTTGAACCGTTTGGACCGGGACGACCCAAGGTGACCTCAGCTCTCGGAGGAGAACCGTTTGGACCGGGACGACCCGAGGTGACCTCAGCTCTCTGAGCCGCACTGAAGTCCAGCTTCAGGAACTTGTTTTGGTTCAGACCTGAATGAAGAACCGAGGGTCCAGCCTCCGGAGGGTCAAAGTTCAGGTTTACCTGAAGGACACAAGAAAAGCACAATAGATCGTGTTTATGCCTGTCTGTTAGCCAAATATATATATATATATATATATATATATATATATATATAAATTGACTGATTTTAATGAAACTCCCAGACAAAAATTGTTCGATGTACTTCAGCAGCTGATAAACACAAAATAACTGCAAGTCTGTTCATTTTAAAGATTTGTTGTGGTTGTCGCTGAGAGTCATCCCCAACACAAACAAAATAGTTTGAAAACTCCTGCCTGCACTTCCTCTAAAGCTGATCTTTCACTTCCTGCCCCGCCCATACAAGCAGCTGATCTTTCACTTCCTGCCCCGCCCATACAAGCAGCTGATCTTTCACTTCCTGCCCCGCCCATACAAGCAGCTGATCTTTCACTTCCTGCCCTGCCCCTGACATCTGACATACTTCTCGCTCTCTGATTGGTTGAAACCGCCAGGTTCTGAGCTGCTGCTTCTCTACGATTCTGTCCTGTGGAAATAAAAGCACCGATTTATTAAACAGAAATCTAAAACTAATCTTTGTAAATCTGTTTAAGGGTTAAATCTGATGCTGAAAATCCTCAGATATCAGTCTAATTTTTTTCTTTTCTACTTTCATTACTTTTATTCTTTAAAAACTGTGATTTCCAGGCCTTTAGGTAAGCGCTCCGTGATAAATCTGCTTGGCGTTGTTATAAACTCTTGTTGTTTTAGCTCAGCAGTAGAAAGTGAAAAATTATGCAGTGTTCTCGAGATGAACTACCTTGGCTTCCAGGCGTAAACGATCGATGGTGTTCTCTGCCTCGGCGTACTTAGTCAGCAGTCTGTTGTAGTCGTCCTGCAGTGGGAGGAGAGAACAAGACGAATGAGAGGTGATCAGGACTTCACCTCTGTGTGTTTTTGTTCCGAGTCCTTCTTTGTTCCTGTGAAAAATAAACTGAAAACTGCAGCAGACAGCGAATATTTTTATGTTTCAAATCAATATTTGATTTGACTCCTCAGTTCAAGATTCACTGTTCACGTATTGATTTTATTTACTTTGTGCTTTTTCAGCTGTTCAGACATTAAAACGTTTGTCTCATTCAGCAGATAGGCGTCTTTTGGTTTAAGTAACTTTCAAATGTTTCAAAATGTTTTATTTACAAATGTTTTACCCCAAAGAAAAAAGAGATCTCTTCGGTTCCTTCAAAAACAAGTCCTTTTAAAACTATTTAAGTTTCTCCCTAAACTAGTTCTACCACTACTAAAACTGCTAAGGCTAGTTCTACTGCTAATTCTGCTAATGCTAGTTATTCAGTAAACCCTCGCTATAACACGCTTCACCTTTCATGGCCTCATTCTTTTTTTGTGCAGTTTTTTTATACTTTTTTTTACAGTGTATGAATGCACATTGTGTTCTACATCCTGAACTAAAACCACATTACACATTATAATAGAATTCTCTAATATAATTGAAGGTGGCACGTCTGTTCATAAGAATATTCTTGCCCAGAAGAAAAAAAGAATGCCAACAACTACCCATAACTATGTTCTTCTCTCGGAAAAACACAACTGCACCACGACCTTAGTCAGAAAAAGACGCTACAGCGGAAAATACACGTAAGTCACAACGTGTCCAACCGCGTAGTTTGATTATTAGAATTTTTATTTTACAGTATTTCTAATCATAGTTGATAGACATGTAGATAGAGATGATAGAGATGTTGTAAAAAAAATGTTTCTATTTTTATTTTCTTAAACAAATGCTTGGGACTGAAAACAGGTTTTGAACTTTGGTTTCATTCTATAGTACTGCAATAAATTGTAAAAAATACAGCTGAATACTTTGAGGATTTCGCCTATTGTGGGTTCTTTTCGGAATGTAACCCCCGCGATAAACGAGGCCCTATTGGTAATACTACTAAGCTAGTTCTACTACTGCTAACTTAGATACTGATCACAGTTCTGTCAAAAAATGTTTTCTTTGAAATCTGCTTCAGCTCATTTGTCTTCTTAGGCTACTAACAGCTCTTAGCTACTGTTCTGCTTTTTAAACTACTACTAAGCTGCTAACCTTTAGCTAAAATCTAGCTGTTTGTTACTTTTCCTAGCCTTTTTTCTAGTTATAGCTCCTAAATAGATTTTTGCTGTTATTACATTTTAGCTAGCCCTTTTGTACTCATAGCTTTTACCTAACTACTTTTAGCTTTCAGTTATTTGCTGCTTTAAGCTAAACTTTTGTTACTGTTTGCATACTGTGTACTGCTTTAAGCTAGCCCCTTGCTTTATTTCGCATTTAGCCAGCCTTTTGTTAGGTTTAGCTTTAAGCTAGTGTTCTGCTTCTTTTAGCTATAACTCTGTTTCAGCTTCTTAATTCAGCGCTCAAGCTGATGTTTTTTTCTGAAAACGTAGCTCCTCTGGTTTGAAATCAGGTTCTGTTTGGGCTTTAGTTCTGGCGATACCTGCAGCTGCTGGAGGAGGGTGGAGGCCTGCTGCCGACATCTGAACTCCAGTGGGACGGTGAAGGTGGCGGCGTTGGGCGGAGCCTCGGACGGCGTGGAGGATTCGTCGCTGTCAAACAGGACTTCTTTCACGATGTCGGCCGGGGACTTAAATGCGATCGGGGGTTCCGGCGACATCTTCGTCAGCGACTGTTTACTCCTGGGCGGGTTATAGCTTCCTTTGGGGAAATAAACTCTGTGCTCAACCTTAGAAAAGTTCGGCGTTCGATGACTCAGCATTCCTTTTCTGAAATAGAAACAAAATATAAATAAATTTTAAAAATCATCAAATTGAAGCCTGGCGGTTCTTAAAATAATGAATCACTGAAATGCTCACTTCGTTAGCTGGGGAAGACTCTCGCTACTACCACACTAAATTTGAGCTCATTCTCTGTAAAACTGACAGAAACAAATGTACCTGAACTCTTCCCCCTCTGTAGCATCTTTTCTGAATTTGGGAATCCTCGAACCTCTCTGACTTGTGTTCTGTTCGGGTTTTGATGAGTCGGTGTTCTCTCCTCCAGTAAAAGCTCTCCAAGTCATGGCTGCAGGTTTGAGGTTCCTCATCCTACTAGGCGAAGACGAAGGCTCCTCGTGGTGCTCCACTCCTCCTGCAGGACTGTTACTGGATGATTTGTGCAGTTTTGGAGCGACTTGTTGATGAATCAGCGCTTCTGGTTTCATCCCTGGACGGCGGGGGCTGGACGTGGTGCTGCTGTGAGAGTCGGAGAGACTTTTTGAGGAGTCCGGGAGAGTTTCTGCATCAATTCCTGGAGCGGCAGCCAGTTCCTCAGCAGTGAAATGAGACAGGTGAGGCAGGGTTGAGGACTGGGACAGGGGGCGGAGACAATCGGAGACTTCAGCAGGTGATTTACGTCTCGGGGATAAACCCGATGAACGAACGAGTTCGTGCCTCTCGTCTTCTTCTGTCCCAGGAAGGAGCTTCGCCTTCTCGACCACTTTTAACTCGTTTTTCATGTCATAGTCTGCAGACAGAAAGTTATAAAAACAAAAAGTAAATTATATTGTTTTTATTTATAGCAGCTCTGTTTCCATGTTTCATTACAATCTGAGCTTTATTCCAACAGAATGATTGTTTCATTTTTGTAAATAATTTATTTTTACTCTTTTGTTACACTTTAAACTTTTAAGAGTTACTTTAAAAATAACAGATAAATCATAAAATGTCATTTTTAACCTTAATTCTACACATTAAATTGTGTTAAAATGTTTATAAATCAAACATAAGACTTTAAAAAGAACTACCAGATTAATACATAAAGCCTCTCATAATTGTTAAAAATCTAGATATGCTCCAGATTTTAAAAAAACATATTGTTTTTAAAATTTAAATCGGTATCTATGCTTCAAATGACTCATTTTTTAGTTTTACTTAATAATAATAATAATTGTGATTTTTATTGTAAAAATAATTGAAATAACATGAGAAAACAGCCGAAGTGATGAAAATCTGCAGGACTTTTTTGTCTCAGACGTAAAGTGAGAAAAGAAACAATAAAAATATTTTGAGTTTTATCTGATGATATGTTTGACAAGATAAATAAAAAGTTAAACCCCCACAGGTCTGTGGAGCTCCTCGGTTCTCTCTTGCTGGTTTCTTCAGATCTTTAGTTGTTTTTTCTGTCCAAAATCTAACCAGGTTCGCTTCATCCAAGCCGACAGGTTCAGGACTCTCAGGATGACCCGGCTCCTCCAGGCCTGACAGTCCGATGATGCCGTTCTCATCCATCTGGGAGAAGAAATCGTCTTCATCCTCAGATGACGATGCGTCTGTCGAGGAGTTCTGGGCTGGAGGAGCCGGGGTCCACGTGAGGATCCCCGGTCTGGTTTTCCTTCTCGTTTCCATTTCTCCTCCGTGGACCATAGAACCTCTCGGGTCTCAGCCAGGGACAGGGACCTCCTGCATCGTTTTCAGCTCCTCTGGGTTTGGAACGAGGAGCAGCTTCAGAATCATGGCAGAGGAAGGACCATCATCAATCCTACAGACTTGTGGACTTCTTCAAGACTGAGTACCAGGAAGCTGCTGGTGGAGAAGCAGAAACACAAGAGTTCACAAGTTCAGAAGTTCAGACATCATCAATATACATAAAACACCATTTTTTAAATATATATAATAGTTATTTTCTAAAACTATTTATAAAATCCATTTATGGACATTTAATAATGATGCATTAAATTCTATCTGACTACTAATGCTAATAATTCTACTGCTAAAGCTAGTTTAACTGATGCTAATTTGGCTAATGCTAGTTCTACTGACGCTGATTTAACTAATGCTAATACTGCTAATGTTAGTTCTAATGATGCTGATTTGGCTAATGGTTATACTGCTAACATTAATTCTACTGATGCTAATTTGGCTAATGCTAGTTCTACTGATGCTGTTTTGACGAATGGTTATACTGCTAACACAACTTTTACTGATGCTGAATAAACTAATGCTAATACTGCTAATGTTAGTTCTACTGATACCAATTTGATTAATGCTAATACTGCTAAGGTTAGTTTTTCTGATGCTAACTTGACTAATGCTAGTTCTACTGATGCTGAATTAACTAATGGTAATACTGCTTATACTATTTGTACTATTGTTATTTTCAAGGTTCAAACTGGTAAATATCCGCAAAAACCAGTTCTTAGCTGTACGTTTAAGATCTAAAAACAGCATTTTTGTCCGTGTCCTTCTGTGGCCCCGGAGATCTGAAAACAAGATGGCAGCGAGTCACATGTTCTTATCATGTTTATAAAAAACCTTGGTCTCATCTCCTGGAGGTGGTCCCTCTTACGTCAGCATTGGAATGATGTCATCATAAACAATGAAGTACCCTTAAAGCAACAACTTCAGCCACTAGGAGATGGTCTTCAGCTAAACTTCTGTCACAAACGGCTGTGAGTGATCTGAATTCCTTCA
>JAVKLF010000033.1:18810521-18825172 GCA_034783495.1 Millerichthys robustus
AGAGAGAGAGAGAGAGAGAGAGAGAGAGAGAGAGAGAGAGAGAGAGAGAGAGAGAGAGAGAGATATGGACGAACGAGCCGGACGTGCTTCTTCCACCTCCTTCTCTCTCTGTTTCACCTGTTCCTCGACTCCCGCTCACGTTTAACGGTTTGTATTATCAGCCAGTCTGAGCGGAGCCAAAAAGATTTGACATGCCCAAGGTGAATCAAGCCACCACCGCATCTGAATCGTAATAACCGCAGCGCTTACGAGGTTTTCTCCGACAGCATCCGTGTCCTGGATGCTTAACTCGAGGGAGCAGGGGGAGGGGGGTAGAGTGTGATCGTGTGGAGCCGGAGGGTTTGACAGAACTGCGTGTCACTTAGATGGAGTGAACACCTGGTGTTACCTGCTAATGAGGTCTGAGTTTTTAGGAGGAGAGCTCAGTCTTACAGCAGATGGACGGGCGCTAACAACGGTTCGTTTTGAACCGGGTGAGTGACGGCCTCCCACCACTAGGTGGAGGACGTGCACAGGGTTCAGAAGTAGACCGTGAAATTTGTGTAAAATCTCCATTTAGCTGCATTTGTGCTGGAGCCCAGTTGTACTGGGAGGTGGAAATTTCCCACTTACAAGTTGTACATTTAAACTGGAACTCCCTCCAGTGGGAAAGTTCACAATTCAAGATGGCAGCCACTTACTACAACTCAACAGTGAGTAAAACTCTCTTACTTTTACTTTCAATAGTATTTCTGTAGTATTTCTTTCATGTTTAGTTGGAGGTACACGTAGTACGTAGAGGACGTGTTAAAACTCTGTTTCTGTGCAGGAAATACCACGTAGAACTTGGTTATGTTTTGTTAGCGGTGCTCAGGAACAAGATGTTTCCTGCTTAGTTGAGGTTAAAAACAAAACGTTAATTAAAACCATAAAGCTCACGTTGCCCTCAGTGAAAAGGAGTTCGACTCCTCTGACGTTATCATTTTTTGTCAAGTGTAACTTTTATTCCGATTACATAAAAATCATTTAATTTATATTCTGATTTTTTGGTCACGGTTTAGTATTCAGATGATGCTTAAGTGAACCCAGTCGTCTTAATATTAATCTTTACAACCTCTATAAATCTACTTCAGGCTCATTCTTGGCTGTTTATATTGCTCTTAAGCTCTATTTAACAGTTCAAGTGCTTTCTGCTCCTTTGGCTGAGATGATGATGAGTTATGTGCAGAGACATATTTTATCTTCATCTTTCAGACAGGTGCTGCAGTTGTCTTCAAATCGATAGGCAGACGAAATGTGTTGGTCCTAAAATTAAATCCAAGCCCTGTGGCCGACAAAATGTAACAAACTACAAGTTTTAAAAAGCTCAAACTTTCTGGTTCTACTTTGAATTTAAATAGTTGTTTGTGTAAATTCGCTCATTTTAAAACAAACCAGGCATTTCTCTGTATCTGGACGATACGTCAGTGAATTTACCAGATATTGAGCTAAATGTGGGTGTGGTAGAACACATACCTGGTGCATACAGATTGAACATAATGTTTAGACTTCTAGACTTGACTACAACTTGTTCTCAACTTTAGATTTTAGTTTAACATTCTGGTGATCTTATATCCTTTAAGGAAGGTTAGGTCTCTGTTAATTCTTAATACAAGTAGGACTCTCAGTCTGTTCCAACTACTATAAACTTTACTGGACATTTTACTTTCAGATCGATCTGTTTGACAGAAAAACAAGGATTTCCCGCGTAATCTGCTGTAAAACACTCATGTCTCTCAGCATCAGTTTGCTCTGGATCGACCTCCAAATTGTGGTCATGGGAAAAACAAATGAGAATTGTTGTGTGACCTATCCTTTTATTAATTAGCTTATTTGTCTGCTCTGGCCTTTAGGCTGTGATTACAGCAGGCAGGGAGGGAGGGATGGGGTGCGTGTTGGAGGGCAAATATTGCATCTGTTGGGATGAAAAAGGGCCCAGAAATGAGAGAATGACACGAACATCTCCGCTCGTCTAAGCACCTGCGGACTGCTGTGAGAGGAAATAAATATTTATGTTGATGATGCTGCCACGGTGGGAGGTTAGCGGGGGGGTCGGCTCTAACGCGAGCTGCCAGGCTCACGTGGAGAAGCTGCGGGGCTGTGAGTTATCACCTTCCTCCTTTCTGCTGAGCCCTCAGACGATACATCTCCTCCTCTTAATGCCCTCAGACTCGCTCCGTCATGCGAGCAGAGAGGAGCACTTGGTCGGCTTATTCTGAGCCTCCTCATCAAAACCGCAGCATTTCGGTCATTACCTCTGCCTGCATTCCTATAAAAAAGCCTTTTCGTGTTTTCACAGTCTTCTCATGGATGCAGATCTTAGCTTACTCGAGAGCTTAGCGACATTTAAACTTAAAAAAGGTAAGAATGTTAAATATTAAGGAAAACTTTCGGAAGCAGTGAAAGGCTGCAGTCAGCACTGACGTTCTCTCATTAAGGTTCTGGTTCTGTTCCAGTTTAGCTCTTCCACACCAATCAGGAAAAAGCATTTCTTACGGACTTCTTTCTGTTTGTGTAGAACAGCCTTGTCGAGAGGAAAGACGAATAGCTGCCCCTAAATGGACGCTGTGAAGTTTTTCTTCTCCTCCCTTTTAACTGCTTTCATATGCGTCGCACGTTCCATAAAAAATTTACTACAGTTCTTGTGTGTCGTTAGGCGTGATTCAGCTCGGTTTGTACTGCAGAGACTCGCGCACAAATTTTAATCAAAGCCAACAGAAAATTTAAATCAATCGATTAGAATCCAGATCTAAATATGATACAAACTAATAAAATCACATTTACATCCAGATCAATGGATTCTAATTTTTAACCAAATACTTGGAACTTCTCTTCGTTCTCAGTGTAAATAAAAAAACGGGTGAAACGGAGCGAGACAACGTCAAATCAGCCCCAGCAGCCCAGCCTAAATACAACTCTGGGTCTCTGGGTTCCAGAGATCAGGCTGGAAGTGGGCCGTAACGGGCGAGCCAGGCCGTACAATGAAAAAAAGTGCCGCAGGTGCAAGGCTAAGTAGTAAAAACAAAAAGGGGGAAGCAGAACTCTGCTCACACTGAGGTCACGTAGAACGGTCTGTACGGTCATGGCCATAAAGTTCTTTAACCGTTATCAGACCAAAGTGGGGAAAAATCCCCACCATCAATGTCTTCCCTTCGAGAGGCGCCACGAGGCCCTCCCTCCCCGTCAGGATAAGCCGGTCCATCAGAGCCTCCGTGATGAAAAGCGAGCTCTCCCCCTCACCTTCCTCTTTTCGCTGCCATCAGCTGCTTGTCCGTTCCAACTCCCCCCCGCTCCAACTTTCCCCACACACTCTCTGCAAAGTCGCGGTCAAAGTCAACGGGAAACAAAAGCGGTGCAACAGCTAATGGTGCGAGCAAATAAATGACCGTTAGCTGCAATAAAAAGCTTCTACTGGGACCAAACAGGGCACGACAGTGATCACCGCGCGGAGCTATGATCCTGTTAGTGCGACAGAACATCACTGGTTCTATTAGCCCAAATCTGAACTTTAAGTTCTGTTTACCTAATTTATCCTATTACTGCTTTGAGTTCTATTACAATACAGCCCAACTGTACCCTAAAAGTTAGCAGTACGCCTTTTAATCAAACAATCATCGCCAAAAATCCAAATAAAGTAAGATTTTCTGTGTTATGTTCATTCAGAACACTGTGAATTGATTTGCATGTGAATTAGTGTTGCAGGGTTCAGGGCTCACATGAATAAAAGATGAGAGACCTCTCTATTTATATTCTTGTGGAGGATATCGTTGTATTCCTGTTTAATTCGCATGCAGACAAATAAATAATTAGGCGTAAGTCTCACCTTTCCTGCTGCAGAGGCTCCTTGTTCCACAGAGAAGCTGCAGAGACAAAAAGACAAATTAACCACAGAGGGACGCCGGCGCGTCTGAAGGGGACGATTGGAAGAAAAAAAATGCTTTTTATTATCTGTCAAACACATTATAATGAATTTAATGATCTAATACAAGTTTTTGGGGATTTTAATTTGATTTTGGCCAGTTTGTTCCGGGTTATGAGCAGAAAAGGGATTGTTTGCATGCAGCTTTAGGACAGAATTTGCTTTTAGTGTTGGTTTTCTGCTTGTCTGATGTTGGTTTTAAATTTACAAATCAAATCGGTCCCTCCTCAGTCAGAAGGAAACGTGAAAGCAGTGCCTGTGCAGTTAGAGCCCTTAAGTAGCCAAACTCTTAAGATTTTAGTAACCAAACGCTCATTTCGGCTGTTGCTCATACTGCCAGCGTTACGTGGCACAACTGAATTATTTTTGAAAAGGCAGCTAGGAGAAAACAAACAAACAACAACAAAAAAACAACAACCTTCTGCTCTGCACCAACAGCCTGCAGTGTGAAAACAGTTCAGGTTCAGCTGGTTTATCTTTTACACCGACAGCAGAAAACCAATCATATGCTGTCATAAGTGGAGCAATAAATTATTCTGAGCCACTCTTCATTTTCTGTGTCAGAACCCTTTGATCTATAGTACTGGGTAAGACATCGCTAGCTGCTTGCTAGCTACGCCGACGCAGGAGCTACATTATGAAGAGCGTCAACAAAATCAATGGAATGTCACCGGCTCGTCCTGCAGAAAAACTCTTTAATAGTTCTTATTTCTTGCTCGTTTTTTTTTATAAATTATGGTTCGAAATACAGCGGAAGACATTGTAAATTTTAAGGTTTGTGGAAATTTAAAATAAAAAACAAATTTAAAAGACAAACTGTGCCGTAAAATAAGCCTTTTGTTATTCATGTGTTTATCATTCAGATCTGAGCCTTACATATTTAAATGAAATAAAACTAAGTTTTAAAGTACATCTGTGTGTATATATAAAATTTGATATGTATATAAAGACATATTTACAGTATAACCATACATGTTTGAACATTTTTTCTTCAACAAAATATCTATAAAATTACAAAACTACCCAATACAATATGTGTTTATGATGTTTAGTGATTTTATTTCAGTAATTTTAAAATAGCAAATAACTTTACTAAAGTATTTCTGTAAACAGCCCAGTTATTGCTGCGTTTTTATTTGGTTTTCGAAAATAAATAATGGAAAGCTTTGTGTATTTTTCTCCACTTAAGGTTAGATTTGAATACATTTAGAAACTGGTAAAGAACAGATTCCCAGGATTCGAGAACGGTGGTAAGCTTTCTCAGACGAGGTTCGTATCTCAGGATTGAGCTCACCTCGCCACGCTGCTGTTGGCGGAGGTCTCCGTGATCTGTGAGCTGGCGATCCACTTGGTCTCCCCCACCACCGTCCTGGCGTGCGGCAGGCGGCCCACGTCCTTCACGGTCATCATGAGGTGCCGCGAGGACTTCAGGACCCGGACGGCCTCGTCGTGCGGGACGCTCAGGAAATTGTGGCCGTTCACCTCCAAGATCTGGTCGCCGACCTGCGGGGAAGGAGTGGAGCAGAGAGGCGTAGTGGGAGGGGCTGAGCAAGGCGGCGAGGGCGGAGCTGGCAGAGCCTGTCGCATGCACAGGTTCAGAGGTCGTAGGTCAGAGAGAGGTAACGTTAAGAGATGGAAATTATGGAGGTGTATGAATACAAGTGAGAAGATTAGGTCTGTTTTAATGTCACTCACAGGTTCAACAGCAGAACTATTTCATATGCAGCTACAATGTCTTTTACGGCTAATTTCCCTTTGTATTAAAGCGATCAGGCTGAAGGAATCAGCAGAAGAGTCATGACGTGCTGAACACCACCTCGGACAACGCCTCGTGTCTCCAGCTGATACGGTGGAGCCGAGGTGATGTGGATTGGGAGGACCTGATCTGCGCTGAAGGAGAACCGTTTTTATACGTCGGCCTAGTCTGGGAGAGCAGCACTCACGATTTTAAGGTCGAGTCTACTCGAAAAAAGCGCGGGCTGCATTTATTTAGTATTTATAATTTATATATAATACACATCCAACTGATGCACAACCTAAAATTTTAATGCGGATTCTGAAGGCCCATTTATGGTGTCAGAGCGTTTGTTTTGTTTTTTAAAGCATCAATGTGTCAAAAAATCTGTTAAAATTAGCCTGTTCTTTAAAGAATAATGTAATCATGGCGACACACCTCCACACAACGCATTCCGCCCAAAATGTTATTTTTTTTCCAATGTACTTTGTTTTGAAAGGACTATAAAGTGGAAACACTGGTCGAGGTCAACTGCATCCCCTCCAAGTTTATTCATCAGATCAGTAAAAGATTGTAAATGTCTTCGGCTGAATTCGCTGCAGCACATGTCTCTGTACCTGAAGCCTTTGTTTCATTAGAAGGTTTTTCTGAGTAAACTTAAAAGATGTCCAACCCAGTTCCACACGGTCCTTTTTCCTTTAATCAATACCATTTTTCAACACCTTAATTGAACCCCAAATATATAGTCTAGGACAGTGGTTTTCAAAGTTGGGGTTGGGACCCCTCTCTGGGTCATGAAACATCAAGTGAGGGTCCCCAGGTGATTTGCAGACAAAAAAATTAGAATTGTTAATGGTTTCTCCACTATTATATATATATATATATACACACACACAGTATCTATATATATAGACAGTATTATAATGGTTATTAGGTTTGTTTATATTGTTACTAAGCCCGTGTTTAGCAGATTTTAGCAAAGTTTGCTTACAAAAAACAGTATTATGTGGGGTCACAAGTTTCTGCAACCATTCCAAAAAAATATTTTAGACAAACTCAGAATTCAAAGTTAATGCTAAAAAAATCATGGCTTTGACAACAGTTACATGAAACATTTGACCATAATTTCCAGATATTTGGCTTCATATTGGTATTTATTAGTGCCAAAATGTTAAAAACTGATTGCTCAACTAAATCCAGGCAACCAATATTGAACAACTGAAGCCATTTTACAGCTGGCATCCACAAAATATGTGAAAATCTGAACTTGATTTGAAAATAACACTTTGCTCACACTTTTCGGTCAGCATTTCCTTAATTCTAGCAAACAAAATATAGAAGATTAGAACTGTTACCTTTTCTCATGGTAGGAGCAAAAGAAGACCCCTAAATTAATACGCCAGATTTTACATTAAAAATATTTGGTTCTTCCAGGCTCTCGTGTTTATTAGATTTATTTATTTCAACTGTGGATGCCAAAGAAAGGTTTTAGGAAGGAAACTAAAGAAAAGAGCTGACCATCCATTGAAGACAATCAACATGATAAGAAACTAATAAACAACTTGTTGCAGAAGTGGAACACCTTTAGCTTATTTAATCACAAGGATCCATCAGCTCGACAGTCGAGGTGACAGGAATGTCTCCTAAAATAGACGAGGTGTTCTGGTAAAGAAATTAAGTCTGTTCATCGGAGAACCTTCATTTAGTTTATCAGTCACCGTAACAAAGTAATAACACCGTCTGCAAAGAAATCCTCAGAGTCAGTGGTCTTTTAAATTACTTCGCCTGACATTTAGATTTTAAGTTGTTCAGTTCAAAACACCAAATATGCAAGAATAAAACTAATTCATTGGTTAAAAAGTGTCTTAGAAACGAATGTCCTGAGCTATTTCCACTTTTTGACAAATAATACAGATACAGATCGTATCTGTATGGAAACAAGGGAAAACACTTACTTTCATCACAAAGTAAAATAAACTCACAATATTTACTCATATTTTGGTAAATGTGGGGGGAAAACCTGCAGCAGTTCTGAATAAGGTTGTGAGTGTTTTGCTGCTTCTTTCGTATTTCTAAGTCAGGATCGAGGGCCCCACCTGTGCCCCCTTCAGGATCTGCACCTATCATCAATGAGGAGCTTAAATAAAACTCCACCTCTAAAGGTTCTTAAAAAATGAATGCATTTTTTCATTTCTGATTCAAAAGACAAACGAGCAAGCGATTATGGACGATAAGCACCGCTGAAGGAGGAGCACGCATCAGCCGGATCTTCAGAAGCAAACAGGCAGATTTTAGATTTAATTACAAGCTGTTGGTTCCAGCTGTTTGCAGTTACAAAAGAGCTTAAACTAAACGTTTATTGGTGAGATTTACACGCCTGACAAGTCGAGCTCACTTTGCAAGCGTCTCATTTTAGAAGTGGAGTGTCGCTGACAGAAGTATTACCAACAAAATTTGTGAATTCAAACACTTATCTTTGATTGTAAACAGAATGATCATCATGAAAAGGTTTTGTTTTTACCCCAAACCGAGACACGTTTCTAACCAGAGGGGTGTCGTTGAAGTGTCGACCCCCTTTTCCAAAATCCTACCGTAAAGCCAAGATCTAGAAACTATTTTTTTCTTTCCTACTGAAATGCCCCAAAATGTAAAGGTAAGGACGACACACTGATTGTGAAATTCTCTAGAACATCTCAACAAGGCTCCTCAGAGTCTGGATAGAAAAAACAAAATGCTGAACTCCTGCAGTAAACCATCACTCTGACAAAAGATTTCCAGGACATTCCTGAAAAGAACAGAAGAAACGACTAAAACCTGCACTTGAGACGGTAAATCTGCCTTTACAGAATCTTCGACAGCCTGTGATGAGAACGAAACGCCGGAACTGATGTAGGTGCGGAACGAGCCGACATGCCACAGCCGGGAGAAAACAGGAGTAAATAATTCAAATAATAACCAGGGTTCTGCATTTGTGCATGCTGGTTCGGGTTATTGAGGCTTACAGCGAGGCTTAGAAAGAGCAGAGTCCTTCTTAACGTTCTGAGCAGCACCGGCGCCTTTTCCGACAATAAGGAGCAAAAATGTGACGGCGGTGGAAAAAGCCTATTACCTGCTGCGCTGATAGAGTCGGGTTATACTCTCTGGGACTCGGAGTCAAACCAAGGACAGAGATGGTGGAAAGCAGTCATAACCTTGTTCATATCCAAGGTTTTAAGTATAAGAACATTAAAAATAAATGTTTTAGGAAAAAAAAGATCCTCTGGTCCTCAGGATTAGTGGCTTAGCCAGATAACTTCAGGCTCAGGTCTGGGATTTCATTACATCCTGACAGAAAAACATGAGAAATCGTCACCTTCCAGACACTCAGAAGAAAAGTCTCTCCTCACTTCTCAAAAATCAAACAAACCCATTTTAACCAAAAGCATTTTTATTAATAAAACATCTCATCTAAATGGAACGATTCTGTAACCTAAACTGCTTAGTTTGTTTATCTATTTGGGATCATGCACAACAACAATTCTGACTCCTCCTCCACTGTCTAGTTTTATATTAGTCCCTTCTATCCCCTAGACAAAGCCAGGGAACGTAACACTGCTAAAGGAGGTTCTACAGCCAGCTGGATTGTTACTACGTAACTCTACAAGTATAGTTCGTGTGAGGAAACATTCTGACTTAAAGGTTTTCACTTTCAATGTATTTTATAAGGTTTAGATTTCAAAACGAACACAATTCTTTGTCCCTCTGTCCTTTGCTAATGAACAGAGTAACGATTGTGACTCTAATCACATGCTGTTCGAGTTTTATAACCTTGTGAGCTTCATTAAAACCACTCCATTAATTACTGAAGAACAAATGAGATAATGCCAATATTCAATATTAATCTCCCAATAAAGCTCTTTGTTGTGAAAATGGCTCAGGGTCTTCAGAGACTCACTTAGTGGCTTCGCCCTCCTCCTGACCTTCGTCTCAACCTGAACCTGGCCTTTAGAAGTGCTTTAGATTTAATAAAGGTATGTCCTCGTGTTGCGTAACAGAATTATGTCCCAACAAGCTGAGTAATAGCTGAGGAACACACAGCCGGATGTAGATGTAGGTGAGTCACCTGCTGCTGGCGTTATTTTTTTACTCTTTCCCTCGTCTCCTTAATCTGCTCCCCTCCTCTCCCTCATTATTTCTATTTGAGAGTAGATGGGCCCTGTCCTGACTTATAAATGCCTCATTTTTTACCCCCCTCCCCCGATCAATCCTTGCGTAACACCCGAGGAGGAGCTGCCGCCATGTCGCACTCTGGGCAATTAAACTGGTGGTGGTGTTTAGGTGTCGGGTCCTGCTCGGCGTCAGGACCCGACACCTAAACTAAGGTTTAGTCTGTTGGGGATCCAGTTAAGTCTATAGCACTTGTGTCAAACTCAAGGCCCGCAGACCAAATGTGGCCCGCAGCAGCCTTCTGTGTGGCCCACGTAAGTTTGGAAGATGAATTGTTGTCTTAAAATAAGCATACGCTGCTTTAAAGCTAGCTGTGGCCATAACTACATTTGAGCATGATAGATATCAATTACTTTACCCGTGAAATGACAGCATCTCACCACTAGGTAGAGCTGCACAGGGTTCAAATGTAGCAGATGAAATTCACTACATAAAAAACTCCATTTAGCTGCATTTGTTTTGGCCGGCTAATCTGATTAAAAAAAAAATAATCAACTGAAAGCAGAACGTCACACAGCTTTCCTTCAGCTGCTCTGCTTTACAGTAGAGATGTTTTTTTCCCGTTTGATGACAGATTTAAATGCAAATTTAAGTGCCGCGCTTAACAAATGTTGAGCGAAAGTTGATTAACTGTGGTGGTCATCTTCAATCAGCTGTCCAGGATAAGCTAAATAACGCCCTTGATCCAATATGGTGGCTTTCAAGATGGCGGCCATGTTCCGGCCATAAACTAAAAGATAGAACCGCTCACCCGTTACTTCCTGTGGTGTCCAGATATGTTATTTTACCTTTAATTTCTAAAATAAAATAAAATTTCTGAAATAAAATGGTGTCCTCAGACTTTTGACTCACCATGTAGTAGTATGTGTAATGATTACTTCCAGAGATATACTTTAAAATCTATCCAGTGATTCATGAGATGTTTTGCTTACTGAGTCTACTCCAAAAAGGTGATTGTAAAATGTTAACCTTCCTGCTGCCCTTGGGTCAAAATGAACAGATTTTCACGTACAAGAAAATCAGAAAGGAGCGAATATAAAAAGTTTTTGTTTAAAAAACACAAAAACCTTTGCAGCATTTTTACCTGAAAACATCGGGATCGACCTCAGACGTTACAAGAATTCAAAACACCAAACAAACAACCAGTTTAATTAGTCGAGTCTACGGTTTTACGCCTCAAAAAATAAAACGGTTTTGGACAGGTTTCTGCCGTTTCAGTGTCAGAGGAAGAAAAATACAAATCAAGCTCTTTTGCGCGGTCTGAATTGTTCCACTCAGGCTGTTTGATGAGGACTGTTCTCACAGATTCCTCTGACGGTGTAATGTTCCGACTGGGTGAGATGTTCTCACAGCAGAGAGCAGATTCTGACAGACGCTGCTGTTCCCTAAAGCGGCTTTAAGAACACGGAATTATCTACCAGTCTCTTGACACTTTCTTTGCTTAACGTTTCTCTTTCTGTAGCTCTGACTCCGATCATTCTTTCTCCTTTATTTCCTGCTGCTGTTAAAGGCAGACACTCATTTCATTACTTCTGTACAACAAAATCCTGTCATCTGCAAATAATCATCAGAAAAACTGTCAACAATTAATATGTGCTTGTTTATCTTGTAAGTATAATTTTAGAATACTGGTTAAATGACTTATAGCCCCAAAAATGCAAGTGCAATTATCGTCTATTAATCGTTATTGGCTAAATGCCAATATTAATCGTGATTAATGACTTTGCCAATATTGCCCAGCCCTAGTCTATGTTTTTGTTAGCGAAATATCTGGACAGATTTTAATGTAAGGTAATTATTGGATGTTCATGTAGTACTCATCAGCTTTTAAAGACAATCCCCACAGCTAATCTGCCTTAGCGGGCACAGACCTTTATGTGATTCTGTCTCAGCTAAAATGTGGCGTGGTAGTAGCTGAGAGTGATCCCCATCACGTGCATGTGTTCAGGAGTAAATTAATTTTAAATAATAAAACTGTTGACTTAAATCAAATGAAGATTTTAGAAAAATTTCCTGTGAAATGATGAAAGTTTAACAAGCTCCTTTGGTTCTTTCTTTTTATTACACATTATTAACTTTGAAACTTTTCATAAGTCATTCCTGGATTCTTTTATCACTTCGGCCATCTAATTTTATTATTCACCCTTTTCCGTCCCTGGATTCGCTCTGCCAGAATGACTAACCCCACCGTCTTCTCATCATGTCTAATTTTCTCCTCTTTAACCTCTTTTCTCCCTTTATTCTCCTCTGCCCTCATGTTTTAATCTCTACATCTCTGCCAACCTCCTCCTATCAGCTCTCCTCAGATCAGATTTCTTTTGTCCTCTACTTTTCTCTATTACAGAGTTTAACTGCCATCATCCAGCGCCAGGGCCGGTCTCACACACCTGCCTTAACGGCCGACAATCAAAGATAATGCTGAGTTTGGATTGGATAAGGCTGGCTTCCATAAAGCTGCTGCTACCGTTTCTGAAACTAACATACTGGCTCCATTTTTCTCTTCTAACACGACTTTTAGCATCCAATCTGCACTTTTGGTGTTCAGTTAGACTTTTGCTAACCCTTGGCTTATTTTAGTTCACTTTTTGATACTTTAAGCCCCAGGCTGGGGTTTTGTTTCACCAATTTACTGTTGTTTTTGTTCATTGTCTCTTTTGGTATGTTTTACTATTTGCTAATTTTCTACATACAACACTTTGTCATATGGCAATTGTGCCTAAATGTGCCATAACAATAGATTTAATTTTGCAACTTCCATCTAGCCTTTTGTCACTTCTAGCTAGCCTTTTTCCACTTCTATTAAGCTTTTTGCCACCTCTAGCTAACCTTTTGCCACTTTTAACCTTTAGTGTTCTTGTTTCAGCTTTAACGACTTGGCATTGCTTCGGTTTAAGTTGAACCTCTTGGTTGTTTTAACTAAGAAGCTACGACTAAAGGCTGAGTGAATGTGGCTGATGTGGAACTGAACTGAATTTATTTTAGATTCTTGTTCCAAGATAAAGATAAAATATGAATGCTAACAGTTTGTTCTGTCGAGGGATAAGCTTTTATCTGCCGTCGTTTAGCGAACACAACTCTACGAGTGAAGTTACTTGATCTGAAAATGTGCTGTTTCAGCTCGCTAAAACCCTCGGAGCCTCTTCTGTTTGTTCTCTGTGGCGTTTGTGTGACGGAGCAGCTGCTGTGGCTTTGTAGCCCCGCGTCAACAGATATGATGCGATCACCCAAACTTAGCTCCGTGGCGAGCGCTCTGCAGGAGTGGCATCACACGGAAACAGATGGGCCGTGTCCACAACCCGCTACCTCACGGTGAGGAAACGCTCTCACTCCTCAGGGCCGGTCTCGGCCTTAAAAGGCGAAAAAAATACAAGCACTTATCAGGCAGCTTAGTTAACATAAAAACTTTAATATGTTTGCTCTTTGGTGACCATCTGTGAGCAGCAGTACAGTATTATATCCCCCCCCAAAAAAAAGAAGTCCACAACTTTACTTTGGATTAAAAAAGCGTACAACACTTTCGTACTTTATTTTATTTTTTAATAAATAAAATGTTGTTTGATCATATAAAAAAGTACAGAAATTTCATGTATTCACAATCAATGTTATTTGTTGACTAAGTCTGGTTTTAGCCAAAAAAAAAGGGTTACATTTACAGAAAACGAGTAATTTTGGTTTATTATAAATTGGCGTAACTAGCATTGCCTCATTTGTACAACTGTCAACTACATTGACTTCTTTTAGCATTTATTAGTAAATTTAAACCAAATGAATAAAATGTTTTGGAGTTTAAAAAAGGTAAAAGATAAATTTTCTTAAATAAGCAAGAAATAAATAACAAAATGGTTTGAATATTTCAAAAGTTGTGCTAAATAGTGTTGGCACATAAAGTTAGACTTCATGCAAAAAATAAAATAAAATATTACAAATAAAAGCTTTAATTATCTTTAAAAAGTGAGAAGAGCAGGATCACGGGTGTATATTTATGTGAAGAGCTGTGTTTGTTTACTTCATCATCTTTTGGGAAATTAGCATCGCAGGTGTCTGTCTACGAACCCGACTTTGGACCTTTGGGCAACAATCACACGTCTCAGCTGTTTGGACCTCCTGCTGTTCTGTCTTATTTTCTATCTGAGCCTCATGCTTATTAAAGCAGGACCTGCCTCCCTCCGGTTCTCCACAGTGGGGTGGTTGAGGTGGGCACGCCGAATCATACAACAAAAAAATAAAAAATAAAAAAAAGAAACATAACTTCCTGAAACAGTTTTAATGCAGAAAAGTTTAACATCTGCCGCTTTCAAGACCGCATTGTTCAGAGGTACGTTTTTCCACCCGGACAACTAAAACCATATTCTGCTCACATTCTGAAGGCTGAGGGAGAAAAGGACCAGACTGCCTGCAGTCCTGACCTGCCAAACAACAGAAAAATGTGAGCAGAATTTTAAGCCAACACTCCATGATGTTGCACAAGTTGATATCTGTTTGTGGGAAGAACGAGACAAAGACCTGACCTGATTCAGTATTACAACCACTTCATCTCTTTTCCACTTGAAGGTGTAAATTGGTTTAAAATTTTAGGAGGAAAACCACTTTTGAAACATTTCACATCACTTAAAGTTACTCAACCTAATTCAAGATGGCCACCACTACTAACTGACTTTAGCAACAACCCCAAAAAACTATGGGTGTGTCCGAATTCAGAGGCCGCATCCTCCCGAGGCCGAATTTCAAGGCCGATTACGTCACAGCGCCGCGCCGAAGGCTGTCCGAATTCGG
>JAVKLF010000033.1:18850484-18864080 GCA_034783495.1 Millerichthys robustus
CGATCACCGATCATGCACTTTTTCACGAAAATCGGCCCGATTGTGATCGGTGACCGATCGATCGGCACACCTCTAATTTAAAGTGATTAAAACTCTGCAGCAGCAGAGGGATCTCAGTCCAGATTTCTCAGTTTGAATCCTTTTTGGAGCTCTTCTGTGTGACTCTATGGGACTGAGTGTCTGTTTTCCACGCCAAAAAGTGATTAAGGCCCATTTCCTGACCAATGAAATGCAATTTCTGCCTTAAATGACTTTGTTTCACTCGGAGGGATTACATTCTATAGATATCGTCAAAAGAATTCAGTCTCACTGCTGTAGGATATGAGTAATAACATTGATAAAATTACACTTAGTTATCATAATGAACTACAACCACCATGTACCCCTAACCACTCTGAAACAAAGTCACATTACATGGTTGTGCTTTGCCTGTCCCAATTTCCCAGCAAAGAAAATGGCTTGGAGAGTTGTTGCACAAGTGCTACGTAGAAAAACATTATTTATAGCACTGACGGTTTTATTTCATAGCACGTGCGACTGTACAGCCCTGTAAGATGTGCCCAACATATAAAACTGTTTCTGAAGACTTTGGTTCCATTTATTCATTAAGCTTATTTTTTGATTGCTCTTATGATCAATCCAGCCTTCAAGTCTAATTTAATCCAGGAGGGAGAACACAGTTTGGCAATAAAGCAGTCTAAATGTTTTCCAAACCAAACTGAGCAGAAATACTTCACATTTTCATTTGAGTGAAATTCTTCTCTAATGTAGAAACACTTAACAGTAGAAAGGAGAATTTTGTCTTTTTGTTTAACTAGCAAGTTGAATTTGTGTTTGTTTTTGGACATTTTATACGAAAGTTGTAATTTGATTTCGTTAAATGTTTGCAAAAATTCTCGTCCAATAGCAGTTCATCTCTAAAGAAAGAAACACTGAGATAAAGATCTACAATGTAGACCTGGCCCAGAAGTCTGTGGCACCCTGCAGGATTAATGTGCTTTTTAAGGTAATCTGTATTAAGATTTTTTTAATATCAACCCTGAGAGAGGAAGCTCAGCTTCCCTTCGTATAAAGAATAACTTGATGGAAAATGTCTGCAGAGATTACAGCTGCTGCACAGTCTTCAAACCACTTCAGTGCACCTTTTCCTTCATGTTACAGCAAAACCATCATGATTTGTACAGTACAGTGTGTGCAGAATTATTAGGCAAATGAGTATTTTGATCACATCACCTTTTTTCTACAGGTTGTCTGACTCCAAGCTGTAGAGGCTTGAAAGCCAACTACCAATGAAGTAAATCAGGTGTTGTGCATCTCTGTAATGAGAAGGGGTGTGGTCTAATTAGGTCTGTAAGGTCTGCTTAATTATTAGGCAACTTCCTTTCCTTTGGCAAAATGGGTCAGAAAAAAGATTTGACAAACTCTGAAAAGTCAAAAATTGTCAGATGTCTTGCAGAGGGATGCAGCAGTCTTGAAATTGCCAAACTTTTGAAGCGTGATCACCGAACAATCAAGCGTTTCATGGCAAATAGCCAACAGGGTCACACGAAGTGTGTTGGAAAAAAAGGCGCAAAATAACTGCGCATGAATTGAGGAAAATCAAGCATGAAGCTGCCAAGATGCCATTTGCCATCAGTTTTGCCATTTTTCAGAGCTGCAGCATTACTGGAGTATCAAAAAGCACAAAGTGTGTGATACTCAGGGACATGGCCAATGTAAGGAAGGCTGAAAACCCCCCACCTTTGAACAAGAAACATAAGATAAAATGTCAAGACTGGGCCAAGAAATATCTTTAGACTGATTTTTCTAAAGTTTTATGGACTGATGAAATGAGAGTGACTCTTGATGGGTGAGATGGATGGGCCCGAGGCTGGATCAGTAAAGGGCAGAGTGGTCCACTCTGACTCAGACCCCAGCAGGGTGGAGGTGGGGTACTGGTATGGGCTGGTATCAAAGATGAACTTGTGGGACCTTTTCGGGTTGAGGATGGAGTGAAGCTCAAGTCCCAGACCTACTGCTAGTTTCTGGAAAACACCTTCTTCAAGCAGTGGTACAGGAAGAAGTCTGTATCGTTCAAGAAAAACATGATTTTCATGCAGGACAATGCTCCATCACATGCATTCAAATACTCCACAGCGTGGCTGACCAGTAAAGATCTAAAAGAAGAAAAAATAATGACATGGCCCCCTTGTTCACCTGATATTAACGCCATAGAGAACCTGTGGTCCCTCATAAAATGTGAGATCTACAGGGAGGGAGAACAGAGTGTGTGAAGCTGTGGTGGCTGCTGCACACAATGTTGATTGGAAACAGATGACAGAATCTATGGATGGAAGGATTTTGAGAGTCATCGTAAAGAAAAGTGGCTATATTGGTCACTGATTTGTTTTTGGTTTTGTTTTTGAATGTCAGAAATGTTTATTTCTAAGTTTTGTGTTGTTATATTGGTTTACCTGGTGAAAATAAAGAAGTGAGATGGGTATAAATGTGGTTTTTATTAAGTTGTCTAATAATTCTGCACAGTACTAGTTACACGCACAAACAGATATCCTCCTAAGATAGCCAAATAAAAAAAAAACACACCCCAACTTCCAAAAATATTAAGCTTTGATATTCATGAGTCTTTTGGGTTGATTGAGAACATAGTTGTTGTTCAATAATAAAAAGAATCCTCTCAAATACAACTTGCCTAATAATTCTGCACACACTGTAGAGTCTGAGAGATAAATTTATCTAGTAGACATAAAATCTACCAATAAATGAGCTTGTTGTGTTAAACGATTCCATTGGAAACCTGAACAAAGTGCTTCTGTAAGTTGTTAGGGGAGGAAAGCAAAAGGAAAAACTCCCCAAATTGTGAATTTGTTTGGTTGCCTTGGTAAGCATTTAGTGCATCCCACATTCAGCCACATTCACTGCAGCTGAAGGTCAATCGTCTCCATCTATGGTCTTATTGTGAGATGTTGAAGGGCTTGGAGCAGCGAGGGAGGAGATTAATGTCACATTTTTCTTTGGTTTTTAGCGGCATGGTTTAAATGTCAGCCGTCGTGTAGCCTTTAAGTAATAAGATGCTCTCTTAACAATAAAGCAACAGAATTTTAGACAAATTAGGTCAAGTTTAAAAATTTTCTTTTTTTTTCCTGTTAGGTGAAGATCAATTACCTGTGGCAGACATCTTGAATCGGGTTGACTCCAAATGTTCACCAATAATTATTTCCAGAAAGGTTCAATAAAACCTGTTTGATAAAATGGTTTGCCAACAGTGCAGACAGACAAAATCTTTAAAAAGATAAAGATCCAAAACTCTAGACTTGTCCTCCTGTCTGACTCATGAAGCGGTCATTTGTTGGTTTCTATTATTTTTTTTAGGTTATTATTGAGGTTCTGGGTTCAGTAAGAGTTGTCAGTTTGACAGATGATTTAGTCCCGAGGAGCTTACTTTATCAGACAGACAGAAAAAAAAAAATACATATTTTACTAAATTAATGTAATTTTAATTGACTGTCTGAATCAGTGTGGCTAAAATAAATCTTAAAATACCTAAAAGCTACAGGAGCTTCAAAAAGACAATGAAGTGAATGATGAACATGCAAATAATGTCATCTATCCCCAACAATATTTAACATTTCTGCAGTAAATCCTGAAATCACAGCAGCCGATGTGTTTGAAACATTAACAATATACCATTTTGTAGTTCTTTGTGTGCAAAGCAATGTGGGTAGAGGTCAGAGGTTATTTATATAAACAAACCCGCATTGCTATTAGTTTTGACAGATAAAACTGCGTTGTTTCCGTTTATCTGGTGTGTTTTTTGCTAATTATGGCAGGAAAAAATGCTTAGTGAGATGAAATGAGTGTCAATGCACTTTTATCAACTTTATGAGCAAGGGGTCTATAATAGGATGTGCAATTTTATGGTTTTGTTTGTAAAAAAATAATTTTGTAACATGAACAATTTTGATTTCAAATTGCTTACATTTTATCAATATAGAATTTTGAGTTTTCTTTTTCTTATCTGCTCTTACCCACACAGATGAACTGAGCGCCACGGGATATTCAAAATATTTGATTATTTTAGATCCTTCAGGTACCCTCTACCTACGTCACTAAATGATCCAGCTGTCCAGGTTAGGACTGCTGCCCATGCTAGTATCTACATATATATATATACTCAACAAAAACAAGCTCAAAAAGCAGATTTATAGTTTTAAGGTATATATGAAAAATCATCTATGTTAGTAAAGAACAGGTAAATTTACTGTTTGAATTTGTTCAATACCAATGGCGTTTCCACAGCAACGTCAGCGTTGGTATCAAATCTGAACCAGCAGCTTCACCCATTTCTAACTACGGAATGGTCTACTGGCAATACATAAACAGAAGTGAATGAACCAGTGGATGTATTACAGTGAAACTCAAAGTAATCGTTGGATGAACAACTGAATAACTGAGTCAACCCGATTTAAGACGAACGCCACAAACAACAGACCCTAGAAAAAACACAAAAATGCCTACAACTCAGTCCATTTTAAGAACATTGAGCTGAAATTAGGTGTGGTGGTAGCTGAGAGTGATTCGCGACATACTTTTTAGCTCCCTTCAGCTTTAACAACTCAGATTTGGCTTTTCCAGCACACTGGATTTGCTCCACGTCCAGCAGTCAGACTGATCTGATGACAATTTTAGGTTATTGTAACCCAAGCTGTTTTTATTAGGCGTTTTATTTATTTAACAAAACATTTTGTTCCTGTAAGTTTTTAAACTGCTGACTAAGTGCTTAAAAATAAAGCCAGATTGGCTTTTAGTAAGTCTCTGCGTTGTTGGTTTAACTGCAGAAAATTAATCATTTGCCTTGTTTTCTCCCGATCCAGCTTAATCCACTACACTACACCAAACAGATGTTTGCCTGATGAAATTGTTTGTTGCTCCCAGATGAACTGTCGAGAGCTTACAGCTGAATTTCCCCTCTGACATGGTTTCCATCTCCTTCCTGTGAGCCCGGATCGGTCTCTCTCTTTCTATGCTGTCATGGTTTAACCGCTACATCAGCATTTAGCCTGCACCTTTGCATTATCATCCTCTGTTGGCGTGCCGTGCGGTGAGATGTGACAGGATAGGGATCATAAATTATTTTACCCTGGTTTGAGCCACAGCAGCTAAAAGAGAGGCAGCCGTGTCTCTTCATGGGCCACAGACCATTTGTCTCTCTTAGTTCTTAATTTGATTGGTTTTAAGACTGATTGGGGTGTCACGGAACAAAAAAAGGGCACAAAGACAGAAAGCTACAGATTTAGAGGATACATGACATTATCGCTTTGGATGACGTAGCTTTGTCTAAAATGATAGCTGTTTGGATCACCTGGTTGTCATCACTAATCTGCAGAAGAACCACAAAGTGAGGGGAGTTTAAATATAGAGGACCATCAGTCTAAATTTACTGAGTTGGCATCGACAGTAGGCGGCTGCCAGGGACATTGACATGCAGGGGCTGGGCCAAGTGTTGGAGGCGATAAAAAGGAGCCAAGAGGCTTGAAGCAGATCTGCAGAACGCTAATGCTAAGTGCGTTGATTAGATGGTAGGGTGGCCAGAAGGAAAAAAAAATCTTGTAGACTATGAACGGATTCGTAGCTGAATCACAAAGGTCTGTCCTGACCGATGCAGTTAACATGCAGACTCGCCTCATTTTTTCTATAGAATAAATGTTAATTTGACTAGAATCTGTTGGTCCAAATTACAACAAGTGATAAAACCAATGCAAGAAAGTCTCTGAACTGATAAATATGACAAATCTACAAACAGCTCAAACATGGTGATCTTCAATATTTCCACCGTACAGACTCTGTTTTCTACACGTTAACGAGAGAAATATGAAAAAACGAGCCAGTTCTTCACCTCAAAGAACCTGAATCCATTGAAACACACACACCTCTACGGTTACCTGCTGCTCTCAGGGTGTCCTGTTACACAAGAGGAGCTTCCTAGAAGTCTAAAGTTTACACCGTTAGATTCTGCTGCTAAACACTCACCCTGACGTCACCACAGTTGGACAGTGGGGACAAAAACACAAAAAGTAAGCTCTAGCTGCACAATTTCTTCAAAAAGGCACAAAAGAAGGAAAATAGAAATTTCAAAGTGAATACATTGCCAACAGCAACCTGAGGATGTAGTTAAACCTTCAAAACATTATTTACAATCTCATCAGATCTCAGAAGAACTGAGAACAGCTGGTACTAAAGTTTGAAAAGGTGAAAAATAGATCTTACACAATGTGTAGTGGTCAGTATGTGATGTGGATCACTCTCAGGTACTACCACACCAAACATTAGCTTATAATCTGATTAAATTGTCTAAATAATCACTATTTGTCTGCTTCCTGAAATCAGCTGGCTGCTGCAGCCATCTTGAATTGGGTTGAATCCAAATGGTAACCAACTGAAGAAGTACATGCAATGATTATTTCCTTAAAGTTTTATTGAAATCCGCCTAACTGTTCATGATATATTTTGCTAACGGACCAGTTTGACTCCAAATTGTTAGTGGCAAAATTTTCAAACAACACTTTAAACCATCAGTTGGAGCTCAAAACATGTGTAGGGGATGAGTCTCAGCTACTACTAGACCAGGTTTTAGCTCAACGTGAGTAAAAACGTATAGAGGTGTAGCCATTTTGTGCTTTTTAAAGTTTGTCAGCTGTGGTTGCCATATTGATTCAGGTTGACCCCAAATATTGATCAGCTGTAGAGGTACATCCAATGATGACTTTGCGCCAGTTTCATTAAGATCCGTCAGGCAGTTTATGAAATATTGTGCTAACAGACAGGAACGCAATGAAACGTGGACAAAGACGTGATCACCCGCCAGTAGTTTTTGTATTTAGCTATCTTGCAGATGTAGCCATTTCAGAAATAGGCACCAAGCCACGCAAGACCCCCAAAAAAGAGGACAGAGACTGGGTGGGCAGAACCTGGTCCTTGGACCCGCAGCTTACCTTCACGGCTTCAGCGTGTGTGACTTTCTCGAAGACTTTGTCGTTGACTTTCATGATCTGATCCCCGATCCGGAGCCCCTGCTTCTCCGCCAGGCTCCCCGGCTCCACCAGGGACACGTAGATCCCGACCCCGTGCTCTGAGCCGCCGCGGATGCTGAAGCCCAGGCCCTCGTTGCTCTTGTGCCGCTTCATGGTGACCTGGCGCAGCTCGCCCGGCGGCTCGTGGATGAAGTTCCTGCCGAGCAGCGGCACCAGGGGAGCTGTCCCGTCGCTGCTGGTGCTGAAGCTGTCCGGCGAGCCGCGCAGCGCCACCTGGAACCCGGGCGGGTTGCTCGGGGAGAGGTGCCCCGAGGGCGTCGGGCTGCCGGAGAAGTCCCCCGCCTTAGGCGTCGGCGGTGGCTCGGCGTCGCCGTTGTTTGCAACCAAGCCCGACTTCAAGTAGAGGCCCTCGGAGGTGTACTGCTCGAAGAGGAGCTGGTCCGAGCGGGGGATGACGAGCCGCAACATAGGCAGGAGTTGCCTCTTGCTCGGCGCGTTGAGGATCACGTTGAGGGTCTGCACCAGGTCGTAGACGTTGCGCTTGGAGTGGTAGACGTTCAGGCAGTGGATGAACTGCTCGCGCTCCAGGTCGCTGAGCAGGAGGTTGAGCGCGTTGTGGAGCTTCCTCACGTTGGCCGACAGCGTCCGCGCGCTCGACGCCACCGAGTTCGCCGAGGAGCTGAGCGACACGCGCTCCAGGTAGGTGCCGCTCATCCTGGAGGCGGCGGCGGCGGCGACGGCGGCTGCGGGACACGGCGCCACGCCGACGCGCGGGTTAGAGAGCGGGCGTCATGACAACCGGTGCGCGTGGCATCACGAGCGCCCGAGATCCCCACTTATATCCATGATGTTGGATGACGAGACAAAAGATCACAAAATTATGAAAAGTTAAAGCCAACAAGTTGCGCGCGAGCAGCTAGCCTCGCCGCACAGCTTAGAGCGCCACGTCAGTCTAAACTAGCTTATTAGCCATTTGGCACGAGCGCATAGAGCGTCTTATTTCCAGGTCAGGTGGAGCTGCCTCCTCTCCGGTGTCTCCGCGTCGACAGCTCAAAAATATTCGGCAAAAACACGAGAAAAACAACGATATATCTTTTCCCTTTTACAAAAACAATTCAAAATAAAACTAAAACTTATTACCGCGCTCCGGTTTTCAATTCAAAACGAGTTTAGACATCCAGCCCCCCGTTTTACTTTCAGACGACGTCGAGCTTCTAAACATAAAACATCCGTCCAGCCCCCCGAAACGGCTCGGTTCGTCGGTGCCGTTACAACCGAGCTGACCCAACTCCGCGGTCGTTTCTACGGAGACTGAGCGAGGAGCTGCTGCTGTAGGTGCTCTCTCGCTCCGAACGGTCCTCTGCCCGGAAGTGACGCAAGCTCGTCCAGCAAAGTGGTTCGTGCCAAGCGGCTAATAAGCTAGTTTAGGCCAAAGGAGCTAATTTACTAGAAAAACTAGCACAAGTTCAGCACTTCATTTAAAACAAACCATTAAATTAAATAAAGGAAAGTAATGCCATCAAAAATTTAAAATAAAAACCGGCATTTTATATTACTACTGGTAGAGTTCAACATTTTGGATTATTGAAACAAAGCTTAAACATTTAAAAAGAAATGTTGAAATTTACAGAATCTAAAACAGAGCTGTTGAAGCTTAAATAGGAGCAATAGGCAAGCTAATAGTGCAAGAAATGTAGATTAAAAGAACAAGCTAAAAATTGAAGGACGTTTGTTAAAAACAACAAAAGGCAAACTAAAAAATAGGAAAGTAGCTAAAAAGGAGCAAAAGGCAAGCTAAAACTACCAGAACAGTAGCTGAGAAAGAGCAAAAGGCAACTCAATAGCAGCCGGAAAGGATTTTAAAAACAAAAGGCAAGCTAAACATTGCAGAACGTAGCTAAAAGACAGCAAAAAGCATACTAAGACCAGTAGCTTACAATATTAAAAAGAAAACAAAAAAGTAGCAAAACAGTAGCTAAAAATAACAAAAGGCTATCTAAAATTTTAGCTTTTTTTTTGTTCTACTTAAGTAGAACAGTAGATTTTTAAAAATCAAGTTAAAAGCAGCAGAACGGTAGCTAAAAGTAGCAAAGCAGAAAAGGAGTCAGTTTGCTGAAGCAGAAAAAATAAATAAAATGTTTTTGAAGAAACTAAGAGATCTGCATGTATTTCTACAAGGTAAAAAGTAAAATTTAAAATATATCAAAGTTTGCAACAAAAAGAGCCCAACTGACCTTAATGTTTGGATTTATGAACGAATAAAATAAATTATGGAGAGGTTAATTACAAATATACAATTTTTTTAGTGTAAACACTGACTCAGCACAAAACCAATGACAAACAGAAAGCAACTACAATGTGAGGTCAAGACCTTGAATGACACACACAGCTCCACTGGGATTGATCAGCTGACTTCAGTGATGCTCTGATGGGAAAGAAAAGATCTGCAGTCTGATTCTAGAACCGACCCCCCCTAACGATCCAGTCCTTTTGGACCACATGTAAGTTGTGGCTAAACGTTCACTTTCTGCTTCGGCATGAAAATGCTTTTATGAGTCATAGTAAAAGATGGATCGTTTGTGCTGTTAGGGTTAATTTGACAGAAAATTAGTCGCCTCTGTTTCATTATTTCCAGGTACAAACAGCCGAAACCCAACAAGGTGGTGTCGACTGATGAGATAATCAAACGACTTCGGCTGTTTGATGGTCAAGGCCTCCAGAAGAAGCCCAGCAGGACCGGCACTGCGTGATTCTGAAAGACAGAACACAGACGAACGAGTCCTTTTGGCTCACACCCACAGAGCTAATTATTCCAACAATTGTCACGCTTTTTGATTTTCCACAAAGCCAAACGCCCGGCGCTGATGGACACAGACAGATTCTGTCACGCTGGCAGAACAATTAAAGTGTTAATGACAATGCGACCTGCAGAGGAAGTGCATTAAACACAAGAAAAGCAGCTGGCAGCTGAATCAGGACACTTTGGCCCAGAAAATAATTCAACAAAAAAGAGCAAGCTTCCTACTCCCAATTAAATTTTATGGTTAAGTGTAATCACTCTGAAGGCCTAATGAGGCTGAAGTATTGGATTTAATAGGATTAACAGTTTGTACTGAATGTTAAAACAACCCCAAAAAACAACTTTAAATCTGCAGATGTTTGAAATAGAAGGTTGTGGCCCTAAAAAAGGAATATAAAGCTTAACTTTAAAAAAATTACAAAGATACATTTTGGACCTGAAATAAAAACATTTTAAAATGCCATTGTATCATATCAAAAACAATACTTGTGTCATAATTTTAAAAAATTGCAGGTCGTTGTATGATATGATTTTATGAATGGCCAGTGTATCATATTTAACAAAATGTGGCAGGTTGTTGTGTCATATAACTAAAAAATAAGGCAGGCCTTTGAACAACAATAAATCTATCGTATAAATAACACTACGGCAGGTCGTACCATATAATTAACAATTTATGGCAGGCTGTTGTATCATTGTATACAGAACCACAGTGGCTCCGGGAATGAAACGGTGTCTTTGGATGGAGAAAAACCTTTAACTGAGAACAGAACTGGATCTCTGCAGATGATTTCCAGTTAAACATTTATTCTTCACTGTTGTTTCCCCAAACATTCCTGTCAGCTTAAAGTCGGACGGAAATTTACAAACAACCTTCTTCCACTTCCTCAAGCCATGAGAAGCTTTAAAAGTCGAGTCACCCCAATAAAAACAGGTTTAGGTTTCAAACGATACCAGACAAAACATTCTGCAAAATATTAGAGCTCAAAGAATGTTTTCAACGCATCAGAAAGTTTTATTTAAAAACAGAAATGTCACTGAGAGACAATTTCAGTTACATCAGGTTGTATAGAAAACAAAACAGGTTGTGCAAATTAAATGACAAATTTTTTTTTTATTTAAATAGGTCGATTTCTCGTTAGATTTGAAGTTTTATCGGACCAACTGATGACGAACTTGTTTTATTTGAGTCATTTCTAAAGTGAGGCAGTTAAACTGAAACTAAACCACATCAGGACGAACTTCCAACTAAAACTTTTATTAATTTTTTTTTATATGAAGCAAAAACTACAGGATTTGTTCACAAACAGGATGAATTTTAACAAAAACCTTTTTACGCTGTCATCAAGTTGATGTTCAGATTATGCTGAAACATTATCACCTGCTGGTTCAGACAAATGCTTTCAGCCTGTCAGCAAAATATCTCAAGAGCCAGAGCAGGAATTTGAATGAAAGTCTGTTGGATTAAGTGTCGGGGCCGACAGATGGCCGTGTCGGAGTTTTAACTGAAAGTCTTGTGGGTTTTGAGTTGGAAATGACTCTGCAGCTCTGAGTGGGGAGGAAAACGGTAGTACAGCTATAAAAATTTAAACTCTTAAGAATTTTTTTTTCTTTACGGTATGGCTGAAAAAAACAAGATAAAAATGTTTGACTTTTCTTTAAATGTCAGAAATTTGCAAATAAAACCAAAGCTAGTCGTGAAAAGAAAAAAAATAAAATAAAAATGTGACGTCAGTGAGATCATATTTGAATAAACACAGAATTATGAAACTATTTACACAAAACACTTTACTCACCTAAACATCTAAAATCACACCAGAAATATTTTTCTCTCTCACAGGATCTCAAATATAAACATCATTTATGCAACAATAATTTAAAAAGCAACACTTTATATCGGGACGTTGACTTCAGTTTCAGGGGTTTTATGGCTCTTCTGGTAGACAAATTTAAAACTAAATCTTGTAAAACTGAACGTATCAGAGCCTGAGTGGACTGTTTTTTAAAAAGTACCTGCAGTTTATCAGAAAGATCTCGTTTTAATCAAATTAAATTGGCTAATTTTAACATTTCCTTCTCCGTGAAAACAAACCAGTCCGACTTCAGCATAAAAACTTAACTTTTATTGCATTTCTACAGAAAAAAACTAACTAAAGAAATGCATCAGGAGCAAGAGAAAGTAAAGTGTGCAAAAACAAATCATCTTCAGGACTTGATGACAGAAAACGCTTGTTGGTTTTGTATTCAGATACAGTGCTGGACTTCTGTCAGAGTTTATTGCACTCAGCGGTCTCCTGAAATGGATAACTATGGAGAGAAAATTAGTCTAAAAAATATTGTCTACATCTTCACCGACTTCTGTTCTGTCTCAGATAACAGTATTAATCTGTTTAAAATCACACGCTTTTGTGAATATTTAGACTAACTTATCTCCATAGACGAACCTGACTTTAAATGTTTAAAAATATTTGACCGGTTCTGAAATGGTAAAACTAAATTAAAGTTAAAAGCAACTCGGCGCCTCTGAAGGACAACCTCAGCAACTAAAACGGCATTAAATCTTCCTAACTTGTCTTTAAATTTGACGTTTTCTGACAGGTACGTCTTCTTCGACAGGTAGGATGATATCTGCTCACGATCCGTCCTCAGAGCTCCACTTTTAATAAACGGAGCTACTGATGAAGAGTTTAAGGCTGTTTTTGAAGTCAAACAGTTTTCGCTGCCTTTTGGTCGTTCGTGTGTCGATAAAAACGTCCGTCTTCTCCGACGCTAAAGCTTTTTGAATCCAGATCTCAGAATGGAGTTTTTAAATTTTTTTGAAAAATGCCTGAGCGTTGCAGTCAATCGTTGTGCTGCGTAAGTTATGGCTGAGCTGAAAACGGGTATCACAATAAAAGCGTTTCATATCAGTCGATATGGATGATTTATTATTTTTTGTTTCAGCTGTGTAAAAAAATGGACCACAGTTTCCTCTCTAGCATTTTGTCTTTTCATTCCATGTCGTTCTGTTTTATTTTGAAGCCGGTATGAGGCATGGCAGCCAAACCTGAAACTGCTGTTTACTCAACAGGTTGTTGCTGGATTTTATTAGTCGTATTTTTTATTAATTTGAATAATGTGCAGATCGCGATATTTATCGTTTCATAGCCCGGTCCTTGCACGAGCAGATAAACAACAGTAACGATGGCAGACAGCAGAGGTTTGTTTGCACCGCTCGCTTCTTTCGAAGCCCAGGAGCGACCTGAAATTTTTCTCCGGTCTGAACCCACGCTCGTCTATTCATCGTTTTTATACTCCAGACCGACGCGTGTTGTTGAAACACAAAAGCTACAGCGCCACCTAGTGACCTGGCATGGAAACAGGTTCCACTAGTGCTGACGTAAATCAAATCTTCCACGTTTCCATCACGTGTAAGCAGGGCCTGAACAGAACTGGTTCAAGATCCAGAGGCACCTTGTGGTAGGGTTCTCACTGGGCTGCGACTGTTGGGAACGTACCGAAGATGCAAGTTTGGAAAAATGCAGTTATTTAAATTTTCATCACTTGGAATCCCTGAACGACACATTTGCTCAAGTTACTATCACCAGATGCGATGAAACAACCCTGTGGGTATTTGACAAAACTTGGCCTTGTGGGTATTTGACAAAGTGGGTCACATAGTTAGACTTCCTTCGATGTAAGATCAAAGCCCGGAGACTTCCTTGTGGACGTTTTTACTCATTTTGGGAAATTTGTTCATGTCAGTCGCAGCCCGGTGAGATACTGGCT
>JAVKLF010000033.1:18934214-18966239 GCA_034783495.1 Millerichthys robustus
CCTAACAGTCATGTTTTTGGTCTGTGGGAGGAAACCGGAGTACCCGGAGAAAACCCACGCATGCACAGAGAGAACATATAAACTCTACCCAGAAATGTTCCAGGCTGGGATTCGATCCAGCGACCTTCTTGCTGGGAGGCAACAGCTTTACCAACTTTTCCACCATGCCGCCCCTTCACTGGAAACCATGAATGTAAAAAATCCTTTCCTTTACTTCGGCGTTCGGGCAGTTCTTGTTGTCCACCTGTCGCGGTTTTCAGCTCGGGTCGTGAAATCTGGACTGAGCGCTTTGATCTAACCTGACGTTCAATCGAAACAATGAAACCACCGCTCAATCAAGGTTTTCCTTTATTTCCTCTGCTCCACAGCAGCCTGTCTGTCAAACTCTGCCTGTCAGCGCTTATCTACTGCAGGTGTTTTGCTTCTACGACTCCAATCAAGTCTTTTGTCAGATGCCTTCGTTTTGTAAGAAACAGTAAAGGGTAGGGCTGGGCCAAATGTATCACAAAGTACACATTTCATATCAGTCAATATTGATAATTATTGCTTAGTTTTTTTCTATTACTGAATAAAAGGCTGAATAATGCTACCCCTTTTATCCAGCTTCCTCTTGAAACATTGCACTCGTTTTCTCCTTTCACTCCGCGCCGTTCTTTTTTTTGTTGATGCAGTAAGACACGGTGGTGAAGCGTGACACTGCACGTTACTCAGCAGGTTGTTGCTGCCACCAACCTCGCTTAGCTGGGCTGTGAGAGGTGGAGCGGCTAAAGCCATTCCTCTGACTACATCCCCCCAGAATGCCGTGCGGTTCTGGATCGAAGTTCAGTGAAATTACCAACATTCCATCGGGCGTACAGTCTGTTGATAACGCGATATAAATCGTTATCGTTTTATCGACCAGTCCTGGTAAAGTGTCACGTTTTCTGAAAGTACCATGTTTTCAGACTATAAGGCGCACAGAAAAGTCTTTAATATTTCTTCAAAACTCAGCACTGTGCCTTATACGTATAATAATTCTGGTTGTGCTCACTGACCTCCAACAGATTTTATGTGGTACACAGCGTTTAAATATCGGTCAAAATGTTTTTGTATGAGTTTTGTATCGTAGTTGGGGGCCTCACAGAGTAACACGTGCTTCAAAGTTCCGGTATTATTATTATCGTGTAGTAGGACCCTAAAATGTCTTCCGTTAAGAGACATGCTTACGAAGCGGATTTCAAACTCAAGGTTATCAGTCCCGCAGTAGAACATGGAAACAGAGCAGCTGAGAGACACATTCACCAAGACAGGAAGGCAACGCCGGGCGAGTTACGCCACTATCTGCCAACGGATCGTGGACCGACTGAGGAGGAAGACTCTGATGGATTTATGGAAGAGTTATGAACTGAAAATGTGAGTGTATTGTTTTGTATTTTATGTCTTACAACTGAACAATGTTGAGAGTTATTGTGAATCATGGTAGTTAAATAAAGTTTGATTTAAATGACTGTTATGTTTCTCTTAATGTGCCTTTATAATAGGAGGAGCTTTATGTATGAAAATAGATCTGTTCATGGCTTTATAATCCAGTGCGCCATATGGTCAGAAAAATACGATAACATGGATTTTCATCGCGCTTGGTAGCTCCTCTAAGAAATGAGATGTGTCACAATTTGAAAACCTTGACAAAAAATTCCCACAAAAAATGAAAAAGAAAAACAAGAGTAACGTTCCCTGCAGTACTCGATGATCGCTGCAATATCACAAAGATGAGTCAAAACAAAGGTTCTTAAACTAAGAAACCAAATCTGCACTGTTTTTTCTCATTTGTTAGCATAACTACCTTTGGGAAAATAGTCACAAACCTATCACCATCCTCCACCAAGATTTAAAATTTTAATTTTTCCAGACCAATCATTGCAGACAGGTGGTGAACCGGATTACCTTCAGCTTTGGGAGCCGTTTGATGGTCTTGAGTGGGCGCAGGACTCTGAGGACTCGAAGGGACTTGATGGTGTTGATGTCCTTCCCTTTGGTCCCTCTGTGCAGATCCAGAACACAGTTAGTTTGGGTCACGTAGCGACTGTGGAACACCTGGTACCTCAGTGATACCAGACTGTTTTCTGTTAGTGGAATTCATGCATTGGTGCTACTGAAACATGCAACAATGTTTGTTACTTTGTTTATTTCCCTTCTTTCTTCTCTGTTTTTTGATTTATTTGTTTGTTATTCTGATCTTTTCTTTCCTCTCTGTAGACATATTTGTTTTTCCCTACTCACCGTTTAGTCTTTACTTTTCTTTAATTTAAGCATGTGTCATGTACTTTTCTTCTTATTATTATTATTATTGTTTTCCTTACAACAAGATGATAATAGGTCTAAAGTTTTTGTTTTTCTTGTCTATTTATTTTAATTCATCACAGGAAGTTTGACACAACTGTTTGATTAAGTCATTTCTTCCACTCTTGTACTGCTCTGCTCACATCGGCTTCAACACAAAAAGAACTAAGAATGTTTCTGTTTAGTAATGCAAACATTTTGTATTTTTCATGGGAAATGCACAAAGAATCTTAGAAACAGATTCTTCACAGGAACCACTTGTGTAGCAGCAAACGCTTCGTGCTTTAAGGGAGGGGTTTCCCAGCAACCTATGACTCTAATACCTTCAAATAAAAGCTATAACTCGATCTTACAAAGCGCATTTGATTGTTTTTTTTATTTCATTGGAAAATTATTGACACAACCAAAAGGGAAAAGCCACTGAAAAAAAATACTGAAATACCTGGAAAACCATTCATCACAAAGTAAGGAGTACAGCAATGTGCTGCATGAGAGATGCTATTGAAGCTAATAGCTCATTAAAGATAAAAATGCTAATCCTTTAAACCTTCAGATGATTAAACAAACATCTGAGAAGCACAAGAGGCCTTTATTCAATTTGTTAGAGTGCACTCGTCTCTGCAGAGAAGTAAAGGAAAACTCTTCGGCTCATCAGGACTCAGTAAGGAGCTCACGGTGCTTCTTACAGCCATCTGTGGACCATTGGCTCTTCGGCTTGTTTTGTCATCAAAATTTTAAACAGTAAACCGAGTTCAATCTGTCGTCAGAGACTCGACCCGAACGGACTCGTGTAAAAATTTGTGTTTCACGGTTACAGAATAAACTACTGAAATGCACGAGGGGAGAAGAAAAGATGCTGAAATGTAAATTATTGTGGTTCCTACCATCTTGGCTCGAGGCATTTTCTTTTACAGTGAAAAATTCAAACTACACAGCATGCAGCTCTCATGCAGTCTGCAGAGTCTGATCCAGGCCTGCTGTTCAAGGACCCCCACCACACTCAGAGGGTCTCCAAATGGCTTTCAGAAGAGCTTTCAGGAGGACAAACAACTAGCAATTAGAAGTAATCTTTAGGATCTAGCTGTTTTGAAGTGGGTTCTAATGGAGTTTAATTCGAACAAAACTGCTCAAACTGAGGTCTTTCAGAAAGCTACCTGAAACAGGTAAGGTACTAATTGTTTGCAACCTTTCCACGAAACACCACTTCAAAAGATCCGAGGTATCCTCTTAGGATGATGCGATCATTTTCCATTACAGTCTGAGAGGAAAACACAGTTTCCACTTTAACTGAAGCCAGTTCAGGTGGATTTATGATGAAACTGTAATCCTTTAATGACTTTCCTCTAAGCTCACCGCTGAATGAAGAAGATGAGACACCGATAAGAGTAGAAAGGAGGGATGAATCAAATCACTACACAAATTTAACACGATTTAACCAGTTAAAATGACTAAATCTTTACACCAGCCTTCTGAAAGCTATTAGAGTTCCCAATATTGTCTTTCGAGATTCATTTTCCAATATTGGCTCAAGAGGATAAGAGGGAAGGGTGTGATGGTCAAGCACCTGAGGCTGAAAAGGTTTATTCAGATGGTTTGTGTGTTTAAATGTCAGGTAAAATGGGGTTGGATCGATAGGCAAAAGGTAGAGAGGGACAGTTCCCACCTGGCCACGCTTTGTTGAGATCTGATGAAGAAAGGAAACGATAAGCAAGCAGACGATACAGACAACAAAAAACTCACACAGGCGTAGAAAGAAAGACAGTATAAAATCAACACTCGAAGCAGAAATCGAGCAGGCACGAAGTGACATCATCAAAGTTTCACACTTACACAGACGCCTTCAGCTGGACGGACAGCAACAATGTAACTTCATTCACTTTTCATCCCAACAAACAGAACACAGAGCAATAACAGAAAGAGGCTCTTAAGTTTCTCCCTGACTGTCCTTTAAATTTTGCATTGTGAAGCTAAACACCTCCATGGTAGGAATGCTATGATTCAGGTGATGAAAAGGACAAAAGGCTGAACAGGAAGTGAAAGTGTGAGAGATACTAAAAAAGGCAAGTTACCTTTAAGTTACATAACCCTTAAAGGGATCTCTGACTGCTTGTCGTGTCACTATTCCACGTAAAGTTGTTGTTTGTGACACGTGAAAACATCTAATTACTTTAAAAATGTACATTTTTTTTTTGCATTTTTCACTTAAGCGCGTCACCATGTTGTTACTGACGCAATGCATTCTGGGAAAGATGGTGATGGGTTCCAGTTCAGACTAAAACAAAAAGACTCAAGGCTAAAAATCTAATAATGTTCTCTCTAATACCACATATACTGTATTAGTAATATACAGTATATGTATATAGTGCTAGCTCCCAAGCTAATAGTATTAGCCCTAGTGCTATATATATATATATATATATATATATATATATATACATATATATTAGTTATATATGCATATACGCTGTTAGCTCACAAACTATTATTATTATTAGCTCTGGAGCTAACGCAACATATATTTATGTAATACATTATACCTATATTGTGTTAGCTCCCAAACTATTATTATTAGCTTGGGAGCTAACACAACAGTCATACAGTATAATAGCAATATTTTTATGGCATTAGCTCCCAACTAACGCCAAAGCTAAAAGGCTAAAGCTAAGGTGTTCCTTCTGTCGTCCTCCATCCTCATGTTCAGTTTCAGGTTGAATCATTTCTACATCCTCCTCTCCGTCAACGTACTCCAGTTTCATATAAAACGGCTTAACGTCAGACATTGTCTAAAATTAACGTTCAACTTGGACAGAACTCCCAGCAGAGCAGCTTTTATATCATCATTTACCCAGAATGCTTTGCGACGTAAATAACATGGCGACGTCCGTTTGACAGTATGTTTTTTATTTTATTCATAAAAACTAAACAGCCTGCAGTATTTTTTACAGTCTTGTTTTTGTAGTTGAAGTAAATGTTGATCAAATAATGTCTGATGTTAGATCTAGTCGGAGATCCCTCATCTGTTTTATGTCTACTGGAAAATATTTCGCTCTAAATGCTGCAAACAGGATGACAGAACGAACAACAGTGGGTAGAACTCTGTCTGAGTCAAGTACAAAGTAAAAGCTTATTTCTGTACCCAAAAAAACAAAAAACAAATATGAATTGATTAAAACTGCAAAGGTACAATTTAACAAAAGGTACAAATTTCACACATCTGCATAGACAACATGCTTAGATTCCTGAAGTGATGATGATTAAAGTGTTTTGTTTTATACATAAAAGAGCTGCCATTCACTCTGTTTATTTTTAGGCATCTCCATTATAAACAGAAGCAGATTAGTTTATTTATTTACATCTTAAAACATGAAAAAATATATAACATTTATTTCTGGTGGTATATTGTATGTTGGTATTGTATATTGTTCTATTATTAAGCTGCTAAACCTGATATGGTTTGTGCAAACACATAAATAAATATATCTGATAATTGCACAGCAGGTAATTACACTTCCGTAACCCGAATGCACCGTTATATAACAAAAACAGAGTAAATGCCAGTTTCTTCAATCATGACTCTGGCTGTGATGATAAGAACTGCAGATGACGAAATATGACATTTGCTCAAAACGTTCTGAGAACTGGCTGACGAAGTCGAAGGAAAGCAAGAGGGCACAAACAGATTTAAAAAAATAAAATAAAGCACACGTTACCCCATAAGGCTCCTGAAAAAAAGCGAAGCCGGGAAAAAGATGAAAGAAAAAACAACAGGAGGGAGAAAAGTGAAACAGAAGACTCGGCAACAGATAAAAGACAAAGAGAAGCAGCAAGGAAAAAGACAACAACATGTCAGAGTCACACAAAGAACATTTACAAACCGCAAGAAGTTTTATTGCAGAAAAAACCCTGTCGACGAGGAAGAGGAGTGTTTATTTAAAGATTAACTACCAAACAAACAAAAACAAAGCTAATGCTGATGATTGCAAGAATTATAAAAGAATAAATAAATACTGTGCAAAAAGTCTCAAGTTAGCTCTCAGTATTCAGACTTCAGTAATCTTTCAAAAGGGTTTTTATTAGTTCTATTTCTGAATTATGTATTTTTAAAAACATTTTGATTTGGACTTTTTCAGTTTCAGTTCAGATTATTTTCAGAGGAATTTAGTTTTGGTTTAGATCTACGAATCAGACAAAGGTTCCTAAACGCAAGGGATGAAGATTTGTGGCGTTGGCACAGATATGAACCACAGGGCATCTTTGGGCTCTTTGTTACCAGCATCTTGTCACAAAGATGTGAATCGTTCCCATATTTTGGGCTGAATCTGTAACGATTCCCCAAAAAGTAACAAAAAGTCTTTGTGAAATGAAGAGTAAAACAAAGTCCTCTGGCTTCCCCTTCATTATTTTTAACCCAATTAACCTTTTAATTGATGAGAACTAAGACCCTTAAAATGTTGTAATTCAGAAGTAAAGTTTAAAAACAACAAAGGAGCCGTTTAAAAAAGAAAAACTAAAACGTGTGGAGAAAAACAAAGTGCGGGACTTACGAGCAGGCGAACGCCACCAGAGCTCCGCTGACCACGATGAAGTCCAGAATGTTCCACAGGTCACGAAAGTAAGAGCCAGAGTGGAGGAGCAACCCCAGGTCGATCATCTGGAGTCAACAAGCCAAACAGGAAGTCCCGCAATCAATGCCGACCAAAAAACATTAAAATTCCAAACCATTACACTTAATTAGAAAAAATAAGGGCACGAAAAAGGTTCAAAATGGGTTCTCACCTTAATCACCATCTCAAAAGTGAAAACTCCTGTAAAAATGTAATCCAAGTATTTCAAAACCTGCAAACACAACGGAAAGATTAACGATGACTCAGCAGTAGATGGACTTCTCGATGGTTCTGTTAGCTCGGAACTCAAACACCGACTATAACGCACACGGAAGCATTGCCTCAGTTTCCCCTGACTCAAACACTAATCGGTGGTGGCAAAATGTACAAACAACACGTCTGCGTCTCAATATTATCATGAGGAAAATACAAACTGGATCAAAGCATTTTAAAGAATAAACTACTTCACCTCTTTGGTCAACATGAGTCAACTTTTTCCTCTGATTAAGGCCAGATGAGACACAGCTGTGTGTGAGTTTCATTTTGCTCCTGTGAGCATGCACATTATCATGCAAATCCACGTCTGCGTGCATTTGTTGCGCTCCCCTCAGATGTTCGTTTTGTCACGTCTGGCCGTCAGCTCCACTCACGTTGTTCCGCGGTGCGTTGGCCTGCACGGGGTCCTCGGCCGCCAGCGTGATGCTGCTCATTGTGATGACCAACAGGATGCACATTTCAAAGTAGCGTAGGTTGACCACGTAGTGGCACAGGCGCCGCACGCTGCAGGAACACACACAAACACACACACGAGGGAGTGGTGACGCCACATCAGGTGACCGGCGAAGAAAACCTGTGAGGTTCTAATGAAACCATCACAACACAGGCCACGCTGACACAGCAGGTGAATGAGACCCAAATCCCATTTTTTCGTAACAGGCTCAATGCAAATTTTTCAAATCTGACCCGAGCCGTTTCAGTGTGTTCTGCTAAATCGGCTATAAGTCTGGAATTTGTCAAAGCGACCTCAGTCTGAACGGTCGTGTCGCGTTTCACCCGACTTTTACTTCAGTGAGATCGATCCAAGTATCTAAAATATTGCAACCAACCTCGTTCAGTTTAAATCTCGGAACTCTCCACTCCTTCAGCTACAGAGCAGAAGTCCAGTTGGTTTGTTTTTTAAATATTGCATGTCCCGGATGACTGAGGAACCAGAAATATCACGGACAATATATCGATACTAAAGTTACTGGGTCGATACTTTGGTCGGTTCCACTTCCAGCACGTCGCTTCGTTTCATAAATACACGCTGCTCCGGTGTGTACAATCGACACGCTAACGTGTAGCATCCGTGTTTATGTCTGTAGACAGCGAGCTGAACGCGACGTCAAGTTTTATTCTGAGCGTGCGGGGTGCAATAACGGCATGAAGCGTTCACACAGGTCATGACAGAAGGAGGTCATGTTTAAAATTTCACGTTCAAGCAAAAAAAACGGATCTGTACAATAAAATCTGAACAGAGCGTGAGGACCTGCAGTGTGAACGCAGCCACAGACAACTCAGAGGAGCTTAGACAAATCGTTTTTTGTTAAATGTTTTAAAGCGAAGGTTGTCAAATTGGGGTCTGAGGACCCCCAGGGGTCCGTGAGATGTAGCTTGGGGGTCCGTATGAAGTTATGATAAATTGTTAATTTTCATTTTGGTTTCAAAAATTGCATAAATACATTTGGGAAACAATGGGCTATTAAAACAAACACACTAAATCAAATAAAAAATATAACTATTTTGATGGTATTTCAGGAAGAAAATGGAATTAAAATAATTTTAGTTAGCATGAGGTTTATGAGGGGGTCCCTGGGAAACTTTCACCTCTGTAAGGGGTCCCCAGACCCAAAAGGTTTGGAATCCCTGTTTTAAAGAATTAACTGCGTACGTATTCATGTCACATACAAGATTTTAGGTCATTAAGCTTTTAGGAATATGGTGTTTAGACCTTTTAAAGAAAAAATATGACCTTGAAATTTACTTCAAGAGGCTCCTTTAATTGCTTTAAACAAAGCAACATGTTAAATGGTGGATATGTTTTGCCTTATCACTGAGAGCTTTGCTTATAAAGACAAAAAAAGACAGTTTTAATTTTGTTTACTGTTCGGTTGTGTCTTTTAGACGCTTTCTGGCTGTAACTTACGGGTTCGTCTGTCCAAAGATGAACATCGAGCTGTAGGGGAGGATCTGCCGAGGCCCATTTGGTGCCTCCTCCTCCTCCTCCTCTTCCAGATCCTTCTTCTCACTGAGCTGGAAGTTGTCACAGTCAATGCTGTTCACTGGAATAAAACACAAAATGATAAATAGCCCTCATTTACCGCAGCTTTAAAGAAACATTAGAAGAAATATGATTTGAATACAAAATGTAAACTATTGGTTTAAGGAGCCAATTACTGCGACTCTACAGGGACTTCCTCGTTATCTCATTGCACACTAAAAGTTTGCAGTCTTTCAAGAAATGCTAGTTCTTTAATGTTCTTTAATCACATTTTGTACTCCAGTCCAGTAGGTGGCGATACCTCTGTCTTAACATGAGGTAAATGTTTTCAAACCATGCTAGAAACAAACTAGAATCAAAGAAATATTTGTCGAATTTGTCAGTCGGTAACTAGTATATGGAGTATTTTGTACTAACTGGGTATGAAGGTGGTTTCTCCAGGTGGGGCGGTGATGGTGACGGGGATGTGGATGGTGTTGCTGTTGAGTCCAGCCTGACTGGCTCTGGTGGAGTTCTTCTGGTTGTCGGCATCTTCCTGTTTTTCGCTGGGGGTCAAACTGCTTCTCTTCGGCTGTAAAGGGCTGCTAGCAAGGCCGTGCTCCTCAGTATCTGCCCACATTTCCCTGAGTGGGAACAAAGAAGAGTTTTGTTTCACAACTTACATGAAGAACTCAGATTACTGCAAAGATGTTTGCAGGCCGGATCAAAAAACTGTTTGAGGACAGGAGTAGAGGAAGAAGAACATCAGGCTTTGAGTCGTACCTGCAGCTTCTCGATCCATTCTTGTTCCTCCTACAGTCGTCTCCGGTCAGAGTAGACTGAGCTTTAGCCAAACGAGAGTAGTGGATCTTCTTTTCTGAGTCGTTCCCTCCTCTTCCTCCGCTCTCTTCTTGAGCTCCGTTTGCCAAACGTCCATTTCTGTCTTTTGATGTTCGATGAGAGTGATGGTGGCGATGCCCTCTTTCCTCTCCTCCTCCTCCTCGTGCATCACCGACTTCCCTCTCAGGGGATGCAACTTGGTAGTGGTGTCTCTCGCCATCTGGATTGTATTCTCTGCTCCGGTGATGAGCGTGGTGCCTCCCTCCTCGACCGTCGCCTCCCTCGCTGGTCTTGTCACGGTGGCGGTGATGCCTCCGGGAGTGAATGTGAAAGCCGTCGCCCAGCCCGTCGTGTCGGGGACCTCCCGGCTCCTCCGGACCTCCTGAGCTGGTTTTGTCACCGTCACTGGTTTCCACCACAAGCGGCCGGTCCGTGTGTGTTTTCATGTCGGGGTGTAGGTGGAGGGAGGTGGACATCCTGAGGCGCTCCTCGGAGTCGAGCTCGTTGAACAAGGCCTCGGTGCTGGCCTTCATGTTGTGTTTCCTCAGCTGGTTGGTCCTCTGCTCCCACACGGACATGGACTTTGCAGACCGCTGCTGCTCCTTACTGCAGGCATCAAACCAAAGATCAATAAAAAAACGTGAAAGAAAACAGTTCTGCTGTTCTGTTTTTTTCTCTACTCAGTGGGGTTCAGGATGTAGTTCCATCCATAGAAGCCAAAAGTTCAAACATTTTATCATTTTAAACGATGCTCAGGAAGCCTCTGACTGGTAAAAAGGGTAGATTTAGGTCTATGGATGTTTCAGTAACAAATGGTCACCATGGTAAAGTTTTGACTTACCATGCAGAAGTATGTGGAGAAGCAATCAACATCTGAGATGAATAAATGTTTCTAACACTGAGAGGATTAATGGCATGTTGTGTTCTATGGACAGAGGCACCACCACGGAGGGGACGGAGAGGGCAGTGGCTGCTCCTTTAACGTTTCCCCCGCACTCCTGGCCAAACTGTAATACTATGTGTAAAATGTCTCGTAAACCACTGGACAGATTTTGGTTGGACTCCTCCCTCCATTCCACTCTGTCTGAAATCTCTTGAAAACTGACGTTTGCTTTGGATGGTTGACTTTGGATTCTGAATTCATCCTCACTGTATCTCCCATTTCATTCTAAAAAGCGCAAAATACTCGTTCCGAAGCCCAACAGTCACGTGGTTGCTCGAAGTTCATCTTTGCACACACCTTTCAGGGTGCACGAGATGCACAGTACACGGCACAGGGTTTCTTCCCGCTTAAGAGACTCCACTCCGATTTCCGCCGTTTGGCCACAAATCTGTTACGGATAGAGGGCCGCACTTTTATCAGAGCCATTCATCCATGCACGAAATCTGTGCTCTGTTTGGCTGTTCGACTCTTTGTACGTGTCTGAAAGAGTGGTACAGATGGACAAACCTCCTGCCTGCCTCGAACAACTGCTCCTCGAAACTACCCTTGTTGTTTAAATGCACAACTTACGGCATCTGGAAGCTATTTAGTTGGAGCTAAATTCCACCATTGCTGAGAACTTTTCTGCATCGACAAACATGCCCACGAACATCTGACCGGTCACACAGTACTCGACACATTCGGCTGCGAGATAAAGTTCGGCCCGAGCCTTGTGTCAAAAAGGAGCGGCCGAGGCTGCTCCGCGAACAAAATGAAGCGAACAAAAATCTTTGTCGTGGAACTGCGACAATGAGAGCGGATTTCCCAGCTTCGGATAGAGTGTTCTGTCTTGCTTCTACCAAAACGTACATCCACCTCCCCAGGCTCTCTTCCACCTGCTTCCTACTCTCACAATAGATGTTATGGGTCCCATGAGTTCACCTGACCACATCTATCAACCCATGAGTCACCATTAGAACATGGAGCTGATCCCTGATGTAATCCCAACCCCATCAGTCACTCCTCATCAACTTTATCCCTCTGCAGTTACTACAGCTCGGCACATCCTCGTTATTCCTGCGTGTGAATGGGGAACTCAGCAGAAGATGTTCAGAAATGAGTTTAATGAGCAAAATGTGACCAATGTTTTTGGTACAAAAAAACAAACAACATGTCTTCATTGTTTGAAGTACTGCTTGTGAACAGTATGGTTCAGTTACGTGGTAATTTATGGTGAAGTTATTTTCCATTTGTTCACCTGTATTTAAAGACACGGCAGGTAGGGGAGCAGTAGACAGTATAAGTCCTAAAAGACACACAGACAAAGGACACAGGACAGGTAACCACAGACACACACGTACAAGTCAGGTTTTTCATGCTTGCAGAAAACATTTAAAAGGGAAATTTAAATCTCAGGAAAGGAGAGAAATATTATTTAAACTGTTGCATAATTAAAACCTGCACATGTTTCAGTTTTAGCTAACATTTATATTTGATGTGATCTCCAAGGTTCTGCAACAACAAACAGTCTGGAAAAATAACCCGTAGCTGACAGAAGTACGTTAACTGGAAAAATGAGCATTTTCAGAAAAAAACTACGTGAATGTTGAGCACTTAATGACTTATGAAGTCTTCTAAAATCTGCTAAAGAAGTTGAGACACTAAAATGACCCGAACAGTAGCAAAAAACTAAAAACAACTAAAATTTAGGTAAAAACACAGCTACTAAAACAATAGCTAGAAGCTAAAAATAGCAAAATTGTAACTACCGGTAAATTGTAACTAAAACAAGCAAAACAGTAAAAGCCAAAAGAGGAAGAATAATAGCTAAATGCTACAATTAACAAAACTAAATAAAAGCTAAAACCTGCAAAATTAGAGCTAAAAGCTGAAACAAAGAAAACTGAGGCTAATAGCTTAAATTTAAAAAAATGCTAAAAGCAAAAAGTGGTCAAAAAAGTAGCTACAACGTACAGGAAGACAAAGCGAGAGCTAATTAACTGACATATTTTAAAGTGAACAGTGAATCAGGAGGAACTGAATGAATCATAATTTACTTTTATAGAGAAAGAATTATGATAAATACCCCCAAAAATGCAAACTTTAACAAAATATGAGTAGTTAAAACCGCACCAAGTATGTTGAAGTTATTGGACAGCAGAAAAATCAACAAAGAGAAAAAGGGTGTGAACACTGACTCAGCATTTTCTAATCACAACTTTGTCTTTAGGTCGCAGAAAGCAGAAGAATTGCTGCAGGAGCCGACACGATGAGCTGAATCAACAAAGAAAACAATGATTAACCGTTTTCACTCCTGGTATGTGTTTTTTGCATCTAGTTAAAATTTTTTAGTTTTCATTTTATTAATTTTTTTTCTGTAAGGCGCCTTGTAAAAGTGCTTCCCTCTTCTTGCAGTAAAGTGAAAAATGACAAAAGGAGAAATCACCAGAAGGGAGAGGAGATGGTCGAAGGGGAATAAAGAAATGGATAAAATGACAAAGGGAAGGAAGGAGAAGTAAAGAGCAAAGGAAAGAAGGGAGGGAGAGGAGAAAATCGTAACAGAGAGATAACTCACGGTGACTGAATGCTGACGATGGACGACCTGTGAGACAGTGCATCTCGATTTTGCTTTACAAAACTGTACATGCAGAACAAAAAGAAAATAATGAGGCATAAATATGTCAAGGACAGGTGGACACGTCTGTCCGTCCATCTGAAACCCTGCCCCCCTCTGTGTCACAGTATCTATCAACACAACACAACACACAAAATGAGCTTCATTCCAAAACGGGGACAACATAATCTGACAGATTACGTTTAGGTGGTAAAATAAGCAGATTTTTCCCTAATGTTCCAAGAATGTGTTTGGTGCTGATGTCGGCTACAGAAAAACAAGCTGAAAAGAGTCAACCGATGGTTTACAGAGCCGAAACTTAAAAACCATCCGCAGTCCGTGTCTGAGCCAGTTCAACCCACAGTGCTAAAATGAGCCGAACAGAAGGAAAAACACTAAAAACAACAAAACCTCAGGTAAAAACTACAACTAGTTTACAGTAGCTAAACTTTAAAATTAGCATACTCGTGACTAAAACAAGCAGAACAGTAACTAAAAGGTTGAACAGTAAAACAGTAGCAAAAAGCTAAAACCTGCAAAACAGGAGCAACTCACTAGCAAAAAGCAAAAATGATTGAAACTGAAACTGATAGCTAAAAGCAACAAAAATAACCTAAAATGATCAAAACAGTAGCTAAAAGAAGTAAAACAAGCAAAACATAAGCTAAATGCTAAAACCAGCTAAACTGTAGCATTACAGTAGTTCTATAAGCAAAACATATCTCAGCTAGCAGCTAAAAGCAGAGATTAAGTAGCTGGAAATTAAAATGATCTAAACAACAGCTAAAACAAGCATAACCTAACTGTAGATAACAGCTACAATTAACAAAACTTACAAACAAGCTAAAATCTGCTAAATTGTAGCTAAAGGTTAAAACTCGTAAAACTTTCTAGCAGTTACAATTATACAAAACAGTAACTAAAAGCCAAAAAACAGTGGCTAATAGATAAAACCAAATATAACAGTAGCTATATAGTACAACTAACAAAACTGAATAAAAGCTAAAATCACACAAACAGAACACATTCCCTCCAAATGATGTCACCAAAATGTATTAATCACATCCTGCTCTTTGATTTTTACTGGTATTTTGGAATGAAACCCAGAGTTCTTCCTCCACAAAAGCCAAACAAATGCAGTTAATTAAAACAAAAATCCAACCACAGACTGTTGTGAAACCGATTCAAGACACTGAGAACAGACCGACAGGACCGCGCGACCACGAACCATGGACCAACCAGTGGTTTCCACAGCACTGATCGGGCTAAATGAGCTCGTTCCCAGAGGGAAGGATGGCAATTAAGGAGCAAAGAGGATCAATTTGCTGAAAATACACCCAACAAAAGGAAAAGTAAGACCTCATTGTGTACGGATAATTTGAATCGGTTTTATTTAACGTAAACACAGAAAACGAGACGAGGATCTTTTGTCAGGAGGTGCCGATCACAGGTTCAACTGTAGAACCTGAACCACCTTTTGTTGCCTTCACCTGATTCTCCTTCATTCTGAGGAAAAAAACTATAAAATAACCTGCTACTCTGCTGAACAGAAAGTAATTATTATTCCATCTGGAAAAAAGATGTGCAAAAAAAAAAACAGGAGTTCAAAGACTGTAAAACGTTTCAGATGCTGGGTTTTTCAGATATCATCCAATATCTTTGGAAATAAAATGTCGTTTTACTGGGGCGCATCGGAGTTTAAAAATAGTACATAAAAACATAAAGGAAAAAAACAGTAGAAACTCTGGTGCTGTTGCTGAATAAGGCTTCCTTAATTGCCTAAGGATCAATAGTCGGGGAGACAAACAAGACCACACAACACGAGCGCTCCCATAATGGGAACAAACCGAACACAGCTGACTTAAAGATGAGAAAACTGGACCGGACCGGATCGGACTGACCGGGTCAGACGGCACGAGACGAAGGGAAAACTTACGCGGCAATGGAAATGTTGGCGGCTGACATCGGGCTGACTTCTTTCACCTCCAGAGCTTTCTGCAGGGCCAGCTTCTTATTGGCTGCCTCCTCCTGCTCCTCTTCGTCCTTTAGCCAATCAAAACCAAGATAGATACTTTGGGATTTGTCGGTTATTTTGTAAAGCGAAGACCGTTGGCGGCAGCCCACCTTCGTCAGCTCCTGGGCGTTGGCGAGGTTATCAACAGCGATAGCCAAGAAGACGTTCAGCAGAGTGTCTAAATAACAACTTTTAAGAGAAAATATATTTGGGAAGAAAATGGTGACAAATGTGGCGTGTTTTTGAAAACGGGGTGAGTCAAATGTCTCTCTGCAGGTGCAGAAGCAGACTACAAGGTTGTCAGTTTATTTTTCCACCTCTCTATTTTTATCTTTTACTGTTTTGCCTTATCTTTATGCCTTCCTTTCTTTCTCTTTTACTTTTCCATTTCTGTGTCCATTGAATTGGAAATAATGCCAAAATAAATATCTAATAAAGGTTTTTATTTACATACATATCAAGAGGAGCATTACAGCAAGAGCAATAATGCTCCTCTTGTGAAAGTAAAACTGTTGGGATCTCATTGGCATTAAGAAATCAATTCTTGGTGCCAGTTTTCAGGACAGGACACAAATAAAGAAAAAAAGAAAAACCAACAGCTCCGTTGTTTTGGTTTCTATTGTACAAAATGATGTACGTCATCTTTTTTTTATGAAAATATCCCTAATTCAAGTCCAAATAAGGACACAAAGACATTTCAGTGTGAAAGGGAGGAGCTACTGTAGAAGAAAATCTCTGATTTTATAAAATATATGTTTATCTACAACCCAACATAACTCAGATCTGGGTTAAGTTTTCCTGCCAGAAAGAGGATACAGTTTCCAAAGAGAGTGAGGACGATGAAGTAGATGGAGGAGAACATGCCGCGTCGAACGCCTCCCTGAGACTCGATGCCATGGTACATCACTGCGTTCCAGTCCTCACCGGTCAGAATCTGGGTGAGGCGGGAACAAAAGGCATGTTGAAATCTCACGAACGGCTGAATTAAAGAATAAAAATGGAGAGAAGAGACTAACTGAAGGTGGACGAGAAGCGTGGGTCGCTCATTCCCGCTAATTCAAAATGAAAATAACTCATCTCTTTTAAAAGTTTTTCTTCAAAGTGTGTGAGGCTGGCGTTACCCTACCTGGAACACCGTGAGGATGGCTGCTGGGAACGTATCAAAGTTTGTTGTCGGTGTCTCCTCCTCAAAGTTAAACCTTGAACAGCCAGAATCACAACATCACAAAATAAGACAAAAGCTACAGAAACATGTAAAAAAAAAACACTGATAAGGCTATGGGAAATATGGGTGCAGAAAGTGCTGCAGCACCCCCTGCATGTGGAAGAGTATCATTGACACTGATAGACCCATGACTTGTAGCATTGCTTGGCATATTTAGTTAGTCTTTTGACTGGCAATTTGCTACTTTTATCTTAGCTGTTAGCTAGCTTTTTGCTACTGTTGTCAAATGTTTATTTTGGCTAAGGTTTTGCTCAATTTGGCATTTAGCTGCATTTGACTTTTTTAGCTTTTAGCTGGTGAGTTACTACTTTTGACTTGCAATTTGCTACTTTTATCTTTCATCTAACCTTTCACATTGCTTTTAGTTCATGTTTTGTTAAACTTAGCTGTGAGCTAGCTCTTTGATTATATTAGCATGTAGCTAACCTTTTGCTACTTTTATCTAGTGTTTATTATTTTTGGCTAAAGTTTTGCTCAATTTGGCTATTAGCTAGCATTTTACTTTTCTAGCTTTTAGCTGGTGAGTTGCTACTTTTAGCTTTCATCTAACCTTATTCTGTTTTTAGTTAATGTTTAGATCATCTTAGCTGTTAACTAGCTCTTTGTTATTACTAGCTAACAGCTAGTCTTTCGCTACTTTTATCTAGTACTTCAGGGATTTGCTCTTTTTGGCTTTTAGCTAGCATTTCACTTAGCTTTTAGCTGGTGTTCTTCTGTTTTTAGATTTTAAACCTCAGTTTTAACTTCTTCAGTTTCTTTATTTATTACGTTTTATTTACTGCTTCAACGCTGCATGTTTTTTCCTTGCTTCTTTCTCCTCCTTCTTGCTTCCCTCCCTTTCTTCCTCCACCACCTCTCACTCGTTCCTCCCCTCCTCCTGTAGGGATTAGTGCCGTGAGTTTGGACCCCTGTTTCTGCTGATAATGGGGGATTGAGAACACCCGGCTCAGCGACTCCACGAGTCGTCCACAGACTCTGTCCTCACGTGACGCTCAGCTCCCCGCAAGTTTGTTACTTCTGCTTCATTCCATCTAATCCCGAGTACAAAAGCAGCCGATTTATATTAAAAAAGCAATTCTGAAGGCAACTGGCTTCTCTGAAGGCACACGCGGATTACTAATACCGGTGAAATATTCGAAAACCGGGGGTTAAACGAGGACAGGGAGACGAAACAACATTTTGTAACAAGAAAGAAACAGGACACACTTTTAACTTTGAAAAGTTTTGGTCTGTTTTGAATTTTTTAAGAACACCAACAGAAGAACACATGAAAATAAAAATGCTGAAACTTCTTGAATATTTGACTTTTACACAACGCCTGCAAAACAGACTACATTACGCCATTTTTGTGATTTCTAAGGCGAGTTGACTCTTGAATCAGTCGAAGATTCATAAGGCTTCATTAAAACCCAACCAGTTGTTCATGAGATATTTTACTAACTGACAGATTTGACTATAAGTAGTTGATGGCCAAACATCTGTTAGAGCTCAGAATATGTTTTGGGGATACTCTCAGCTGCTGTTACAGGACGTTTTAGCCCAATATCCGTAAAACCGACTGCTTTGAAGCCATTTCAGGCAGCGTGCGAGTTGAGCAGCGGGTGGTGTGGAGAGGGGGAAAACGGTTTGTGTGCAAACTGATTCAGAAGGAGCAGATGTCGGGCTTTTGATTATCTGATGCCAGACGAGGATCATGAGGCGCGCCTGTCTGTAGGAGACACGGAGCTCCTGCTGGGAGTGATATTCAAAGAGCTGCTGCTCAGCCAGCTACCTGCTGCCTCCCCACAGATCACAGACCCCGAGGAGGAGGAGGAGTTGCGTCGGCGGTGTTTCTGCGCGCTGTACTCACTGCCCTCCGAAGAGCTGCATGCCCAGCAGGGCGAACACCACGATGAAGAGGAAGAGGAGGAAGAGTAAACTGATGATGGACTTCATGGAGTTCAGGAGGGAAACGACGAGGTTCCTCAGCGAGTTCCAGTATCTGCCGGTGGGGACGGGTAGAAAAAAACATCATCCAAACGGCTGAAGATTATGCACTGCAAAAGTTTCCACCCCTCCGTTGTGTCGTTTCTTTACAAACTGAAATTTCTTCAAATAAATGTTAACATAAAAAAATAACGTTTTAAAGAATTTAATCATTTCTAAAATATATTTACTCGCTTAGCTTTAAAATCCTAATTACTGCCTTCATACAGAACATAATTAGTTTAATAAATCCACATATTAGAAATCTAATAGTCAAACAATTATAGTTTATTTATGTACATTTGACTTAGCTTAGAAATGCACATAAAAGCACTAAATCAAAAGTTTCCACCATCCATTTTCTGTTACTCGCTTCTTCCTTTCAGGGTCACGGGGGTCACTGGTGCCCATATCCAGCTCAAAAGTTTATGAAGTAGAAAAAACACTGAAGTTTGTCATAATTAATCATTGGATTGATACATTTAAATTAGGTCTTTTTATTCTAACTACATTCATTCACATTTCATTCAATTCACATATTAATTCAACACATGCTCCTAACTTTGGTTTCAAGATCGGAACGAAAATAAATTAAATAAACCCTTAACTTTCAAGATAAGATGATCTGATATGCATTCTTTAATCAACGCTGGGCTTGTATTTTTAATAAATGTGTTGTCTGACAGATTTCTGACAAACAAAAGAACAAGAAGGCCTTTTGATGCTATTGAGTTGATGTTTTTGGTTTCTTTTATCTTTCTTATTTTAATTTATTTCTTCTTGTTTGCTTAGTTTCCTAAAGTGAACTCACTTGGTGACTTTGAAAATCCTCAGAAGTCTTAAGGCCCGCAGCACACTGATGCCAAACGATGCTCCTGGTTTAATCAAGTCCCAGATGACTTCACAGATGCTTCCCACAATCACCTGCACAAATAACAACAACAACGAGGGTACTCATGATGTGCTGACTCTGTTATAACCAGAGAGCAACAAAAACACCTAGAATTCTGCACAGAATCTCAGGCTTTGGGACTCAGAACAAGTGATTAAAAAATGCTGAGCAAAGAAACAAGCTAATGGTTAAAACAAGTCATTAGAAGCTGAAGGAGGTGAGAAAACAGGGGGAATGAGGACATTTGCAGAAGAAGCTAAAACCTAGGTGCTGAAGCTAAAAGAACACGAGCAAGAAAAGGAAAACATTAGGAAGACCCTTAAACATTAACAACCATTTCACATCAGCAAAATGCTAGCTAAAAGTTAGCTAACATAATCATAACAAATGGATAAATACAATCAAAATTAATAAAATGCCAGCTAGAAGCAAAACGCAGCAAACACTAGCACGAAACAGAACTAAACTAACTAAAAGTATAATACTAACTAAAAGCTACAAGTAACAAAAGAATGACTACAAGCTTGAAACTAGCAAAAGGCTGGCTAAAAGCAAATAACACCAAAAATGTTGGCAGGAAGCTAAAAATATCTATAAGCTATCTAGAAGTTAAAAAGAGTTTAAGCTTTAGCTAAAAGCTACAAGAAACAAAATACTGAAAAACTAAACAAAAGAGCCAAGAGTTGAAAAACTCTGGCTAAAGGCTATAAGTACCATAAATGCTGGGAAGAATGTAAAAACAGCATAACTACCTGCTTAAAGTATTAGAAGCAAAATGCTAAAAGCTACAAATGACAAAAGGCTGGCTATAAGCAAAATGTAGCAAAACTCTGAAAGTGGTAAAATGTTAATAAGAACCTAAAAAGGCTAGCTAAAGTTATAAGCAGCAAATACATATTGTTGTTGTAACTTGTAACTGTACCCACAAACAACACAAGCCTGGCTAAAAGCCTAAAGTAACAAAAATGCTAACAATAAGCTAAGATTTGCAAAGGCTAGCTCAAAAGTAAAAGTAGCAAATGGCTACCTAAGAAAAGAAACAAAAGGCTAACTAAAAACTAAAAATAATAAAGAGCTAAATAGAAACTAAACGTAATGAAATACCTTAAAATTAAAAGTAGCAAAAGGCTAAAAAAGGCTGGACAAAAGCTAAAAGTTGTATAAATGTAGCTAAAAGTAGTGCATGTTTTGGAGGCATTAAAGAGATCTCCACGTGTTTCTACAGTAAATACTTGTGTTCATCTCCTAAATGTGTTGCTAACTTAGCACAAATCTGCAGACGTCGTCAGGTTGTGAAAGGAAAATGGGATCACTATTAAAATCCATCCAGTTCTGATTTCCACCCAAAACAGACTAAATGTTCTGCTTTGCAGCCTGCGGCAACTCACCCCAAAATCAAAGCAGTTGAAGGACGAGTGGAAGTAATTTCTCCCTCCGAGTCCGTACATTTTCAGGGTCATCTCCGTCAGAAACAAACCCAGAAACACAAACTCGGCTGCGTCTGTTCGGGACAATTGCGAGTCAGAGCGCTGAAAAAGAAAAGCTGTGCAGACTTCTCTGATTAGAGGCGGTTTTTGTGACTCACAGAGAGCTCTTGTCAGCCACGCGGGTTGGTCGTAGTGCACGATGGCCACACACAGAGTGTTGAGGCCCACCAGGCACAGAACCGTCCAGTAGAAGCTCTGAGCTTTCACCATCCGCCGAATGAAGAAGCGGAACCTCTTCTCTTTACGCCGGACGTAAGAGGAGCTGTCCAGCTTCCCGCCGCTTTTCACGCTGGCTCGACCAAACGGGGAGCCGGGAGGAACTGAAAACAAATTGCTCATTAAGAAGAAAACCAAAAAAATACTAATTGCAGCGAGATCACAGTCCCGCATTTATTCCCTCAGCTCCTCATTTTTACAGAAAACCGTGGATAAAGAGAGAGCTGAGTGTTAAAACTGAGAAAAACTAATTGCTGGTGATTAACACTTTTTTTCCAGTGTGAAACTAGAAAACCCATTAATATCAAAATGAACGGGCTGCAGGTAATTTATTTTTTTAATTTAACAGTCCTAATTAGAATAGTAAAGTATTCTGAATTATTACGCTGAAGGTGGGAGAGCCTGGAGAAACAGCTTCAGCTCTCTGGATTGTTGCACCAAATAAGCAACTTTAAAACACATCGTCACCAGAAAATTTATCTATAAAATGCAGGTCACAGGAGAAATGAGACAGATGCTTTTATTGTGAAGATAGGAAATCAGGCGGTCAGAGCCGTATTAACGGTCGCTGAAAAAAAAAAGTGGAGATTTACCGATGGACGACATGTCAGCGAAGGGATCCTCGCCCTCTTCAGCACCGATGAGGTCGTTTTTACCTTTCTTCATTTTGCCTCTTTTCAGAACTACAAAAATAAAAGCACACACAAGAGAGAAAAATACCATTTAAGACTTGAAACTCAGGTGCAAAACAAGAAAGTAAGAATATTAGATAAATTTTTCATCTGTCTTTTTTATGTTTTCTTTTTTTGTCATATATCTTTATATATTCCCAATAAAAATAGTAGTAGAAGAGGAATAAGAACAAGATAAAAAAAGACAGAGAAGATGGATTAAAACATTTATCAAAAAGGAAAAAGATGAAGAAAATCTTTTTGTTCAGGGAAACTCTATGGAAGCTAGCAGAAGCTACTTGCTCCCACTTAAATAATCTGCCAAAAAAAGAGTTTACTGAATCAGATCAGCAGGTTTAGTTTTATAAAATGATAAAATAAAGAAAAACAGATTTCTGTAAAATCACTGTTTCCTGGTCCGGCCTCCTGGGGGTTGAAGAACCCGAAGCTGCGGACTCACCAGAAAGGTTCTGGTTCCTCTTGTACCAGGTGCCGTCCAGCGGGGACTTCTCCACGGCGATCTCGTCCTCCTCCTCCAGCAGCACCTCCTCTGCAGCAGCGCAAAGAACGGACTTTATTTGTCTTTTTCTTTTTTGGGTTCTCATTGTTTTAAATACAAACAGCCGAAAGAATGACTCGTGAATCGGCTTCACCTGCTTTGCAGATCCACTCCAGGTACCCGGTGAGCTCCCGCTCTATCTGCTGCTGCCGCCGAAGCTTCAGGAACTCCTGCCTCTTCTCCACACGTTCTCGCTCTTTGGCAAATTCTCTGGTGGACATAATTTTGAAAGATGTTTTTTTATTAATTCGTCGCAGTCTACGTTACTACCTTACGGCCACCGAACAAACGAGAGGCGTTAGGCGTGTTCATGCAGGTAAGGCGGTCCTGGACTCACCCTGACAGAACGCCGAGCACCAGGTTGAGCATGAAGAAGGAGCCGATGATGATGAGCGGGATGAAGTACAGCCAGTTCCAGGTGTTCCCGATGGCGTCATTCGTCTGGAAACAGACTCAGAATATTCAGATTCAGAGTGAACGCTGGGATGACTTCGGTGGAGTTTGCTAACACAGCTGAAATTGAGATCTTGAAGCTAAAAGAAGCCAAACACCAGCTAAAAGCTAGAAGTAGCAATGCACAAAGTAGAAGAAACAAAACAGTACTTGAAATTAGGTATGATATAATCCTAACTAAAATTTAGAAAGCTACAAGTTAAAGTATCAAAAGGTTAGCATAAGTGTCCGAAGGCTAGCAAAAGGATAAAAAAAACTAATAAAAAAAATAAAAGTACTCAAAGGTAAGCTGAGAGTATCACGACTACCTAAAGTAAGAAATAGCTAGCTAAAGTTACAAAAAGCTAGCTAAATTGTATTTTAAAGTTAGCTAAAGGTTAAAGTACCAAAAATCTAGCTAAAACTATCAGAATGCTAGCTAGTGTCAAAGTGATTGTTAAAGTGGCAAAAAGCTAGCTAAAAGGTAAAGGTAGGAACAAGCTACCTAAAGCAAGTGGCAAAATGGCAGCTAAAAAAGGGAAAGGGCTAGCTAAAAGTCTAAAAGACTGTCAGGGTTTGTGTTTTCTTTCTCCCTGTCGTCTCCCTTCTCTCTGTTTTCCCCCTAATTCAGCCCAAGCTGTGTCTCGTCATCTCCTGATTAGTTTGTCTTTATAGTCTGTGCTTTGTCTTTACCCCGGTGTCTTTGCATTGTCAGTCCTACGTCCTGTCTCACGTCATTCTCCAGCTTGTCATCCCCGATCGTAAGTGTTCTGTCTCCCGTTTTGTAGGTTCTAGTTTTGGGTTTTGTAGTTTCTAGTTTAGTAGTTTTCCGCTCTACGGAGTTGTTTTTCGTTCATGCTGCCACGTCAGCTTTTTGTTTTGTAAATAAAGTGTTTTGTTATTTTTACGCTCCGTCTCCCGACTCGCCTGTGCCCCGGTCTCTGCCAAAAACTCACATTATCTGACAAAGACAAAATGTAATCAATTTTCTAAAGCAGGTTTCAAAGAGAACAAAGTTTTTTAAAATAATAAAGAGATCCTAATGTATTTCTTTGGGGAAATATTTGTTCATAAAGTAAAATATTTTGAAAAACTTTTGAAGCTAAAATTTAATCATTTTAAATCCAGGAAACAGACCAGATCTGGTAAATTATAGCCCAGAATTTTAAATTGCTAATTTTCTTGCATATTTCTGTAACATTCACAGTCTGCACATAAAGAACACTCCCAACAGTGTAGGTAATATTTAAGGATAAAATACTCTCTGTTTGGGCAAAAAAAAAATTTCACCATTAAAAAAAAGATTAAGATATTTTTCATTTGGAAAAATTAAACTGTTTTCTATCGCTGCAAAACAGAAACGTCTGGCTCTAATGAACTGCTGCTGAACAAACGCTGTAACAAAAACAGCTGATATGAATGCTGCCTTTAGCTGATAATGCAAAGTTTGCAATTAGAAGCTGAAAAATAAATGAAGAAATATGAATTTGGGAACTTAATATGAAAAGTTAATTGTGAATAGCAATTTGCACTCAACAGTTTCAGGGAAACTTTTCACAAAAAAAGACAAAAAGTATCTTGTTTTGTGCAACGTTAGGATAAATAAAAAAACTAGAACGCTTCTTACAAAAAAGGAGATCCTGTTTTCAACAAATATATCTGATAATATATACATAATATATATGATTCAACATAAGATTTACTTTGGCTAAAATTTGCCATGTTTTGATATTCTTAAAAATAAGATAGATCTATGGGGGAATACGTAAAAGGCAGGTGATCATGTTCTTGTCTGTGTCTATAGGTGTGTGTTTGACCAAAGGGCTGTAGCTCCGCCCCCTTTCATCATGATTTCTGTTTTAAACTCTGGCACAAAAGGCCATTTTATTCTTTCAAGGAATAATCGGGTTTTCAGTTATTTATCCAAACACGCAGCTCATATTATTATATATATTTATAAATGCAACAAAAGGACGTACGTATTTTAAAAATGGTTTTGTTGTTTAGTTTATTGTTTATTGTTTGGTTCTGCTCTCAGACAATCAGCAGAACGTGTCCAGAACCTCACCTCCCACTCAGCGACGACAACAATCAGCTTTCATCTCGACTTTTCGAGGCGACGACGCTGAACGTCACTTTTTTTTCTTCTTACAACTGAAGCCCCAAAGAAACTCTGCCGGTTGGAAAACCTAATGACATTTTGCTGAATTTAAACACTAAAAAGAAAAAATTAAGACCTCCCAGACTGTTTGGAAAGGGATCTCTACTCATACATGTTGTCCTTAACACGTTTATTCTCTATTCTACTAAAAGTAGTTGTTTTTGACACATGAAAACATCTGATTACTTAAAAAATTTATGTTCACACAAAATTATGGTATAGACAAGACCTCCCTGTGGTGGAGCAGTGGATGAGCACTGTGGAAGAGATCTTTGTAATGGAGAAAATCACATATAGACTAATATTGCAGGAGGACAAGTTTGCTGTTAAATGGGAAAATGGAGCGACTACAGACGCAAGGAGAATACCATGCTTGTACCCATTTAAATATGGACATTGTTGTCCAACATTGTATATGAAGTTGAATGTATGGATGCCTCTCCACTGTATGTGTTAAGAAATGTTCAATAAAATATAAGTATAAAAAAAAATTACAAAATTTATGTTGATTACATTTTTTTTACTTAAACACGTTGCCATTTTGTTACTGATGCAATGCATTTTGGGTTTTTGGGTTACAGAGTCGAGGCTAAAAAGCCATAATGTGTGATGAATTTATTTATTAGTTTCTATGTTCTCTGTTTTAATATATGGAATGAAATTGTATATAAATATATACATATACACTGTATGGATTATTTTGTAAACCAGGTGAATAAAATGTGAGACTTAAAAGTGAGTTTTTGGTTTTCCAGTAGAAGTGTAAAATGAAGTGTTTTGATGATTATCGTGGTGCGTGTGGTTTAAACTGTTTAAATGTCTTTTTGTTACAGAAGTAAAATGTTCAGCGTCACTGAGTGAATGTTTTTTCCCAGTGAAAACAATGAGGAGACACCTCAGAGCGTCCAGCTTGTGGCTTCAGTCCATGGAAACCTGCACTCCATATATGTTAGTAGCTAACGTGAAAGCTAAAAGGCTAAAGTTGAGTTTCTCCTCTGTTGTCCTCCATCATCATTTTCAGTGTCAGGTGGAGTCGTTTCTACGTCCTCCTCTCTGTCAATGTGCTCCACTTTCATTTAAAACGTCATAGCGTCATGGGACGGACCTGCAGATTGACGAGCAGCGTTGTGCAGACGCCGACTCAACGCTGGCTGCAGCTGCGATGGTGAGGATGAGGGCGGCTGAATTGGCAGGCTGCAGATTGGTGTCGTGCACCAGAGAATACGAGCATGTCTCCGCTGTCAGAGACACTCAGGAGGACTAACGCCTGACAGAGGATTCGGAGGGTTTTCAGTTTTTGTTGCTGGCAAATCTTTTTCCCCCAAATGTCATCACTTTTTCATCACCTCATCTCGCTTCGTCAGGTTGACTTAGTCTGACAGTTACATGAACATCCTTTCATCTTTAGCTGGGATGGAATCATCCCAATAAGCACATTTGTAGCTTTTTTTTCTGGAAGAGAAAATCGGTGCGTAGCAAACGAGGATGAAGCTTCCAAAACATTAATATTTATAATAAAGCTGTTATTTGAGCAAAAACAAAAGCTGTCCAGGCAACAAACACCTACCCTGACACTGAAAACAGCGATGGCAGAAGAAGAGTCTCATTAAACACCAAGTGCAGGAAACACAGTTCTGTCCGTACTTTAAGCTCTTCGGGGCGTGGTGGAAGGACATCCATCACTTTGCAGCTTTTGTCACTTCCTGATGGAGGTGTGATCCTCGGCGGAACACAAACAGCTCCCGGCATCGTCACTGAAACACATCTGTGGTGCCGTCGCAGGTTCCAATTACAGTTTGAATATCACCTCGGTGATGGCTTCAACCAGAGCAAGACAAAAAATGATTATTATCCCTTTTATTTATCCGGGAATATCCCACTGAGATCACAGATCTCATGTGTTTTTTGGGACTGTGGGTGGAAACCAGAGTACCTGGAGAAAACCTATACAGAAAGACCCCGGGCCCAATCGGGGACAAGGCGACAGGGCTGATCCACTGATCCACGGTGCTGCAACGACACGGAGGAGGCTCGGTTCTTTGCTGTATACACTGGAATCTCAAGACTATCAAGACATTCTGGAGCTAAATATGCTGCTCAGTGTCAGAAAGGTTGGTCTCAGTCACAGCTCATGGGTCCCCCTTCAGGACAATGACCCAAAACACAACTAAAACCACCCAAAAATGACTCAGAACCAAACACTGGACCAATCTGAAGTGGTCCTCTGAGTCCTGATCTAAATCTTGGTAATCATCTGTGGAAGGAGCTGAAAGATCTGGAGAAGGAACTCTTCAGACCTGAGGCGGATGGAGCAGTTGGATCTCGAGGTCCCAAACACCTGGGTCGAGTTTCTTTCCGTCCAAAGATATTTATCTGTGTTTGTGAATCTAATGAAAGTCACTAAAAGAGACTACAACTCCTTTATCGTCTGATTGATAAACGATTCAATTCTCTCGTGTCATTAATGACATTTTCCCCAAAGTCATGTGAAAATAGAGCTTTTCTTGAATTTTAAGATCATTTTAGTTGTATTTCAGAACAAAAACAAAGTTGTTGGTTTGGTTATTGCTATCTTTTTAAAGACGAAGGATTCTGGGTCAGCTCAGGTTCTCCTGATCTCCTTTACCTGCATGAAAACAAAAAGCCCAGGTGAAGTATATTCAGGCCCACTTTGTTTTGACTCGGAAGGTCTCACATTTTGGATTTTGTTGGCGTATCCACAAAAAAACAAAAACAAAACAACCTTCCGGGCCACGTTGACTTGATAGGATTATTCCACCGCTGTTGTTCTCATGAGTCAATGCGAGCTGACTGCTCTAAATGATCAGCAGGGAAAAAGAAAGAAAGTATTAAAAAAAAAAAGCATAAAGCTGCCACAAAATTTGGATTCACGCTTCATGCAGTCATGGGGTGACAGTTTCCTCCCACTCTCAGCTTACAGAGCTGCCATCACACGCAGACAGAGATAGAGGGGAAGACAGCTGAAACACCGTCACGTTGAAGTGACAGAGCTAAACAAGTCTGAGAGCAAAAGGAAAGAAAAGGAAAAGGAAAATGTCAAGGGAACTCTCTGAATGAGAATTTAAAGCTAATAAACCTGTCGTAGAGATCATTATTACCTTACAAGTTGTAAAAAAATTCACTAAACATGATTTGTAACCTAAAATGTGTTGATTTAGTGCTCAAAATTATTCTAATTCTAAACAAATTCGACTCTAGGAATCATGGTCCTGACAGGATTTTATCGTGTGTGTGGAGAAATGATGGAGTCACAACCCGTTTGCCCAAAAGCTTGTGAATTATGTTTTTTTGCACAACCTCATAATATTTAGAGATCACGTTTGTTTCGTTGGAGCTCGCACCTCACTTTGAGGAGGAGTTTCAGCTACTACCTCGCCAAATTTTAGCCCAACATCTGTTGATTTGACTCAGTTATATCCGTTTTGCGTTGGCTAATGGTGCAGATTTTGTCAAAGTCTGTCCACAGGTCCTTGAGATATTATACTAACAGACAGAAAGGATAGATATCAACAGGTAAGGCCGAGGACTGAAGCGGCGCGATGCGTGCTGATCTTAGTACGTTCAGGTCAGCATCTGTACGGCTGCATGAGCCTGTGGCGGCCATCTTGAATTGGGCTGACTCCAAGGTTGTGTCCACATTTAGAGGCCACATCCATCTATCCATCTGTTCATCCATCCATGCGTTCATCCATTCATCCAACTGTGCATCCATCCGTCCTTCATCTATCTGTTCATCCATCCATCTATTCGTCTGTCTGTCCATCTATCTATCCATTTATCCATTCTTCCGTCTGTCTGTCTGTCTGTCTGTCTGTCTGTCTGTCTGTCTGTCTATCTGTGCATATATCCATTCATCCATCCTTTCATCTAACTGTCCATCCATTCTATCCCTCTATCCTTCCAATCAGTTCTTATTTTCTATCTGTTTATCTGAGACTGAAACTCAGAAATCCTTGTTTTTTCGGCGACATTCTGCGGCTCCTCCTGATGGATCCAGAGGTGACTCATAAATCTGACTTTTATTAGCTCAGAGCTAAATTACAAAACACTCCAAGCTGCCACGTCTTTTAAAAAAAGAGAAAACAATTAAAGTTTGACTAAAAAACACGGACACCAAACATCTGGACTTTTCAGACTACATTTAACCCGAAGCTTCATCTCCTCCTCCTCCTCCTCCTCAGCTGCACATGTAAAAGGCAGAAACACCAAGCTGGAGTCTCACTCATGCAGCAGTCTGCAGGCTGCTCATTCTGTATGCATGTAGAGGCAGATTACACAAATAAGAGCAGAACTGGTAATGGAGGTTGATTACGTTTCCCCACTGATTCACTGATGAGTCGCAGTTTAGGAGAGAAAATGATTTGTCTGTGAAATGAACGGCACAGCTTGAGAGGACAAAAAGGCAGATTGTAGAGGGACAGGAAATGACATAAGATTTAGGTTTATGCAAATCTACAATCGAGGAGAGAGAAGATTAGACAAGGAGCTGGTTGTGGGACTTTAGGAAACTTTTTATTTTGAACCAGCTACTTAAACTTACCTACAGACGCCTAGAGCGGACATGGTACGTATAAACTTTTTCTGATGGTTTTCTTGAGATAACAAGTTAATTTACAGATGGTTTACTTATAGCTTCCCAATCTTCATCTTAGGTATGAAATCTAACAACTAACTTACTGACTAATCTTTTATATGTGTAGAATATCTGCCAAAGGTGTTCCCATTTTTACCCCCCTTTCATTGAACACTAAATAAAGTTAATTTTTAGGATTGATCTGTTGACAGCGACTGTCTGCTGCACAACACAGGAGAGAAAAACTGAATCCATTTCTTGTACACAATAAAATAACCTATTAATCAAACACGGAATGTGGAGCGTTTGTGTAACTATTCTGCTTGTGAAAATGCACAAAGCAAATCATCAGACCGGCGACGTGGTGTCATTAGGGTTTACCTTTCACCTATTTACAGAATCGAGATAACGAGATAATTATGTCGTTACCTCAAGAAAACGACAATCGTTATCTTACCTAGTCTGCTCTCGGCTTCCGTACTTACCAGGATATGAATAAACACTTTTAGTTATCTTTCAAATTTTTCCATGAATAATTTCGGTTCGATAACCTCAAACATAAAACCAAAAATGTAGCCAAGACCCAAATGTTTCTCCTCACTGTGATGAAAAGCTATGTGGACGTCGAAAGGGAGATGTTCTCCCTGGAAGCGAAATGAGATTTTCTTGACAGAGTTCAGAGCCGTTGGCAGAAAGCCAAGTTAGGATTGTGCAGAAAGGTGTGAATCTCAGGTGAAATGAAGCTGAAGGTCATTTGGTGCTGAGAGACTTACGCTGTAGAGGACATCCACCCAGCCCTCCATGGTGATGCACTGGAACACAGTGAGCACCGCGAACAGGATGTTGTCAAAGTTGGTGATCCCAAAGTTGGGGCCTTTCCAGTACTCCTTACAGGTGGTCCCATTGGGACATCCTCTGGCTGGTGGCCCACCACAAGGCCTGTGGACCGCTATCTCACCTGAACAAAGGTAGTGTAAAAAAAAAAGAAGGAATGACGTCTGTGTTACGTAGCTCGCACATTTAGACTTGCCCAAAACCCTAAAATGTCATATTTTTGTCTTCCAGCTCAACCTGGCTTTGTGTTCTCACCTGTGGGTTTGAAACAGGTGTGGTGGAACTTGCCCATGTAAAACTCCACCCCAATGATGGCAAACATGACGATGGCGAAGAAGAGCAGCAGGCCGATCTGAAGCAGAGGAACCATGGCTTTCATTATCGACTTCAACACCACTTGGAGACCTGGGGAAACGGGAAGCGTCAAAAATCCAAACGTCACTTCTTAATCTGACTGACAGAGACGTGGTCGGTACAGTTTCCTGTCCTGCTGGGTTTTATCAGTTCAACTATAATTCATCCCTAAAGAGATTCAAAGGGAGAAAATAACAGTCTATCATTATAATATACAACACACCCAAAAAAACCCATCAAAACAAAAATACATTTTGTTGTAAAATTCCAAGATGAGCTACAAACAGAAGGAAACTTTCTTTGTTCTAATGGTTGGGGTGTTTTCTGAGGGACTTACTGGGGATTCCTGACACGAGTTTTAGGGGTCTCAGAACCCTGACGGCTCGCAGCGTTCTCAGGTCAAAGTCCGAACCCACCGTGGCCAGGATCCTGCAAGTTCAAAAGTGACAAAGAAGAACGTTGGTTTTACTGTTCGCAGTGAAATCTTTTCATCTTCAGCAGAGACGTTAACAGCCTGCCGCCTGGTGAACATTAAAGAAAGTGTTAAAGCTCCATCCTGCAAAGCTGACGTGGAAATAACAATAAAAGATGAAAAGTTGTTGGTCTTTAGCTGGGTCCGTGCCTCAGAAAAACCAGACGTGATGCAACAAACTACTAAAAGTGCCGTGTTTTTCTCTTGGTTCCCTCATTTTTTCCATTAAATGAAAGCGATTCCGTTTTTTTTCTCTATATGATCTTTAAAAAGCAAATGCGACTGACTAAAACTATTATATTTCCTTTTTTATCATTTCTTAATGTCAGAAGGCTGGAAATTTGAAAGGTATAGTTTATAGTTTAGTGAAATGTCTGTGGGTGTTTTCTTTATGTACAAAATTAAATACATTGTTGACAGAACAACCTCCAAGCATGGCGCTTTCATACATTTGGCCGGGGTGGGTTGTACATAACCTTCCTCTTCTTTTTGAGCGACTGAAATAAATTAACTTTTTTAAATCCTTTGTTTTACGGACAGAATTTCTCGGTGCAGCCAGGGGGCGGAGGGAGTCCGGTTCGGTGGCCTCAGGATTCCATCTCTGCTATTTG
>JAVKLF010000033.1:18977074-18987293 GCA_034783495.1 Millerichthys robustus
CAAATTGTTCTTTATTTTCTTGGCGAAACCCTTTTAGTTCCCGCAAGATCAGTTCGGAGTCGGTCATTTTCAGGCGCTGTTCCTCGTGGCTCGTTAACTTCAACTCGTTAGCTGCTAATTGTAGCCGTGTCTTTTCTCTCTCACCCACCTGACTTCAGTCGGTGTTTATTTCTCGAAGTAGTGGTGCGGTCTTGTCCCCCTTTCTAAGTTATTATATTGGTATATTTAGTCAGGTTCTATGGGGAGAATTTCTCTAATTACTCCGGTTCAACTAGGAGCGCTCTCGTTATGCGACCATTGTGATGGTGGTCCGGTCCGGAAGTCCCTGCAGCAAATTTTTACACAAATGTTTTTGTACTCATACTTTCCTCATTTTAGTTTTTAAGGTAGTTAATACACTAATCCAAGAGTTTAATTCTCAATGTAAAGCCTTATTGCTTGCAGCTCTGCTTCACTTTGTATTCCTGACACATTGGTGTGAGCATGAGTGGGAAAAGGTGGAAGCTGACTGGTTTCCCAGCTGCCGCTTTGAGCTCCGACAGGACAAAGAGGACCTGCTATCAGACTGCTGCAACATGCCATCAGCAGCACTCGGATGGCCTCTGAGAGCACACAGTGTTCATCAGAGCGCTCGCTAACTGGCCAGAAGGCACCAAGAAGAACAGCCTGTACCAAAGCTCGCACAAACCAACTTAAACCCGCAGCTGCCGGGTCACTGGGCACATCTGTCGACAGGGCAGATGGTAGAAAAGAATCAATAACATCAAGTCAAGTTTCCCACCTGGTAGAAAACAACTCCGCCTGGATTAAAGGTGACAGGAAAAACAAATTAAAGCATGATGCGAGTTAATTCCACAAATCTACTGAAAGGACACAACAACCTTTGCAAGGCAAATCTAGACACATAATTCAGTAGGCGCTGTTTATTCATCCTCGTTTCTCAAAATGTAGCTGAGCAGAAAACACAAAGTAAACATAGAGAAGGGTGACAAATAATTCTGCTTACAATACGAGTATCCAAGTCTCAGCAATTACCAGCAAATGTTACTAAAAGTCCTTATAGCCAAGACCAATTTCAACAGTTTTTCTCTTATTTTTAACCCGCTACTCATCAACATTTGGATATGACATATTATATATAGTACATGTGATGATGAGAGAAATGAGATATTTTAAAATACAATACATGAGATGGGACAGAGGATGTAAAATACGATGGGTGTGATACATAAGACACACATGATAAATTATGATAGACATGACAAAATTTTACAGTACCAATACTGTACATGCGACTGGACATAGGATACAACATGATCTGAGATTTATCTATATGTGATAAGAAATGTTTGAGACACTGTTGTTACAATACAATGATATATGAGGATGTATGAGAACATGATCAATATTTTTAGGATTTATGATATATGAGATGTTCTTTAAAATAACATGAGATGAGAAATCTTACAATACGATATAACATATAAATTTACAATACGCAATACATTTGGTAATGTTTTATATGATATATGATAATAAATCATAAACCATCATCAAATTTGGAACACAATATGATAACATTTGATGATGTACGATAATATGATATATTTGACGCACAACAGGGATAATTATGATATAAATGATATAATACAATACGACAACGCAATACAATACAATACATCATGCGATACAATAGGATACAATATATGGTATACATAAATCATTTCATGACATGGACATTTGATTTTGAAAAGATGAGATTTATGATTAGTTCTGAAATATGATTTATATGATTGTAAAAACATCTCTGATCAGATCAGACTTACAGAAAAAAACTGGAGTGGATGTGGGAGCATAAATCACACACATGAAACTATTCAACCACACTGGAAGCTTCGTGATGTCAGTTTCTTTGTTAATATGCATTTATTTTACTCGTGGTGTTCTGAGCTAAAGGTCACCAGCACACTAACATGCAAATACACCCATTAGTCATAAGATTATAACCACCTCCCAAACACTGAATAAAAAGGGGTTGTTTTTTGAATTAGCTAGTTTATAGTTTAAACATCACGAACCTACAAACTTTCCAATTCATGCTGCCGCCAAAAATCTACAGAAACCGATCTGATGAAAGGAAGAAACTCAGCTTTGATGCGATGAGTCAACACTGAAGTCAGATATGATAACTATTTAACCCTGCGATTAACCTCAGCCTGAGGATGCAGAGACGCACACACCCAAATCAGTAACTTTATCAGACCTGAAAGTGTTGTGGCCGACATTCAAAGGCAGAATTTATTTACATTGCACGGCTTTAAGCTTTAAATAACCCACTCTCTGTGGTCTCTGCAACCAGACTTTGAAGCCTCCCATTGTGCTAACCCATCGCCTGAGAGACACATGAAAGGATACGACAACTTTGAAGTTGCAACAAACACCGACTCTCACCCAGACCACTTATGGCCCGGACTCACAAATCAAATAAATACCAACTGACCCGTCTTTGTTTCCCTGAAAAGGAAAGAGGCATTACCATCCTTGTCTTGGTGCTGCGTGTTGGACGAGGATGACCAGGAAGACTAGTCTTCAAAAGAACTGTTAGGATGTTACTGACAGGTACTCTGGTTTCCCCCCACAGACAAAAAAACATACCATGAGAGGTTACCATATTTTTCGGACCATAAGGTGCACCGGATGTTAAGGCACAGTCCGTCTCGTTGCTGTTATTTAACTGTTCCATCATTATTCCAGCCTTCCTGAAAGCTCGGACCACACTTGAGACCGGTACCTGAGCCCAGGCGTCCACGATCCGTTGGCAGATAGTGGCGTAACTCGCCCGGCGTTGCCTTCCTGTCTTGGTGAATGTGTCTCTCAGCTGCTCTGTTCCCATGTTCTACTGCGGGACTGATAGCGTTGAGTTTGAAATCCGCTTCGTAAGCATGTCTCTTAACAGAAGACATTTTAGGGTCTTACTACACGATAATAATACCGGAATGTTGAAGCACGTGTTACTCTGCGAGGCCCCCGACTACGATAGCTGTAATGCTCCAAAAATCAATCAAGCGGTGGTGGGGATTTGTAGTTTTACGAAAACATTTTGACCGATATTTAAACGCCGTGTACCACATAAAATCTGTTCGAGGTCAGTGAGCACAATCAGAATTATTATACAAGGTGCACCGGATTATAAGGCGCAGTGCCGACTTTTGAAGGAAAAAAAAAAGACTTTTATGTGCGCCTTATAGTCCGAAAAATACGATAATTGGTAACTAAATCCTCCCGAGGTGTAGGTGAATGTGTGAATGGTAGTTAGTCTCATTTGTCTTTATGTGTCCCTGTTACGGTGTGGTGGAGGATTAGAACCCAAAATTTGGAGGCAGGAGACGTGAACTCAAAAATAAGAAACTTTTATTATAAAAACTAAGAAAACAAAAAGACCGACGTGGCGGCAAACAACAACTAAGAAACAAAAAACTTACTCTAAAGAGGAAAAACGAGTAGGGACACGAGTAGAAATACGAGTAGGGACACAAGACACCAACCTGACAGGGAAATACCAAACAATGAACCGACAGGGGAGAGACACTGGGAAGAAACATTTAAAGGAAGGAACTGATTGGGGTAACAAGACACAGCTGGGGAAGCACGACAGGTGAGAAGCAACACAATCAGACACATAGAGCAGAGACACAGAAAACAGCAGGGACACAGAAACACAGACCATGACAGTCCCAGTGACCTGTCCGGAGTGTCCCCCACTTCTCGCACTGTGACTGCTGGGGATAGGCACCAGCCACCCGGCGACTCCAAAAGAAAAAAGTGGGTAAAAAAACTGAATGGATGGATGAACAACAGATGGTTTAGTCTGCAACTTTTAAGGTCAAAAGAGCCATTTCTGCTCCTACTATATAAAACTTATCCACTTGAAACTTGAAATAAGGTTAACACAACTAAGAATCAAGCTTTTAGCTAGAAGGGCATCTTTTCGATGCCCTCTTCACCTCCTTTCCATATAACATCGCCCTCAGAGCACCTTGCCGATCTTTGTGTTTGATGAGATTTAGCAGACCTTTTTCTGGATGAGGCGCAGCTTTTACTCTCAATCGCACTAGAAAGGTCTGCTAGCCAATCTGAATTAGGGTTGGGGCAAGCGTGTACGGGAAGTTTACAAAGTCAGGGGAAAAACATTCTAATCAAGACTATTTAATTTGTATGTCTATTTATTCCCTCATTGGCTAAATGTCAACGTTTGAGCAGGTTCAACATGAGGCATGAGTGACGGTAACTCATGTAGACCATCTGAAAAAGATTACATCTCCTCTGCTGCAGCCTGCAGGACTGAGCACTCTCAAGTCGAAAACAAAATACCTTACTTGGCTTTCAGGATAATGGCTACGTTTGAAAATGTCAAAGTTTCTTTTTTTCTTTTTTGTGCTTCTGTGAAAACAACGTTCCCTGCGTCTGATTTTCTCTGCAATCTCTCTAAAATGGGAAAAACCTGCAGGTTATTTGAGGTGTACTGTTTAATTTCTGTTTTTTTTCTATAATAGCTGAAAATTACTGAACATTTTGGTAGAATTTGGACCCTGTTGTTCCACAAGGCCGCATCCTCGTCGCAAGGTAGCCGGTTCGCTGCTGTATTGATGAAGCCGTTGGCGACCCAGGCAGATTTATTCTCTTATTAGGGACTCCTAATGCCTGATCAGGACAGATTAAAGGTCTCCCGCTGCCTGCAGCTACACTATCATTTCAACCCTTTCATTACGACCGGATGGTTGTACAAACACAATTAACCGAAGGATGGAGCCGTGGGTGGAGAGCTGATTTAAAGCTGCAACACAAAGAACCACGATTAGTCTTGGCTTTAAAAAGGTAATTCATAAATGTTTCATTCTTTGTTCTTTTTTTGCAGCAAAGCCACAATTACATCATCGTGTTATATTAGATCAATAAAACCCTGACTTACTTTTGACTGATTACCGAGCCCCCCCTAATAATCGATGCAATGATTGACGATCCAAAGTAGCGCAGTTTGTGAATTTCTCGCTTATTGATTTAATTATCTGTACCTAAACAAATCTATGTTCTGCTTGTTTCAACAATAATCACAAAGCACTAATGGCTCAACTGGAAATGGATGATTCATTTCAGCTTGAATGGCAGATCAGGCTCTGAATTTTTTGTATTTTTTTATCCTTTTGGTCCATGAACAACCAAACAACAAATTTGTACGAGGAGTAGAACTTATTCATGTTTAAAGTTTAAATGACTTTATTTAATATCTCCTAAATGTCTAAAAGTGCTGTTTTCATCAACGTTAACACACAACGTTATTTACGTAAAACCATTTGGTTATTTATGAGGGGCCCTTCCTGTAGAAATAATATAATATTTTGTAACTAGATGTCAAATACGTAACCCTTTAAAGCCAACCTTTGCACCAAAATCCATTATATAATGAATCGTAAACACAGAATGAAAAATGACTGAAAATGACTTGTTAGAAAAATATCTGATTCGGAAATGCAACTAAACATCCCAACACTCTGACAGAAAAATAGCTAAGAACCAGAGTGCTAATTTGTTGCTACGTGGTTCAATCTGTGGTGGAGCCCAGAGATTTCAGATCAAACCTCTTCCTCTTACAGGAAGGCGTGTAAACAAACAACAATAACAACAGAAGGCAATTCATGAGTCAAACGTCCACAAACAGAAACTACTTTTGTTTTATTTGTTTTTTTACATCAAGGCACATTATCTACTGTGGTTGCCTGGCAACCAGAGGGAGATACGCTCACATCCGCAGCATAATGGATAATTTGTCTCCAGCTGTGTCAGCAACGGGTGGTCAAATCCGAAGAGCTGTTTCTACAGTTTTTACTTTCTTAAGGGAGGGGAGACAAAAAGATCTGAACTAGAAGGATGGGTTGTGATGCAAATTTTTGACAAACAATAATAATATTATCTGTTTCGAAGCGTCGGTACGTATTTAACGTATTTTACAGAACTTTTTGTAGACCCAAATGCAAGTTCTCTGCTTGTGTGTTGCTGAAATGAAAAAAAAAAGAAAAACTCAACATTTTAACTTTTTGCAACTGAAGAATATACAGTATATATTTTTTATTCCTAACATGCAATATTTGTGCTTGTTACGAGTCCAGCTGAAGTAGCAGCTAGAAATGTTGCTTTAACTACGTTCACACTGCGGGTTTTAAATTGAAAGTAAATTCTACAAAAATGTGCGTTCAGAGTTTGTCACACCACAGAAAATGTGTTATTAACCACCCATCCAAATTCAATTGATTAAAAACACAGCCAAGTGTATAAAATTGGGTTTCAAAAATAATGAAAAGACGTCCGCTTCAGCTGTGCTGAGACGCTGGGGGCATGTCTGTGGGGGGCACTAAAACCACGCCCGCATTGCCGTACACTTGAAAAATGGTGATATTAAATTTAGTGCAGATCACATTCCAATTCAGCACCAGGACGTTTTCCAGGAGTCGGACCAAAAACATTTTTTTCTGCTGTCAGCTGATCTACGGCCTGTTCCACCGGAGGTAAACAAAAGAAAAAGAGCGTTTGGGTAAGTCTACTTGGGTCAATATCTGGGCCTGATTAACCCCAGAAATGTAACGCCATGTTGCTGAAGTTCATGTTATTTTCTCCTTCTTCTGATAATGGTGTTTATTTTTATTTGGGACTTATTAATCAGAGATCAGTGACTCAGCAGAACGTGCTGCAGCTACGGTGAGGGGGACGCTCGGTACGGCCTCACCAATCAACCGACCGTCTATAAATCCCAACTATCTCCTGGTCGTCAGTAAAACTATCTGGAGTAAAGTGAGCGCTGCAAAGGCAAGTGTTGTTGGTCATGTCTCCGTAGTGGCTCCTCTTTACAAAATCCAGAGAGTTTATTCAGGCGGCCATCTCTCTATGAGGCGTAATTGGTTAGCTAGCTAGCAGCGAGCTATCATTAGCGCTACCTGAAGTTGCTCTGCTGTTGGTTTTTAAACTATTTTAGCAGCAGGGGGCGCTGTTATACTGAAGGACCTGCATGACGACACGAGGCGGCACTTTAGACACAGACGTCTTGAAACCTGAATTTCATTCTAGCGCCACAGTGCAATCAGAAATGGTTGGGAGACTTTTTATATGTTTACAACAAAATACTTGTGATATTTATAATGTAGAAGAAAATTGAAGAATTTGCTGTACGATGCTCAGATTTTTTTTGCGTAGTCGCTCATATTATGATTTAAAGGTAACTTGTGTGTCGTCAGCATAGAATGAGACATTAAGTCATTTTGTTCTACAACGATCTTGAATAAAAGCATGCTTTCAGCCAGTAGTGGCCGTGGTACCGCTAATCAGCAAATGGCGGAACTAATTGTTAATTTAGTGGGCTGGCTTTTTCACTAACTTTAAAAATAGTTAGCAATTAGATTCTGCTAAACTAGGTTTTTCCAACTTTAAGTCCAAAAACAGCTAGCAAACAAGCTCACATCAACAAGTTTGTGACGGTCCTGTCAGCTCAAAGCAGACGAAGATGCAATTGGTGTTTGATTCTGCTGCTTTTTACTTGTTTAGCGTTAGCTTTGGCTGATTTGTCACATGAAAAACAAACCACTCTTTTCACTTTTGTCCTCCATTTGGAGCATACAACCGGCAGGCGTGGGACTCACCCTGTGAGGACGACCACGAAATCCATTACATTCCAGCCGTTGCGGAGGTAGGAGCCTTTGTGAAACGCAAAGCCCAGGGCGATGATCTTAATGGCCGCCTCGAAACAAAATATTCCAATAAAGTAGGGCTCTGTGTCGTCCTACAGAAAGACACAGAGAACCAGAGAAAGGATGAGATTGACGGAAGAAGATGTTTTTGTAAGAAGTAAGAGAAAGTTTAATGAAGCATTAAGAAAAAAAATAGAGAAATGGGGGAGGGGAGAGTAAACCAACAAATATGCTTTCTTTCAGCAAGAGCGCCAAAGCTGTCCAAAGACAAATAAGCACATTTAATGTATTAAATTAAAAATATATTGCAGTTTAACGTAAACCTGTGAACAAGTAAGAATGTCTGCTATAGCCATGAAAAAAAAAAGTAATTTATGGATCCAGGAGGCTCTTTCAGAATTACGACTCTGCCTCAGGAGGATAATTTACACTTTAGTTAAATATAAAATAAATTACCACCTCATTACATTCTTGACCACATACTTTTGTTACTTAAATGTGGATTACTCAAACAATGAGTGTCAATTTGAACAATGCAGAGGCAAGGAATTATGAGATGGAGGTATTATTTTCTGTTATAAAAGATGATCCAGTGTTTTTTATGATAAAGACTAATAAAAAAGTGTCATGAGCTAAAATGGAATCTCTAAGTAGCCAGGAAGCAAGCAAATAAAATAAATAATAATAAATACAACTCTAAACCAAAGAGGCAGCTAACACGAGTGTGGGTCTAAGGCAACAGGAAAAACTAAATAAAATCAACAAGATAGATGAGTAAAATATGAACTTACACTTACATCCAGCATTTTAAAGAACATAAACACCAATTATCACAGTTGTTTATGGATACGTGTGGGTCATTTTGCTCAGTTAGAAACCTTAACTAGCCCCAAGAACAGAGGCAAGATAAAAACATTTGGTCCAACAAGTAGAACAAGAAGGAAGAAGGATAATAAACGGATGGAACTGTGGCTTAAAGAACATTTTCTCTTATACTTGTCCAAATGAAATTTCTATTCCTAATGTTAAAAACACATGTGGCACTCGGCCTCCGTTAATATTTGCAGCCGTGACCCGATCAGACGATGCAAACTGTGACCCCGCCCACTTCCATCCCTGTACAACTTATTACAACCTGCCGGCCCTCCATTACGTCCAGCCACCAGCATGAATATTGGCGTGAAATCAGCGTGACAGGCCTGAACGCTGTGAGAGATGTGACCTTTTCTTCACTACAACCGACGTCCCGCGATACCAGAGGCGCGCTGGCCTCGGTGGATTTTTGTGGACCAGTCTGTGTGCCTGCCATTCGTAGCATCCCGTTAATAACCTTACAGCTGGGTCTATAGGAAACAGCTGAAGAACTCGATGAATCTGAAGCAGCTCCACTCGCAGCACGACTCCCTGTCTGTTGACAGAGCTCCTCGTTTATCAGCCGATGCCTAGCTCTAATTAAAAGCCGTCTTGTCGTATTACATCCTGAAGATGGAGGAGGCAGAGTGCCCTTTGTGGAACCGCACTCATCACTTTCATAGCACTTTGATCAGCCCCTTCTACGTTTGCACGCCAAACAAGGAGACAAGTCAAAAAATGACTTTTTAACGCATCAAGCTGTTGCTTTTTCCCCCCCAAACACCAAAGGGTGTTACAAACACCCCGAAGTTGTAAGACTTTAAAAACAAAAATAGAAATAGAAGCACTGAAGCACAAAACTGGATTTTTTTTATTCTGCTGATGCCTCCTGACCTCCCTGCAGATGTCAAAAGTTGTGTTAAGATGTCAGCATCTGTAAAGAGCTGGAAGGAAGAGAGGAAAATAATTTTTAAAAAATAACCACTCACCAGACGCTCAGACATGGGCGTCTTGTCGCTCGCTGGTAGATGTTGCTCCAAGGCCAGGACGATGCAGTTGGCGATGATGGTTGCCAGGATCATGTACTCGAAGGGAGTGAGATGGTTAAGGACAACTTCATTTAAATTTCCCAACATAAAACAAAAATTTGGAGCCCCAGGCAAGATTTCAGGTGGCACCCCCTTGTGCTGTTTTCTAAATCTTACTGCTAATTTACATACACGCTTGCTTTGTGCTTTTATTGGTCATTTGTGTCAAAATGTTCAGCTCCTTCAGGGAAAATGGTACTAGGACTTTTAGTTGTCTAACAATTGGTTAGTTTTGACGACTTTTACTAGCCTTTTACTTCTTTTAGGGAACATTTTTCTAGCTCTTATATGGAGTTCTGTTATTTTAAGGTAGTGTTTTATTTATTTTAACTTTATTATAATGGTGTTTTTTTTAAGTTTTACTACTGTTAGCCTTTTGAGACATTTAGCTACAATTTGGCTTTTTTATAGTTTCATTCCTTTTAGTTTTAGGCTAGTGTTTTTTTTTCTATTAGCTATCTAAATATGCCTTCTATCTATCTATCTATCTATCTATCTATCTATCTATCTATCTATCTATCTATCTATCTATCTATCTATCTATCT
>JAVKLF010000033.1:18989821-19015003 GCA_034783495.1 Millerichthys robustus
ATCTATCTATCTATCTATCTATCTATCTATCTATCTATCTATCTATCTATCTATCTATCTATCTATCTATCTATTTTCTTTCACCTTTTAACTTTAACTCGGTTTCAGCTTTTTCAGTCAATTTCAGCTGCTTTGTCACAGAAAATGCAGTTTTCATGCTATTGGTCCTAAAATTAAGGCATCGGTTTGACTTTGGACCCAATAAAAGTTGATGAGTCATGAATCAGGAGCTTACTACTAAAGCAAAAATTCAAACCTATTATCCATAAATAAACCCAAAACCAAAGTTCTACAAGTGAAAGCTGTCCTCTTCATCACAAATATTAAAAAATGTTTAGTCTCCTGTGGAATTTATTTTAGTTAATCTCATTTTTTAATAGTTCGGCACAGATAATTTATAACTTTTTTTTAATTACAGCTAATGTCCTCAGTGTGGTCTCACTCAGCTGTCTGCTCGTCCCACTTCCCATCTTTAACCGCTTCACTGTGAAAGGAGATTTAATTAGTCGTTAAATCTGCAGTCATCTTCTCAAGAAAAGATGAAGAATTCTGCTTACAGTTTGAAGAAAATTTGTTTTTTTCCAGAGAAATGGCTCATTTCCACACTGAAAAAAAATCTGCTTTTATCCGAATGGATGCCAACGTTTTATAAAAAACATAAAATAGAGAAAAGAAGCTTCATAAATTAATTTTATCTCACATAGCAAGCCTCTGAAACAAGATTAATTGAAGGAATCTCTTTGAAAGTCACATAGGCAATAATTGTTCATTTTTTCTGAGTTTATCGTCTCTTCATTTTGATTTTTTTTTCAGGAAATGGTGCACATCGCTAACAGTTTAAGAGAAAATCCTCCTTTTTAGTAAAGTCTCTGAATGATTGAAGCCAAGCCTGGGAGCATTTCCTAATACATTTTAACATCAGCTGTATTCATAAAGGTCCTCTCAGTCTCACTCGTACCTGTGGAATCAACGGGACCTCGGATCACACAAGCCTGACTGCTGACAGGTGACATTCTGACAAAAGGTGCCCATCAGCCAATCACAGAGCAGGAGTGACACAATGAGCTTTTTATGACGTCTCTTCACGGCCAACAAAACATTTGTGTGGTGTTTAACAAAGATAAGAAGCAGCAGGTGCAGTGGTGCTGCGGGGGGTGACTGTATAAAACATTACTCAGGCACAGTTTGTCGCTGAGTCAGCCTTTTTTCACTAATTTTGTTGCAATCCAACCACTTCGGCCCATTCAGATGAGGGCTATTATGTTTAGTTTATGTAACTTTTATGTTTCAAAATATTTAACATTTACAAAAGGTTCACCCACAGGCTGTTTTTGTCTTCTTACGCTAACTTTAGCGTTTAGCAGTCTGCAAAACTTAGCTTTTGGGCTAGCTTTTTGCTACTTTAGTTTTAATCTACTGTTTTGCTACTTTTAGCTACCAGTCTGCTAAGTTTAGTTTAACAGATTATTGCTTATTTTAGTGACTGGTCAGATAATTTTAGTTATCTACCATTTCGTTATTTTTAGCTTGTACCTATAGTCTGCTAGTTTTAGCTTGTCTATAGCTACTTTTGTTTGCCTCTGTGTTGATGAGTTACGTCTTTACACTTCAGTTTCAGGTTTTTTGTATTTTCATATATAACAATAAATAAATGAAATATGATAATAATACAGATGTTTCTGACAAATAACCTGAATGCATGAAACTTTTCCTGCTAAAATAAATTAAAAAAAACATCCTCTCTAACTCTGCCGCTGGAGGCGCCACCTGTTCCTTCAGCTCCAAACTCAGACCTGTGAATATTTGAGCGATTTGAAACATTTAAACCTGATTTAAGCTGTGTTTTGTTTGTTTTTCCAGGTGCACCTGCAGGAGGATATGGCCACTCTGTTATCCGCTTTGCGTACTTCCTGATCAGGTTGTCCTCTCGGAAGATGAAGAGGGAGCGGTTGACCGTGAAGCAGTTCTGCTTGACGGGGTTCGGGTTGTATATGGCCATGGTTCGGGCTCTCTGGGCCATCGACTGCTTGTACATCCTCTGCGCGCCCCGGACGGGCCCCCTCCCGGGGGCGCCCGGTCCTCCTCCTCGCCCTCCGCCGCCTGCGCTTCCTCCGTAGCGGGTGGGGAGATCGTCTGCGAAGCGAGCCATTCTGGAAACGCACAGATCCAAAAATCCAAACCGGTGTCAGTGGGAGTGAGACGCATCACAACCCGCACATTTTCATGCAAACCACTGCTCGCCTGGCGTCAAACTGGAGAGAAGACCAAAAAAATAAAAATAAAGAAATGTGGTGGCCTCACTAAAAAAACAGCACCCTGGATCCGTTTCCATGTATTCCTCCTCAGTGAAATCCAAGAAAAAGGTGGGAAAAAATACATAAAAGTTTCCAATAAACACTTGATTCACGTTGTTGCGTCCGCCATCCAATTAAAACCGAACCAGAACGGCATCGTGTCCAAAACCAGCAGCCGAGCCGGTCCGAGAGCGCGGAGAAGAACGGGAGCTCCAGCCGGAGGAGGAGGAGGAGGAGAGGTCCTGTGGTCCCTGCCTGACACGGAGAGACTCGCCGGACGTCAAGCGACTCCTCTGTCGAAGGAGCCGCATGTGATCACGGGGAGCCTATCGCTGCCCGGAGCGCATAGGCGCGCGCGCGCACCGGTTCAGAACCACCACCCCGGTCCAAACATCAGTTAGTCTTATTACCGCTTTAATGAGGGGGCGGAAATCAGGTTCGTATGCAGATAATCACATCGGATAAATAAAATAAAAAACCGTCACCAAAGGTCTGTTTATTTTATGAGACTCGCGAGCTAATGAGATGACACGAGATGTCCGAGCTCGGGCTGTGCGTTGGGGATCACTCTCAGTTACCACAATCAAATTTAGCTGGGCAGCTAACAAAGTGGCAGCTATTTTTTGTGTGCAGGCTAAGGTGAATTAGCTGTAGCAGCCATTTTGTATTGGATTTCATTTGGATTGTACCAGTCTGTCACGTGGTTGTGGGGGGATTCCTGGGCCAGTCTTCTTTCCAACTTTGCTTTCAGTTCTTTGACGTTTTTGCTCAGCTCTCCATTACTGGATTCTTCTTTCTTCGTTCTGTTGTAGCCTAGATCAGCTGCCGTGTTCGGGACCGTGGCTCTGTTGGACCCAGTTTGGTTCACGTTTTACTCTAAAATCATGTGGTCTACAGAAGAACTCATGGTCCACTCAGTGACTGCAACCTAAAATGATTCAGTGTCCCCATTAAATGTCTACAATATTAAAGCAAGCTCAGTTATTCTGACGCTTTACTGTTAATTTTCAGAGTTACTAAATTTGATTTGTTTAAAGCTACAAATAGGTAAATATCTAACATTTTAGCTCGAAAATTTGCATCACTTTTCACATTTAAGACATTTATTTTAAGTATTTTCTTTTTAGTTGGGAAAAAAGTTAAATCTGGGTGGGACAAAAGGGACACCTGGTGGTTTGAGTGAGGTACTGCAACAACATAAGTTTGACGTGTGTTTTGTTTTCACAGCAAATAAACACCTAATTATATAATTATTTAGTTTTGGAAATATGTCTGTAAATGTTTAATTTCTCTCAAAGTTATATTTGGAATAAAATATATGTAAACATCATTATACATTTAAAAGAAAGGTGACTGTGACAGGATTCAAGTGAGTTTAAACTTATCTGTGAGTTTATTTATTTTCAATCTGTGTAATGTTTCATAAATGTATACCCCTGATAAGGCTTTAAATTTTACAAGATGTCGGGTGTTTTTAGGAGCCTGTCAGACCTGTGGCTCAGCGGGGATTCGTTCAGTGTGTCGTGCTTCCAGACCGCCCGGCGAACACCGTCCCTCGCGGTCGCTCTGCTAACTCCATTCAGGTGTAAAACTGTGTCGTATCTCTGCTCCGGGACTCCATGGACAGCTCTCCACGAAGGCTCCTGCTGCGGTTCTCCAGAACCATCATCTGCGTCCTCCTCAACCGGGCCCGGGTCCTCCTCATCGAGTGATTTCGAAAGGCCAAACTTTCTGTTGCCGGGTGACGGCGCCCAGGTGTCCACGTACTCCGCCCCCTGGGTTAGCATCCTCCAGGAGCCGAAAGTGGCTGCGCGGACCGCTGGACGGGCAAATATAAAATAACAGTAAAACAAAGTGGTAACAAAAAAGTATTTATGTGACACAATAGTTGGAAACATTCACAGAATTAGGCTAGTTGAAAGAGCAAAACTGAAAAGGTAATTTATCGTTGCGGCCCCTTGTGGTTGCGACGTGGACGTTTGAAAATTTTAATATAGCCAATAAAAGTAGCACGTTTTTAAAGAATAATTATATATATATATGAGTTTTAGTGTAAATTAAATAAACATAACTTAGCTAAAACTCGTTGTCTCCCGTACTTGTTCAAGCTAGCTTTAGCACATCACCTGATAGCTGACGTTGACAATCGCGCGCCCAATCGTATGCGCATGCGCAAATGAGAGCCACCACACCAGCCTGTACAGTCAGCCTAGGCGTCATTATCAGTAAAAAAACAGTGAATATAAAAGCTTTTGTTTATTTCATAGATATTTTTAATGCCAGTTTTTAAAAAGACAATATGTAACAGTCATTTCTCACAATTAGCACCGGTATTGGCAACTACAAAACTATTTTAAGCTAATTTAAGACAGTGAAATAAGTTGGTTGGTTAGTGATGTTAGAAACATTTTGTCATTCTTAGACTTTGGCTCAACAAGTTATTATAACTAACAAGTGAAACATCTCAAAAACTGACCCTGCTGACCTCTGTGACCTTTAATTCATCGCTCTGCTGCTTATTCACAAAGAAAAAGCTCGTGACAGATGATAAGCGGGAGTTCTTTAAGACCCATACGAACCAAGGATGTTCCAAAACGTACCATAAATGACTGTGGATCGTCTCTCTGCCCATCTGGAGTTGTGAGGGATCGTTCTCTTCATGTCTGCTCTCCGGCTGAGTGCGCGGGCCCCAGACGGTTCCTCCTGTGAGGGTCCACCGAGCCGTACGGACCCAAAAAAATTCATCCAAATGTGGAGTTTTTGGAATGCGGAAAGCCTGCTTCCTGTCCCGCCAGTTAAGAAGCTTCTTATCAGACTCTGATTCAGTTAGCGACTCCGTTAGCTGGTAATCAGGAAGGGCGCAATCATCTCTCAGTGTAAAAGCTCCAAAAAGGCCTGGATGCCCACTTCCTGGGGTTTTTTCTCCTCCCTGCTGATACAGGGAATATTTTTGAATCTAAATCTTTTTTTAATGAACACAGCTGATTAGATTTTAGATTTTGTTTTTTTGCTGCTCGAATAATTTCAGATGAAGAGGATGAATGTTACAGGACTTGGATTTGCGGGGGGGGGAAAGAAGTCTGTTCTCCTTCAGTTCTGGGGTTTAACAGATCAGTTTGTACAAATTTAATTATAAAAATCTGGTCTTTACCGGGTTCAAAAATGATTCAAATCTAAGCTTAAGTAAACAAAGTCAAACTTCAGATTCAGAAACATTATTAAACAAAAACAAACCAAAGCTGTGTGTGAAAAAAGAATTTGGACAACGTAGAACCTCCCTTAGCGGCAAGAACTTTCAGGTGGTTGTGGAGGGATTCTGGTCCACTCTCTGAAGGCCCCACTACATTTCTGGACCCTGACTGGACCGCCACAGCGCCTCGATTCTGTTCTTTCTGACCCGCTCTGTTGCAGATCAGCTGCTGTGGTTCTGTTGGACCCTGTTTGGTCCAAACTTCAGCTCTTGGACAGATGGACTCACATTTGACTCTAGAACCCTTCGGTCTACGGAGCTGCTCACGGTCCGATCAGTGACCACAAGGAACCCAAACCATCAGCCATCCACCGCCGTGCTGACAGCTGGGAGGAGCCATTTGCACCAGTGCATTCTGGGTAAATGCCCCTCCTTTGGTTTTGTTCCTGAACCCCTGAGATCAGCACTATAGTTTTTTCACTCACAGCTTTAAGATTTTGACTTTTGATGAATAAATAATGAGACGGTGGATTGTGGTGAGTGTTTTTGTTCACCTGAGCTTAGATTTAAATAAATTTAGTACAAAAAATAAGAAAATATGCATTTGGCGAGTTTTTTCTTTGTCATAATGACGGTTCTTGGCAATAAATCTTAGGATCGGCAGCACCCGGGTGTACCAGAAGCTCAAAACAAGGGTCAACAGGCAAATAAGCGGTTTGGTAGACAAGACTTGACAAATATTTCTCATGTACTCTGCTCTGCTGCTTATCCACAGATGCATGATCCTTACAAATGTGGCTCCATTTAAAAAGGGAAATGAACAGGCTTTCCAACACTTTAAGATTTATTGCCAAGAAGCGTTGTTACGACAAAGAAATAATCAACCAAACACAAAATGTCCTCACTTTTTCTGCCAAGTTTATTTTAGAATCTGGTAACGACCAGATTGACTTCCAGGGAGCTTTCTACAACAGGTAAGATAAGAACAGTTTATACTCTTTCAAGAGAACGCCCACATCTGAACTGTCCCTTAATCAAAACAAAAAATACACTTGACATGTTTGTGTGCAGACAACAAGAGTTACGGTTAATAAATGCAATAATATTAAATTTATTGAAAAAGATACAACCAGTTAATGGATGGTTCACAGTCCAGAAATATGTAACAGAACATAATGGAAGTGCAATTGTATCACCCTTTTTAAAATGTTCTTCTTTTTCTTTTTTAACCTTTCAAGACTTTGCACAATGGTCACGGCGTTCCTAACACGAGTTAAAACGATTTGGCTTCTGTCAGCAAAACCAAGAAAAGAAAATTAAAATGCAACTACGATTTAGAAAAACTGGTGATAAAATTAAAACATAAAAAACATAAAAACATTCTCTTATTTTACAAACTATGTTCACTTGGATACCAAAAAGAAAACCTTTGTCAGCACCATTTTCTTGTCTTAATATTTGAAGAATTGATTCTGTAAATATTCGACATAATTAAAGAAGTTTCACGGAAAGGCGCCAATTTTATGTGACTAGAAACGCCTCGTTTCTGAGGATTCTGCAGCTTTCCAATCAGTAAAAATGAAATCTGCCGTTTGTTTAACTTTTGTTGATTTGTAAACTCGTTTCAGCTGTGGTGGCAACCGTGAGACACAACGAGAAAAGACAAATAGACACAAAAAGGTGGCAACTTATTCTGAATCAGCTCGTTTTGCTGGAATGGTTCAGGGGTCAGAGGAACACTCAGCTGTGCACCGAGGTCGTCCTTGCAGAAACAACAACAGTGACCTTTTCAGGTTCGTCTCTGCTGCTCGCTCTTCCTTATTCCGATGGTGGAATAACGGAGTTCTTCTGGGTTTCGATTGTGCAACTGGATAAAAAAAAGAAAAGAAAAAAAAAGAGTCTACGGGTTCTCGTGAATGGTCCTTGGTCATGGCGGGAAGTGGGCGTTACAGTACAAATGTCGTTGATAAAAAAGGTTCGGAGCGGCGGGAGGACTCCCCCCTCCCCCCTACGACGGACCGTTAGAAGAGCTGGTGTCGGGCAGGGCGCTGGGCTGCTGCTGGGCCTCCGGCGTGCTGTCGGCCTGCAGGGACGCCATGGCGACCGACGAGTACTTGCACCTGGAGGAGCCGCACTCGCAGCTGAACTGCTTGCCTTTGACTTCCCAGAAGTGGTCGCCATAGTTAAACCTGAAACATAAAAAGAAAACAGGTCAAATGTAAAGACTTTGTGCTCCCGAAGGTTGGTAGGTAACCGTGTAGTGGACGCTTCACGCTTTTAAATCCGTAATTTTCACATTATGGTCATTCGGTTGTCGTCTGGAAAGAGTGGAACTCCACCCCGTCCGGCCATTTTTGTAGTTTAACAGCGGAGCTACGATTATCTAGCGGCGCGGGAACGTTTTATTTACAAAGTGATTCAGAGACATCAACAAGAGAAGACTTGTCCGTCCAGCCTGACACGTTGGAGCCAGAGTCTGACCCAGAACCAGAATCAGAAGAGAACAAAGAACACTAACCTGCAGAACCACAGATTTGTGAAACTGGTTAGCCGGCAGTCCATGACCTTGTTCAACAGATCTGCAGAAAATACTCTGACCTTATTTTAAATAGCAAAACTGAACGGGTTGAAAAATACGACCCGAACGGAACATAAAAATATATACGCAGCACCAGCAGGGACTAGATTCAACTTTTCTGCACTCCTACAGACTCCAATCACAACAAAATGTATTTAAAGACTAAACAAAGTGGATATTTGCAGGACATGTCCCTTTAAAATAGTTGACTTTTGGGTTTTAAATTAAATTTGTTGAACGCTGAGGCCAAAAAAGAAAATTTGTCCCGACCCATCAGCTTGTGGAATCTCCTTCAGTTGAGGTTCTGGACTCTGACTGGACCCTTGTGGCACTTTGATTTTGTTCTTTCTGACCCGTTTGGTTGCGGATCAGTGGTTCTGTTGGACTCAGTTCGGTCCAAACTCTCTGATTGACTCGCATTTGACTCCAGAACCCTTTGGTCTGCGGAGTACAGGGTGAGCTGCTGGTGCTCGCTGCTGGTTTTTGTTCACTCTAAAACGGGTTGCTGTGCATTATGAGAAAACATCTCCACTTTGGTTGGTTCTCTTGTTAAGCAGCTTCTGCAAAACTTCAAAACTTGCTTTAACCCGACCTTTAACCTGCTAACTGACTGTAGTGTCCGAGGTGGACCTGAGCATTGCACTGTCTGCCCTTTGGGGTGAATTTGCTTCTTACTCCTGGGACAATGACAGTCTGAACACACAGGTGGACCCGCCGGTGTTAATCAGTACATTTAATCAGCAGCAAGTGGGAGAGATTTACAAAAACGATTCTATTTTCATTCCTTCATTTAAAAAAAGAAGACCAGGTGTCGAGGTTTACCCGAGCTCTTCGCCGGCCTTGATGTTTTCACTGGCAAAGAAGGCGATGTGCGGGAACCGGAGGTCCTGGTGTGTCGTGAAGACCCTACAGGCGAACAGGTTCGGCTCGCACATGTGGTTCAGGAAGCGGCTGACGTTTCCATAGAAACGGGCGTCGATGCAGTAGAGGTCTTCGGGCTTGAAGGGGGAAGCGATGGGAGGTGAGGGGCTTGGACTCCAAGCAGAAATGAAGGAACAAAAGTCTGAGCTCCGTCAGAGCCTCACCTTGTCGTCCAGGCTGAACAGGTACGCGTCGTTTTGTCTCGCCTCCGCCTCAGCCTCCGCGATGATTTCACCCACGTACCTGTCGGAGAACAAGAAAGTCGGTGAAAATGTTTGGCGCACCCCCCACCCCCTCAAACATGTTTAGGTGCTGCGGTTTCTTTAACTCACTCGCACACGAAGGTCCCCTGTGGTATGTCCTGCAGAGCACGGACCCCCCAGCCTTTTTTACTGGTCCTGAAAAGCTGGAGTCTGGTCCTAGAGGACGGGCAGCACCAGAACAAAATCACGTCTCATCACAGCTGTTCACTTAAATGAGCTCGTATCGGACATCGGCATCTCGCTGGGCTGCAGCTGTCGGGAGACCAGTCGCTGAATTTGCAGGAAGATCTGACAAGTTTCCCACGGATCTCCACTGACTACCACTTATTGGTGGTCGGGTCTTAGGGGGTCCAGGCGAGAAACCCGGACCTCCATCTAGCCCAGCAACACTCTCCAGGCCAGAGAAGACAAGTAATCCCTCCAGAGAGAGCCGGGTCTGCCCCAGGGTCTCAAGTGAACCCAGGCATTTAGCTAGGGGGCCTTCTTTCAGCTGGCGACGCCTCGGGGTGCCCTCAGCACGCCAGGCTGGTTTCAGAGTTTTAACATTCATTTCCGTCTGGAAGTCGTACACAGAAAAATTGCGCCAGCTTGGATGGAGGCAGCAGGTAGGGATGTAACTTCAGTAGCTGCTGTTGTCACAATCACCTCTCCCGGTCTTTCTGTAAAAAACATTTTTCCCCCCCGTCTGTAAATTTCATAAGCGACAGGGTGGGTGCCTAAAGTGTCGACGCTTTCTAGGGTTTGGCGGTGTTGATCTTTTTCATACGGAGGTATTATCTTTAGAGAGGACACGTATGTACGATCTGTAGAATCCATAACTATGGGATGGGTACATTTCCCATTTGAACTGATACGGTACCAAGACCTGGTACTTGTGAACCCAACTCAACAGTACCAATTTTCGGCAGTTTAATGTGTGCTTATATGGTAATATATGTTAAATTAATATAGTTAATGTATGTTAAACCCTCCCTAAGGCTGTGCCTGGACAGCCTCCGAAGGGGGCTTGGATCCAGGATCCAGACCTCATCACAGTAGGTGAGGGTTGGAAATCTTCTTTCCATCTTCACCTTTACCAACTGGAGCAATGCCCTCGTTACTACAGTCCAATCCTCGATTCGTCTCTCCCGTTCCATCTTATCCATCCCGTCGAAAGCCTCGCCTCCGATTTGGAGAGAACACTCGATCTTTTTCCGTTTGAGAACATGACCATAGCCTCGGACTATGACTCGTGAGAAGAAAACTAAGGAACACTTGAAGATGTTCATCAACTAGTTGCAACCCAGCAGAAAATCTAAACTCAACAGATTGTTTTTTTAAAGATAGATTCCAAGTACCTGAGTCCGTTCTGTACCACTCGGTTCTTGCAGGTCCTCCAGCAAGAGCAGGCGTGGTTGCACTCGAAGATGAGAGGAGGCTCCTCGCGGCAGAACTCAGGCAGGAGGCAGCCGCTCTGCATGTTAAAAAAACACGTCATTATTGCTGTAAATGCGTGTGAAAACGAGCTCCAAGTCCTTACCTTGTCGTACCAGCAGCGCAGGCTGAGCTGCCCGCACATACAGATGCTGGCAGAGCAGTCTTCTTTACAAACGCAGTACTGTCGATTGCGAGGAGCAAGGGAAAAAAAAAACACGACACGGGTCACTCAGTACTTTGGTTCCTTCCATTTCTTGACTGGGGTGCTCTCGGCTCACCTGTAAGTGTGTTATGTTGCGGTCGATGTTCGTGGGGGAGGTGACGCAGTTCTCCGAGATGTATTTGTAGTCGTCCGGGAAGGCTTCGCTGTCCACAGAGTTCACACAAGGAATGGGAACTCGCTCCTGGCCTAAAGACACGTCACTGTGAACACGGAGAGCAGCCCCTGTTCAGTTAGTTGGGTTTTTTGTTTTGTTGTGAAACTGCAGTCTGGTTTTGGTTTTGTCCTTCCTAACCCCACCTGTGAAGGAGTTTTTCCTCTGCCTGACCGAGCCGGCTGCTCTTGGTGTCCCTCTCCTTCCTGTTGGCCTGCAGGGCGGCCCAGGCCTTGGAGTTGTGGCTGCAGCAGTCGGGAGGCGCCTCCCCCTCGCGATTCCTCAGAAACACGTCGGCTCCTCGAGACAGGAGGAGTCTGAGGAGACAGAAATCCGAAACAAGCTTTAAAAAAGGGACAAAAATTATTTTTCTTTTCTAGTTTTAAATCCTCGGAGCTGTTTACTTGACACAATCCAGGCGATTTTCTCGAGCGGCGATGTGCAGAGGAGAGTCTCCGTGGATGTTGACGGCCTGCAGGTCGCTGCGGGCGTTCAGCAGCAGCTCGGTGATCTCCACGCTGCCGGAAAACGCTGCCCAGTGAAGGCAAATGTTTTCTTCCTGAACAGAATGAAAACAACAATTTTCTTCGTGAACGTCCCAATTCTTTCTGACAAACGTGGGAACTGTGTAAATAAATGTTCTGAACCAACTTTGTCCCTGATGTTGATGTCGGCTCCTTTGGAGAGAAGCAGCTTCACCTGGTCCGCATGTTTGTACTCCGTGGCCCAGATCATGGCTGTCCAACCTCCGTCGTCCTGCGGGACAGAAACACCTCCTGGCTCACGATCCGAGGACTGATTTGTGTTTTTATTGGTGCAATCAAAAATTAGCATCTTACAGAAAGTTATATAAAAAAAACAAGAACTAGAGAGGTTCTGATCACAGACAAAACGTTCATTAAGAATCATTTAAATGTCACTAAAACGTTGAAAACAAAAACAAATAAAGAAAAACCTTTAATTTCTGAGAACCTATAAAGTAAACAACAAGCGCTAATGACTGCTGAAGAAACGAAAACTGAGTTTTTAAAGCTAAAAAGACCAAAGCACTAGCTAAAAGGAGCAAAACTAATTGTAAATACAAATTTGTTCTTAATGTTCTGCCTGGTTAATTAAAATAAATAAAATAAAAAGATTAAAGTGGTAAAAGGCAAACCAGAAGCTAAAAGCAGCAAAAGGCTTGTGAAAAGCAAAAAACAGCTAAAAGCTAACTAACTAATGTAAAAAAGGCTAGCTAAAACAAAGGTAACAAAGGGCTAACTAACAATTAAATGTAGCAAAAGGCTAGCTAAAAATATCAAAAGCTAGCTAGATGCTAAGTGTATCAAAATGCTAGCTAAAAACTCAAAGTAACAAAAGGCTAGCACAAAGCTGAATGTAGCTAATAGCAGCATAAGAAGACAAAAGCATTGTTAGTTTACAGGAAGTATTTCAAAGAGAAAATAAAACAAAGTTAATGATTTGGAACAAAACAAAAACTATATAAAAAATTATAAAAAGCAGTTTACCATATTCAATTTTTTGTAATTTTTCTCCTGAATGAGTTGAGCTATTTGATACGTGAACAGCTAAAATATGCAGAAGATTTATGGCAAAACAATCCCAAAAACAACAACAAAAGAAAAGACAAGACAAATTATAAAATCCAGCAATGAAAAGACTTAAATACTGAAAATATTACAACTAATAAGTGCAGATTAAATTAATCTGAAGTCAACCTGTTCCTTTAGAATCTGCTGAAAGTGCTGAAGTTGCTCTGACCTGACAGTTTATGTTGATGAGTCCTGACAACAGAAGATGCTCCACGATCTTGTAATGACCGGACTTTGCTGCTAGGTGGAGACATGTGAACCCTTCAACGTCCTGGGAAAAATAAATAACCAATATGTTTTGAATCCTGTTGATATTTCCACCAAAAGTTAAAACGTTCTGGTTCAGAGCCGACTGACCTTGTGCCCGGCGCTGGCTCCGGCTCTCAGCAGGTACAGGACCACCTCTATGTGGTCGTTCTCGCAGGCCTCCATCAGAGGAGTGCGCTGGTCTTCGTCGCACGTGTCCAGGTTCGCCCCGGCCTGAAGCATTACACGTCAGACAGCTAAAGTAAACCGCTGGGGGGCGGGGGGGGGGGCGCGCAAGGCAAGAAGTTCGGTGTGTTACCTGAACGAGCATGTGGCAGATGTCGGCGAATCCTCCCTCGGCTGCTGCGTGCAGCGGCGTGCGCTTGCTCTGGGAGTCCATCTTGAAGTTCGGGTCTATGCCGTCCACTGGAAGGTAAGCGCAAAACGAAGCGTCTTTGTAGTTTGCTTTAATCCTTATTAGTTTGGTGCTGATAAAAATGTGCAGATTTGAAAATTTGAAGCTCCGAGGCCTGGATGGAGGTCCAACGTACCCAACATGTGCACCACCTTCTTCAGTTCCCCCTGTTTGGCTGACAGATAAAGCTGCTTTGGGTGAAAACGAAGTTTCTTGGGTCTAACAGGGAAACACAATGTCAACACAAATTAGGTTGGTTTGGTTTTCTAATCTCACAAAATGTGACCCTGCAGATGTCGAGCTCACTTCTCCGTGTCCAGAGCTACTAGGATGCTCTCCAGAGTCTCCCTCGGTGCTCCGGAAAGGAGCATAGGTGGGGTTGTCGTTCCTGTCCCGGCCTGCAAAGAGGCGGTCCTGGACGAACCGGGAGCGGCGGAGATGTCCGGTTCGTGAGCGGAGGAACGAACGGAGAGCGAGCTGTCGGCCCTGCCGCTGACTTCAGCCACCGGAGCCGAATCAGACGAGCTGAAACGCAGACGAAAGCGACTCGTTAGTTTATTCTTTACTCCTGAAGTTCGTTTGAAGACGAAAGGTGGTTTACCTTCCGGTGGTCGTGTCTGCTCGGCCCTCAGAGGTCCCGGGCGTGGCCGGACCGTGCACGGGCGCTTCGGGGACTGTGGAGGTGGTGTCGGCCTTGGCGATGGTGACCTCCTTGGCCTTGCCGGCCTCTTCACCGCAGTGAGGGCAGAAACTCTGACCTTTCAGCACCGAGGCGCAGGCCTGGTGGAAACGGTGGGAGATGCTGACGTCCGGTTGGCACTCCATGAAGGTCCCCTGAAAAAACGCCAAGTCTTGATCGATAATCTCACTAACCTCTCACTGAAAACATTCCATCTGAGTAGAAGCAACAGAAAATCTCAGCTTATAGCCGAGAGATTTTCTGTCCCCGGTCTGGATGAGAATCTATTAACGTTAAATGATCGCCAGGGCTGGGCCGTATTGGCAAAAAAAAACAATTAATACGCAGATTAATCCCCTGGAGTCCAGGACGCTGTCACTTCTGGTCACATGACAGATTTAAAATAAACTCTCTCTCAAACACTCAAACACTACAGACTTCAAACTTCACACCAATTTTTTAAACTGTGTTGATAGAACAAGTAAAACCAGAGTTATGATTTATGGAATAAAATACCTCCACCCCACCGAACAAACAAAAAACCTCTGAACTCCTTTCTGACTGATCATCATCATTTGACAAGTGACAAATTTTTTTTATTATCGCCCAATTAATTGATTTATCTTTTATCACGACAGGCCCAGTCAGAAGCTTTGCAGGGACAGGAGGGAAGCTCAAAGGCAGAGATGGAGGACAAAACAGTCCGAGACAGAGTGAGGACTTGGACGAGGCGAGCCATTATTTGGTTTAGATAAGAAAAGAGGCTGCGCTCCAAGTGGACTAGAGGGGAAATCCCCGGTCGGTCCACCAAGACTCACCGCTCTGCAAAAGAAGCCACAGCCGGGGCAGCACTGGTGCTTCACCATGCCGCTGCGGTGGTCCTCGCACAGAACCAGCAGCTGGACGGAGTTGGAGGGACGCATCATCTCGTGCTTCAGCACGGCACTTTGGCAGCGGGTCAGCTGCCCGTCCACGCTCTCTGTGGCCATGCACTTCCTGTCCGCCAGGATGAGAATCTCTCGGCTCTTGGGCGTCTCCATGCGGCAGCTGCAGAGCGGGAGCTCCTGAGCCTCCTCCATGGCCGAGCCGGAGGTCTCTGAAAAAGAAACAAAAATTTATGTCTCAAGTTCAAACTGGTTTTGAAATAGCATGGTGGAAGAACCAAAGACAGTCAGCAGTCAACTTCCTCCTGACTTGAGTTTTGAAATGTTCTCCCAAATTTATCCCAGGCTTCTCCAACTCGCCTCAAACTCATCAGTATTTTGCTGCAGGCGTCTCCAAATTGTCTCAAGAGCACCAGGACTTTGTTTCTGTGGAGCTTTCCTCCGACAGAAGCCATGTGAGGAAGTAGTCCAGATCTTTAATTAAATTATTTCAAAACTGGCCTGGCTGGAATACGTTAAAAACTAATTCAATAACTCTGTTGCTTTTTTAATATGAGCTCACCTTTACTGGGAGAAGTCTTGCTGAGATCAAGGGACTCCAATGAAAGGTTCTGGGGGTTCTGTTTGTCCGAATGAGCTGAAGTCTGAGGCTGAACGTCCAAATCCGGTTCTGATCAGAAACAGGAGCAAACAGGGGAAAAGCTCTGCTGTTTACAGAAAACCGGCACAGAGAGCGAATATTAACGGTGCAATGCGAGAGGTTAAACAAAATAAGTTAAGGGAACCTTTGCTGATCATCCTCCTTTTCCGTTTCCTGGAGGGGCGGAGCCACGCGCTGTCTGCTTTGGCTTTCTTTTTCAGCCTCTTCTTCAAGCTGGACTCGGTGCTCTGAGGTGAACAGACGGGAGATCGTTTCAAGAAGACAGAGAAATTCACTACATCTCAACTTCAGTTCACAGACGAGACTGAACTTTCTGAGGAAGGACAGAAGGCGGTAAAAAAAAAAAGAGTCCTACCAGGTCGGACTCCGTGCCCTCCTCTTCACCCTCCTCTTCTTCGGACTCTTCAGACTCCTGCTCATCTTTCACCTCCATCAAGCAGAAGATCAATGGTGTCCGTCAGCGGCATTTCACACACTTTTATTATTAAACCTTCTTTTCAGTTACCATCAGGATGGCTTACCTGGTTCATGGATCCAGACGTTTCTTGGACCGCAGCAGCAGGTGGTTCTTCGGCTCGCTCACGCCGCCTCCCCTCCTCCTCAGACTCCACATCCTCAGACTCCTCCTCCTCAGATCCATTTCCCACCTTCTCCCCATTTATGTTCGTCACTTCTTCCGCCTGGACATCAAGCAACATACAAAACAAAAAACAAACAAACAAAAAATAGAAGGTTCAAAGCAAATCGAAAGCTGTGACCAATCGGGTCGGAACTGAACCGCGTGAACCCAGACCTGTGTGATCTTAGCAGACTGTTGAAGCTCCTTGAACATCTCCAGCATGGTTCTCTGCTTGAGCACTTTGGTTTTCTTCTTGGGAATCAGGCTGTACGTTCCCATCCTCCTCTTCTTCTTCCGAGATGAAAACCCAGGCAAGTACGGCCCTACAGCAGGAGAAAACTTTACGCTCGAACACGTTCTGTTCCGAACTGCAAACGGTCGGGTCAGTGGTCTGGGTCTCACCTATGTGGACCTTGGCAGGAGACGGAGAGGCTGCGGGTTCTGTCAGAGCTGCTAGCGAAGTGGTTTGTGCTGAAGCGGGCCTGACCGGCGAGCTCTGAGGTAGGTGGTTCTGAACAGAGTTCTGCACATCCGGCACGGGTTGGGACTCAAGGTTGGCGCTCTTCGCTTGCCTCAATTCCCTGTTCAGAAGCTGCGGGCGACAAGAAGCCAGAGGTTTTAGAACCAGGCGTTCAGGACCCAGTGAGATTCTTAATCGGTTCGTTACGGTCGGGGTGTATTATTTAGTCTGTTTTTTATTGTCCTGTAGCAGAGTTTGTATTTTGAACAAAATAACATTAATTTGCAGCAGCATTCATATATCAAAATATTTAACTCGTTCAGGAAATCGATTCTGCATTTTTATACCAAAATATTCCACTTTATCTACAAATATTTTCACATATAAATACACAGAGAGCCCTTCAGTTCCTTCAAAAAATATCTTTAAAACCTGTTTCTGCCGACTGCGTTTTTGTCTTCTTTTTAGACTGTTAGCTACTTTTAGCCAGCCTTTTGCCACTCTTAGTATTTTTTTTTTACCTTGCATTGACTCAAATGGCATGCCAAACAGTTGCAGTCAAAATATACTCATCTTCTGTATGAATTTTACATTAAATATACTTTTTTTTCCATTTTTAGCATTTAGCTACATTTTGCTAGCTTTGGCTTACGGTTAGTATATTTCTCCTTTCAACAGTTACCGTTCGTTTCAGGATTTTTTAGCTAGTGGCTAGCCATTTGACACGGTCTGCCATTTCCATCTTTTCTTCCCCCTACTTTTAGCTTTCCACTCATCATTAGCTTGAATTTTAATTTTGGGCTTTCGACTTACTTAAATGTCTGAATTCTGGTAGAAATCTGGCTTCTTTCTTGGCACCCTGAGTTCACTGCAACATGAAACTGGCTTCACTTTGGACAGTTTCTAGTTTGGTTTGAGCCTTGGTGGCTCCTGGTCAGCTCTTGGACATTTTAATAAACTTCAATTTCATCTTGATGGAGACAGATGAAAGGAAGTGCTGTCAAACCAATCTTTTTTTAGAGAAACTACGAGCTGCAGTCGATCAAGGTCACTAACAACAGGTTGTCAGACCTTGGGTCTTGTCCCAAACATAATGGGACAGCAATACTTGTGAGGACTATTGAGGACTTGATTCAAATATTCCTGCTGAGAGTTTCTCTCATTTCCATCAGACGGCCCAATTTAATATTCACAGTGACAACAGTCTCAGGACAAAGTTTTAAATAAGAATTTTTGTCTTTCTCCTGTTTCTGTTGGTTTAACATGTATGTGTTTACTTTTCTACAACTGAAGACTTTTGTAATAAATAATACAACAAGGTTTTAAATGTCTCCTGAAACTAATATGTTTTTTATAAATGATGTTGAGATAGTAACAGGAGAATAAAACTGAGCCTATAAACCTTGTTTAGCCTCACAAACGTGTCCGGCTCAACAACGAGCAGCCCGACAACCTTCATTTCTCAGTCAGCAGAACACACTCAAATCAGTGGCATTTAGGAACTAAAAAGTAATCTGCTTTCAAAGACAATTCCTGTTTGTATCAATCAAACTTATCTGAATAGAATGAAGATGCTCCAACAGAAGAGGAGAACTGGTTGAAAGCCTAAAAAAGACCGTCCCTACCTTCTGTGCCGGGCTGACCGCAGGTCTGGACATGGTCTTTCGGGCTCTGTGAACGGTGACAGGCGCAGAAGTCGGAACAGGAGAAATCGCAGGGCCATTTTTAGTGTCCAGCGTCCCCTGTCCTGACGCAGTCCCCGTGCTGGGGACGGTCCTTAAAGCGCCAGAACCCTGCGCACCCCTCGCCAGTGCTGAAACAGGGAGGGGTTTGGCCTTCTGTTCCCCTGTTGGCGAGCCCGAAGGCGACCTGTTAGTCCTGTGAGGGGACACTCCAGAACCTGCAGCTTCCTGCTGCGGCTTGGTGAGAATTAATCCATTGCTTCCGGTAACAGAACCGTGCGGGGGCTCCGTGTCCAACGTGCCGTTCTCATTGGGCAGCAGAAGAGTCTTGCTGTTGCCCGTCAGCGGGTTCTTGTGCGTCGTGCTGTCATGTTCGGTGCCGTTGAGTATCGCCTCTGCTGCCATCGGCGAGGCCAGCCTCGAGCACGCCTCTTTGTCTCCATCTGTTTAACAAAAACAAACAATTACAACGTGATAAACACAAACAAAACCCATTTTATGTTATTCTAAAGCCTTACCCGACTTCTCCGCTGCACTGATTGGTGAACTGAGTCCCTCTTTCTTGGAGGACGCAACATTATCCACGGCTAAACCAGCGGGCTGAAGAAAGAGAAGACATTTAAAGCTTTAATTCATGTTATTCATTAGCGTTGTTTACCAAAATTGTAAATTACATATTCCATTATTGTTTAGCAAGTCAAATGGTCAGTTTCTAGAGCTTAAAGTGTCTTCAACTTGGGAACCTGTTGGACTGATCTGCTTTCTAAAAACACTCAAAATACATTTTCAATACTGAAACAAGCTACAGCCTGACCATCGGGTTCATTTATTAGCAAAAAATGCACACAAAAATCACTTTTTGGCTTCTTCAACAAGGAGATTCACTGGCACATGTAAGGAGAAACACCTTAGCACTGAATATTCTGTAAAAACCCTTTTATTCTGTAATATCATTTTAGGAAACACAAGAAAATGGAGGCTCCCCCATGACGTTTCATTGTTATTCTTATAATTATTATTCTAAAAGGCACAGACATCTCAGCCACTCGTCAAACACTTGCAGGAAACGCTACACCTCCTGAGCACACGTCAAACCTTCATGGGGGGTGGGGGAGGAAACAACAACAACCCTGAAGGAAAGTGGAGAGCCAGAAGATTGGGCGAACGCTCTGCCTCCTTCTTCCATCTTAGGCAGAGCGATTTTATGCAGATCACTATGACCTGGAAGGACATCATAACCCGAGTCTTCTCTACCTCGGCAGAATAATGGCCGGTGTGCAGGGGGTTGGGGGAGGGGCTCACATCCAGAGAGAAGTACAAAGAAGGTGTTTGCCAATTGAACAGCTTGAAGGAGACAGAGCCAACTGAGAGCTAGCCGAGCCCCAAGATCTTCCTCAGAGTCCCCTTTGCAACACAGTCCCCCTGCCCTCTACAGAACCATCGATGAATCATCCTTCGAACGTGTGCTTTGGAGACACGAGCAGTCAGTCAGGTCAACAAATGATTTGAAAGAGCAAAGACTCAGGATATTTCCCAAAGACCATCCAGTCTGTGTGGTGCCACAAGGAAGACCTGCGAGCATGAAGAGGAGCAGGAACCTTTCAGTTGCCCCCCCCACACACTTTTTTATTGACAGCAAAGCCAGTTGAAAACAAAACACCAACCACTTCCCTCCCCCTAGTGGTAAACAGTGGAACTGACACTGAAGACAGAAAGGAGAGATTGGGGGAAGGGAGGCAGAGAAAGCTGCCTGCAGATCTCTGCCGCCATTTCACAACCAGACTGTTTACTGACAGCCGGGCATTGCAGTGGTTTTCCACTAGATGGAGATTGAAGGGGGTCTGGAGGACTGTGTGTGGGGGGGGCTATTGAAGCTGCTGAACAAAGCTCCAAGCGTGGAGCCAAAGCTATAAGACCCAAACAGCAGCCTCAAATGGCTCATTAAACATAAAAAAAGATGTTAGACTGGGCCGAGGCTGCGGCCGGGTTCAGGTTTCTTCCTTCAGAAAACCAGGCGTGGTGGTGAACACGCTCCTGGTACTCCTGGTTCGATGGCTCACTGTGTCAGGTGGACCTGGTATGCGAAGGCCTGGGTGTTCACGTTAATGTGGCCTATCTTTAGATCTGTTCCAAGAGAACTGAAAACAAACCAGAGCTACCAAAACATGCAGCATAAAAGCGTTGCACAATCAGATTGGACACAGTCAGGCACAGGAGCAACACACAAATGAGTTTTATTTAAGTTGTATTCCTGACCTCAATAGGTTTCAAGGAAATTAGACAATCTTCATCAGAAACCATTGATCTGACAAAACAACAAACGATTTCTGTCGCCTGAAAGAAGCAAAAAAATTAAAACAAATCTACACCCATACCATCCTTTCTTGCCAACCTTCAAAAGCCAAGTTAGGAAAATAAATAAACAAACAAATCAATCTACAACAAACAGAGGCAGAAAATATAAGGATGCCTCATGTATAAAACCTCAACCTCCAAGTTCAAATTAAAGTTCTGTGACTAATCTGTAAAACAAAATAAAAGAACAAGCTCAATTTTTTTCTTTGAATCAAACTAGCACAAATTAAAGGAATACATTTCAGGAGTTTTAGTTAGTGCTTGGATTACATGTTGGGATCAGGCTCAGCTACTACCACGCCAGACTTGAGCTGAACGTTTGCAAAACTGACTGAATTATAGCCCTTTTTTCATTAGTTAACTGTGGCAGCCATCTTGTTTAAAGCTGATTCCAAAAGTCCTTTCTTTATAGATTTCTATAGATAGATTTCTATTCTTTATATTATCCACTGATTGCTTTCTAAGAGTTTCATTAAAACCCATTTATTGGATTTTTTTTTTGCTAACAAGGTGGACAAACACACTTCGACAATCAGAAACAGAATCTTGTATTCATTTTTGATCACATAACCTTCAAACAAAGAGCCAAGCAGATGACATGACAGAGGAGGCTCCAGATCTTCACGTCTCACTGATCGGACAGTAAACACGACTGTTTTTTGTTATTTCCCCGACAAGTTCCCTCCACAAGCAGGAGCCACACTCTCACGTCCCCGTTGATACATCTGCACTGAAGAGAATTCACAAAAAATGAAGACTTTCCACTTGAGGAGCGAATGAGTTTCCTTATAGTTTGCTACAAAAACTGAAGAGAGCACCTGAAGGAAGAGACCGCAACGCACGAAAAAGGAGCAGGTGAGGAAGACCAAAACCAACTACAGCCAACCAGGAGTGAAGACTGGGAAGCTAACATGCCTTTTCTCCAGGAAGCATCATACCTGCTTTCTTCTCACGGCCTCCATTGAGGAGACGAAGGCGCCAGAGAGGGAGCGCGAGGGAGGAAGAGTGCGTGGGTTTGAGAGGAAGAGGGATGGGGGGGGGACCTAGAACGTGTCGAACGGACTGCTTCTCTTTTCCTTTTCTTTCCCTGCATGCACATTCACCTCGCTGGTCATGTGACCTGTTGGCTCCCTCTGTCGGCTCTCCCCTTCAGGAGGGTCTCCACGGAGCATGCTCAGTGGGTCCAAACTGTAACACCGTTTCTCTCAGCTGGTGGACCTCGCTGCCTCTCTCCACCAGCTAAAGGCTAACGCTAGTAAAATAAAATAAAAAAAACACATTTGGTCCAGGTGTGCTTCTCACTCGCTCACCAAGAAACACCTGTTACATTTAGAATGATGCTGAGTCACCATTCACACTGTTGTGTTCCTGTTTTCTCTTCTGGGACCAAACTACTTCCTGTTGTTATGACCTGGAGCTGAATATTAGGCTCGATCCAGAACGGTGCTGGGACTTCAACTACTTCTAATATTTTTACTTTATTTAATTAATTGTACTCCTACATTTCTATTAAATTAGATTTCTTGAATTCCTTCAAAAGTATTTTTTTCTCTTAAATCTGCTTCAGCTTTAGTTTTATCGTCTTTAGCTGCTTTTAGCTTTTTTACATTTAGGTTTTACGTATGGTTTTGCTAAATTTGGTTTTAAAAAAAGGGAATGTTTTTAGTATTTTCGCTGTTAGCTATGGATTTGCTACTTTGAGCTTTTAGCTATGTTTTAGCTCATTTTACCTTTAATCTACTGTTTTGCTATTTTTGAGCTTCTAGCTAAGATTCTGTAATTTTTGCCTTCAGCTACATCTTTGCTAATGTGAGCTTCTAGCTATGATGTTGATGTTTTTAGCTTTGAGCTAGTTTCTGTAATATTAGGCTTTAGCAATGATTTAGCTCATTTTGCCTTTCAGCTACAAATTGAGCTTAATTTTTGCTTTTAGCTATGGTTTTGCTAATTTGAGCTTTTATCTATGGTTTTCCTATTTTAATTTTGATCTACAGTTTCGCAATTTTTTTTCTATCAGCAATGACTGTAATTTTTGCCTTCAGCTACTTTTGTCAATGTCAGTTTTTAGCTATTGTTTTGATAAGTGTAGCTACAGTTCTGTGTATTGTTTTTTTTTTTAAATCATTTTAGCTTTTAGCAAAGTTTTAGCTAGTTTTTGCTTGTTTGTGCTGACAGCTTTGATTTGGATCATTTGAACTACTAGCTATAATTTTTCTAATTTGGGGTCTGAGCTACGGTTTTGCTTGTTTTAGCTTTCAGCTCTGATTTTGCTACTTATCTTTTTAGCTAGTTTTTTCAAGATTTCACTTTTAGCTACAGGTTTTGCTAATTTGAACTGTTAGCTATAATTTTGGGGTTGAGCTTAAAGCCAGTTTTAGCTTCCAGATAGATTTTTCTAATTTTCGTTTTCAACTGCAGTTTTGCTGATTACAGCTTAAGGTAGACAGAAAGTTAAGAAAACACAAACAATTACAATTTGTTTAAAAATATAAAAGCAGAACTTACTTCCACAGTTTGTTTTGTTCAACAAATATTTACATTTCAGAGCTACAGCTCCCAAATGTCCGGTCCTGCTGCTCAACACTTCACTTAGGAAACTATTTCATTCGCAAAACTGGATTTTATTTTCTCCCTGGCTGGTGTTTATGTTAGAAAGGTCCTCCCGTTTCACACTTCAACAATACAAAAAAACCTCACCTGTAAAATAAGATTTGAACACTTTGAGCATCCTGACAGGTAAATGGCATAAGGGCAGACTAAAAGCACACTGTGACAGGTTGGTATGAAAATCTAAGCTTGCTGTGTGACGTCTGACGTAATTGGCTGCAGGAAAATGGTTCTACCGTCTCACCCTGCAGCCATTATCACGGATCGCAGAGGAACCCACATACTGGGGTCGGCACACGACACTCGCAAGGCGGTCTCAAAAATCTTAAAGCGCTTTCTAGACCTGGGCAATAAACCGAACATTTACCGTTACCGACATTCACTACAATAACCGTCGTCAATTTTCCCTCGTCTGTAAATTGGGTGTTTGGATTGAGGTATATAAACGTGTCTTTGCAGTTTTGACTGTGTGCTGGTGTTCTCATTCCCTTTTTAGACGCTGGCTGTACGCAGCATGTGTGTAATCACGTGACTCCACCCATCCAGTCTGCGCAAGGAAAAACAAAACAAATGGCTGATGGAGACGAAGAAGCAGCTATCACAGCCGTAGACGAAGTGACGCCAGTGGAAGTTAATCCTGACGTACTCTGAAAAGAAACTCTTCATCTGTCGTTTAGAAAGATTTTGGGTTTCACAAAGAAGACGTTGAACAAAAGAACATGAAATGCAAAGTTTGTCTAATAATGGTCATGACCACCCAAAGCAACACGTCAAGGTAACGTTTTTCTCTGGTTCTGAAACATTGTTCAGTTCATACAAGCTATGTTAAATGTTAATGCTTGAATGGTTACAAGAGTTTATGTCTTTATATTTACTTGAAATTTAATATGTGCCTTTTGTTCAATAAATAAACCAATGAAAAATATTATTAGAATTTACTGCATTTATTTTCTGATGGCAGGTGTATGGTGGTCCAGGGGGTGGATCATGCATTTATTGTTATCGAGGTAAAACTGTCCAATTTATCATAATATTGATTTTAGGTCATATCGCCCAGCTCTAGCCCTTTCAAAAAAGGGCAAAAGGGCACACAGAGCACTTCTGCCTTGGTCCATTCAAAAAGCTTTTAGAAATGACCACTCGTGTTGTGGAACCAACAGAGGCGTGCAGTAGACTGACAGGAATTCCTGGGCTGACTGTTCCAGAAACTACACCGGATTTTTGGGACAATTTAAACTCTGACTCGTTCAGCTGCTAAGCACGGCCCTGCAGTTTTCCCAGCGAGTTTGGGTCTGGACCGACCGTAAGCCAAGATGGAACCTTAATGATGTTTTACTGCAAGATACTTCGAAGTCTCCTGTCATTGGATACTGTCATACTGGAACGCCACACTTTCATATATTTTTAAATAAATATCCTACATGATTTCGTCAGACAAAAAGTTTGTTTCTGGAGCCATTATCTGAGTGAGAGGTTTATCAAAGTAAACGTGTTCCTGCTTCGTAATCACAATATATTGGACTGAATATCAAGCAGTTTACCACAAAAACACCTGGAATTACTATCACTTTGTTAGCTAACTGCTACTTTGCTTTAGCTCACATTCTGCTACTTTTAGCTCCAGCTAGATGATTTTTACTTTTAGCTTTGAGCTGCCATTCTGCAACTTTTGGCAAGCCTGTTACTTTTAGCTTTGTGTTTAGCCTATGTTTAGCTCTTTTTATCTTTTAACTGATGTTTTGCTTCTTATATCTAGTGACTGGCTCCTTTTAACTTTGAGCTAGTGTTCTGCTCATTTAGCTGGCAATGTGCTTTTTTTAGTTATTGTTGTGCTTATTTTAGCTTTAAGCTACTTTTGTTACTTTTAATTAGTGTTGTTCTTTTATTAGCTAGAAGCTAGCATTGTGCGTCTTTTAACTAGTGTTGTTCTTGTTAGCTAGAAGCTA
>JAVKLF010000033.1:19015103-19029171 GCA_034783495.1 Millerichthys robustus
AACTAGTGTTGTTCTCGTTAGCTAGAAGCTGGAGTTGCACTTCTCTTAACTAGTGTTGTTCTTGTTAGCTAGAAGCTGGAGTTGCACTTCTCTTAACTAGTGTTGTTCTTGTTAGCTAGAAGCTAGCATTGTGCTTTTTTAACTAGTGTTGTTCTTTTATTAGCTAGAAGCTAGCATTGTGCTTCTTTTAACTAGTGTTCTTGTTAGCTAGACGCTAGAGTTGCACTTCTTTTAACTAGTGTTGTTCTTTTATTAGCTAGAAGCTAGCATTGTGCGTCTTTTAACTAGTGTTGTTCTTGTTAGCTAGAAGCTAGCATTGCACTTCTTTTAACTAGTGTTCTTGTTAACTAGACACTAGAGTTGCCCATCTTTTAACTAGTGTTGTTCTTTTATTAGCTAGAAGCTAGCATTGTGCTTCTTTTAACTAGTGTTCTTGTTAGCTAGACGCTAGAGTTGCACTTCTTTTAACTAGTGTTGTTCTTTTATTAGCTAGAAGCTAGCATTGTGCGTCTTTTAACTAGTGTTGTTCTTGTTAGCTAGAAGCTAGCATTGCACTTCTTTTAACTAGTGTTCTTGTTAACTAGACACTAGAGTTGCACTTCTTTTAACTAGTGTTGTTCTTGTTAGCTAGAAGCTAGCATTGCACTTCTTTTAACTAGTGTTCTTGTTAGCTAGACGCTAGAGTTGCACCTCTTTTAACTAGAGTTGTTCTAGTTAGCTAGAAGCTGGAGTTGCAGTTCTCGTAACTAGTGTTCTTGTTAACTAGAAGATAGTGTTGCACCTCTTTTAACTAGTGTTGTTCTTGTTAGCTAGGAACTAGCATTGCACTTCTTTTAACTAGTGTTGTTCTTGTTAGCTAGCATTGTGCTTCTTCTACATAGTGTTGTTCTTGTTAGCTAGAAGCTAGCATTGTGCTTCTTCTAACTAGTTTTGTTCTTGTTAACTAGAAGATAGTGTTGCACCTCTTTTAACTGGTGTTGTTCTTGTTAGCTAGGAGCTAGCGCTGCGCTTCTTTTAACAAGTGTTGTTCTTGTTAGCTAGAAGCTGGCGTTGCACTACTTTTAACTAGTGTTCTTGTTAGCTAGAAGCTAGAGTCGTGCTTCCTTTAACTAGTATTGTTTTCGTTAGCTAGAAGCTAGCATTGCGCTTCTTTTAACAAGCGTTATACTTTTGTTAGCTATAGGCTAGCACTGCGTTTCCATAATGGTTAGAACATCCTTGCTTTTTAAAATAAGTCAATTGTTTAAAACTGGCTTGAAAGACTGACAGTAATGTGCAATTTTTCAAGGAATGTTCGGCTTTTAACTTTAATTTTTTTTTTTACTTGTTTAGGTTATTGTCAAAAACTTAATAACGGGAAAAGAAAAAAAACATTGATATCCTTCAAGTGTCCCTTTATAGTAGTAAAGGAATGTGGAAACATAACCTGTGTTTGTATTTATTTTAATTTAGGTAAAGTAACCCAGCATGAACAAACAATACAACGTATGAGAATAAAACTCTCCAAGAATCTCAGTGATTCAGTTTTATCTGCTACTAAACGTTGCAAAACATCAGTATGCTGTTTGAGATACCTTTGCTGAACGCTTTAATGTTAATTTTATGTATTTAATCTGAAAAAATAAATAAATAAATAAAACCCACAAAAGACAAAGTATCTGCGGAATCATAAGATTTAGTCCTCCTGAGTGGTCAGTTCCATTCTATTTTATGGTAAATCATTTTACTTTTAAAAGTAAATAAAAGCAATCTGACAGTTAGCACTAAACTTGCTTATTATGGCTTGACAAAATGACAATAATCACATTTTAGCTGACAAAGACCGGTTTGTGCATGAGCTGAAGCTTTTAAGTTATTCTCCACTTTGCAACCCTAAAAACAGCCGGTTTCAGAGCTGGCGCCTTCATTAGTCGGTTAGCGAGCAGACTTCAGGGCTCAGTGACGATATCACACCCTAACCAACATCCAGTCCTGTGGTTACAGAATCATTTAGGACTAATTTGTATTGTTTGAGTCGAATACGCGAAAAGAAAATCACTCTACGTAGTGTATTTTACAAAGAGTGCACAGTTTGCTAACTAGCATCGCTGCTAACTAGCCGAGCAACGTTCACGCTCAGCCTCCGGTTAGCCGGTAACAGCCGAGAAAGCTCAAAGTTGTAAATATTAACGTGTCAAAAATCAGAGTTTTAATATCTGCGGTGGATTTTGAAGAGCTCAAAGCTGGACACAGCTAGGAGAGTGACATGCGGCAGGACCATGTATGACTGAGCCCCACGGAGATGCCCCCAACGCGACAGCACAGACCATTCAGGTTCCGGGGCGCAGCATCTTCCTGCACATTCAGTTGTCCTCAGGTCCAGCACAAAAGCGCAAGACTCCCGAGCAGGCAGCGGGCACTTTACGGCTAAAATACACCTCGACACCGAGAATTTACCCCCTTTATACGTAAACACGCAGGCTGCGGGGGCAACACAAACGCCCCAAAGCGCGGAACACAGTGTGTGAGAGAGAGAAGCTTGGCGAAGATAAAGCTCACATACTCACCTCGGTTTCTACCGAAGCCATGGTGCCTGGACGTTAGCTCCGCCCACTCCACCCGCTTACGTCACATTTATTGATCCGCAATCAGTAACGCCACACCTCAGATCAGGAGCAGCAAAGAAGAGGTGTTTTAATTTTTTTTATGATAATATTATTAGACATGGTTTGTGGTGACTAACTTTTAAAAAAGTAAACGACAAATAAAAGTAATAAAAAATAAATGAACACTATCCTGGCTATCATTCATTCGTTTTTAAAAAAAGATGAATAACAGAGGTTAAAATTATTTTTAAACTATAAATTGAATTCTCAAAATTTGTCAACATGTTGATTGTCCTCATTTTGTTACAAATAGATGTGTACAAGACTTAGTTCAGTAAAGACTTTGAAGTCTAAAAAAATACAGATCGCACAAAACAAAAAAGTAGTTTTTTTCTATTTATCATAAGTGCTGATTTTCTAGGTGTATTTTCAACCTCCACCCACGTCTTCTACCTCTTAACTATGGTTGGATAAGATCTATAATTCCTTCACTGAGTTCTGGGGCCTCTTCCTTGTAGGACATGTCCGAAAAGACTCCAAACAGAAGACATCCCAATCAGATGTTCAAACCACCTCAACGACCGCCTTTCTGCTCCAAACTACTCCTCGCTAAAGGGATCTCATTTTGTCTGTTTGTACCCATGGTCTCGCTTTTTGGTCACATGGCCACTAAAGTAATGACAAAAAAAATTAAAGACCTGTCCTTTTGTATGACCGATTCAGTAATTCATCTTACTCTAGTTAAGTTGTTATTTCCATTTTATTCTATGTGGCAACAGCTGGCTAGCTAGCTGCTAATTATTTAATTTAATGCAGCGGCAGCTAGCTAGTTAGCTAGCTACTTTTCCGTTGAATTTGATGCAGCATCAATGCTGCTGTAGCACTTCCCGGGCAACCTCGAAGCGACGCCGTCAGATGTGGTCATTTTTGGGGGGGTATTTTTTAGCGTAGGCTATACATTTTTTATTATTTAGTAAGCTTTTTCCTTTTGTAAAAAAATCCTGTTATTTTGATGAATATAACTTAATACTCAGTTTAAATGTCTAATTTCTTGTCTGTTATACAATAATTCAATTAATTAATAATTAAAAATAATTAATTAATTCAATTATACAATAATACAATTAATATATATTTGTTTTTGCAAATGCAAAAACAAAGTGGGAAAAAAAGGGTCTGCGATAGTTTTTTTGGTTGTGTTCTCCTATATGGGGCACATCTGCTGGGAGTAACTCGTTTCAACTCCAATAACTGTTTTATGCTGATTTTGTAAGGTTTATAAAGTAGCATTTGCATCAACCCCTATAAAACTATAAAAACCAGTTGTTTTAAGACATACAGTATATGGTTCGCTAAGCTTTTGGCCTACGCAGCAAAGCTGTTAGCTTGACGGTGTTAGCCTCCACAATTACCGTTACAAACCAAGACCTATCTTTTAATTCACATTTAACTGATAGTGTCATTGATTTTTAAATTTTTATTGTAATTATTTTTTTAAAAGGTTTGTTTTGTCTTAGGTTTTCTCTGTTCATCACTCGATCGCCGGTAGGTGGCGGTAATCAGCGCAGGCCGTCGTTGCATTTTTAAAAGAGAAGAAGTTACCAGGGAAACCCGCCGTCGGTAGCTTTAAAACGGCCTGAGCGGACTTCCGAGGCGGGGTTGTTTTTATTTTTTTCTTTTAGCCGCTTCTTTGTCGCGCTTCCGCCCGAAGAGACCGACAGAAACTGGACCTGGATCTCATCGAGTCCCTACTGAGCTCAGTTCGGTCCGCAGACCAGTTTTAACATGACTCAGCAAGGCGCGGCTCTTCAGACCTACAACAACGAACTGGTCAAGTGTGAGTCGTTTTTATATTGAAAACATAACCAGGTTTTTCTAAGTCAAGATGATTTATTTGGATTATTAATTTACACTTTGCTAATTTAACCTGCGTTTAGAACAAGTGAACTATTTTAATTTAGAAGTTAAATGTATTTTTGTGAATGTTTTGTTTGAACCTTCCAGCTTTCATCAGGATAATCTGATTAACTCACAGATCACTTAAAATCACAATTTAACTCTCTGTGCACCACAAGAGACCAACCAGCTCGTTAGCTTTTAAATTTGAATATTTTTCTTGATCAGATCGGATTTCTGTTACTTGATTGAACTTTTTTCCTAACTTGGCTGTGATTTCATGCTCAGCAGAATGATTTAAACCTGACAGAAATGTCACAAATGTGCAACGTTGGGTTTTCTTTTCTTTAATTTGAATGTTTTCTGCCAGGCATCGAGGAGCTGTGCTCGAAGCGAGAGGAGCTGAGTCGCCAGATCAAACAGGAGGAAGATGAGAAGGAGCGCCTGCAGCACGACATCCGGGTCTTGTCCGAGAAACTGAGCCGGGTCAATGAGAGCCTGGCCCGGAGACTCTCCGCCCGCACGGCGCTGGACCGCACCATCGCCGAGACGGAGGCGGCGTACACCAAGGTGCCTCCACAGGCCTGGACTAATCATTCCTTCCTCTCCAGCTTTTATCTTTTCAATCCAGTTTCTTTAAAGTCGCTCCCATGTGTGAATTTGATGGTTTTCAGTGTTCAGAACTCTTGGAGTTTTATTATCCCGCCTGTTGCAGGCAGCTCTCTGACTGGCCTCCAAACTGACTGACGAGCTCACGGCTAGTCTGAGCTCACCCAGGGTTTAGGAAGTTTAGGACTCAATTCCTGCATCACATTTCTGCTAAAATAACAGTTTTCTAGGCTGGTTTGACTTTGTTTTTAATGGACTTTTAATCTTTTTTTAAAAATAATCTGTTGGGCAGCTCCTGACTCATGTTGTTGCTTCAGCAACTTTTAATTTTGCCGCTCCGTCTCGCCCGCCACATTGTTGCTGAACTCCCTTCGCATTTAAATGAACGAAAACAAAAGCTCCTTCGACTGGGACAACAAAATCCTTGTCTCCTCCTTTTACAGGGATCCCCACTTTCGTTTATTTTCTTATTTTTCCTTCTTTCTTCCAGATCTTGGAAAGCTCCCAGTCTCTGCTGAGTGTTCTGAAGCAGGAAGCAGGAAACCTCAGTAAGGCCACAGAGCCTCGGAGAAAAGAACATTAACGGCACCAGAAGGTCACCGAGCTCGCCGGGACCACAGATTGTCGCACAACCAAAGACACTTTTGTATTTCTTTTATCGTTTTACTCCATAAACGTAATAAATGTATTAATGAAGTATCATTTGGAACCATTTTCCACCAAACGAGTGTTTCAACATGAAGGTCAGCAACTCGTTTATCTGTTCAGCTTGTCTATTTATTTAGTTTTTATTTGTACAAGTATGACAACTTTTACTTCTTTTCCCCCTTTGTTGAAATGATAAACAATAATTTACATCGAGCAAATCGGCTGCAGGTGGGAAAGATGGAGCTGCTACAAGAGACCGGACCGGTACCGCCTTTTGTCCTGCTGGTTTTGTTAAAAACAATCCGTGAACTTTCTGCACACGGTTGATTCTGCTCGTTTGGTCCTTCGGGTCCCAGGAGTGAGGAGTTTTGGTCGACAAACCAGTTTAAAAGAAGCCATTTTAGTTTTCAGTCGGGACTACGAAGACCCTCACGTCACTGCTGACGGTTTCTACAGACGTCACCTTTTTAGGCTCCGCCCCTTTCACTGAGGCAGTACTTTTGGACCCGTTGGCTCCAGTGTTTTCAGCTCTGCTGCTTCACCATCGGTGCGAGGCACTGAATGGACTCATAAAACTCAAGTCTGCAGGGTTTTGCTGTGCAAAAGTTTCAATCCACTCATTTCTTTACATTTTGCTTCCAAGCAGCCGAACTTTGTAATATAAACAATTCTTCTGCTTTTAAAAAAAAAAATCAGTTATTTTATTTAATTTCAGCCTGACTGTGGCTGGATATTTTTGTCTGAACGAAAAGGAAAGTGAGTGAGACAAAATGGAAGAAATGGGCCTTCAAATAAAAACCGTCTCCCCAGCAGAGGATCTGAAAAGCATCATTCTTCGGCTGATTACCTGCAGCCAAAACTCAGTGGCTCATGTGGGTCCCGATACCAATGACTGATCTACTTCAGGTCAACTTTTCAGCTTGTATTTCATCCTGTTGAAGCTTAAAAACTTCCTTTTTGTCAGTGACATGAAGGAGCCTTTTTTTTACCGAAAATATTCAGCTGCTTGGAACAAAGAAAACTGGTGATTGGTATGAAAGTTTTTCACAATGCCGTCAAACTAATTATGCTCTAAACAACCTTGAGTTGCTGATTTAATAATTGTGCACAGATTCGTTTAAAGGCAGGCAATTGTGATGAGTCAGCAGTGAAGTTCGGCGATTGCACAAAAACGTCCCTGATTTTTGGGACTAGTATCGGGTGGGTGTGACTCTGGCTGCTGGGCGGGGTCACAGCGACGAGACTTTTAATGAAAGGCTGTGGCAAAAAGGTTCGACCAAACAGACATGGCAACATCAGCAGAAACTCCTCTTCGTGTCATTCGTTGCGCCGTTCAATGACTCGTGAGGTGCAAAACGCAGCTGAAAGCATGACAGTGCAAAACAGAAAGGGGGGGGGGGAGAGACCATTTAACATCCAAGATGACAAAAATCCAGCATAAAGGTGATTGAGACAACTTCGGATGTTCGTGTTGGAAACTGAACAGAAATACTGGCTAAGGGCTCGAGGCTTGAATTAGTTGGCATTATGAGAAGAACAAACAAAAATTAAAACGGTTATAGTGTATAAAAAAATCTGGATTAAAAAACATTTTTCTTGTTTGTTCATAAACAAACCTGCGGAATGTTGGAGTACACGATTACATCCATCAGAGCGGTGGCCTTCCCCAAACAAACTAATGAACACAATCTGAGCTGGAATAAATACACAAGAAGTCCTCAGTTTTACAGTCACTAAAAAAAAACCAAAAACAAATTACAGACATTATTGGCGAAGGTCACTTTGTTTCCCTCGATAAGAACTGAAAGCTGCTACTGATTGATTGACAGGTTCTCGTCCCGCCTCCCTGTAGGGTGCACAGGTTTCCTCCGCAACGAGCAGTTTTAATCAGTTTTTTTTACAGCAGGAAACTAAAAATGGAAACGGCGATACAGTAAAAGAAATGAAATCAAACGTAAACAAATGTGGCACCCTTTCACCATTTTTTTCAAAAAGGTTTCTGTGTATTTAAATCTGCCAGCAGCAGAAACGTCCTCCACATTAATTTCTTCTTCTTTTATTAATGACATGTTACCATGCTAACACTGAGCTCCGTCACCGTGGCGATAGACTTTTTTTTTGTTATTTTGTCCTGAAGTGAAGACGAGGCAGAGCGGAGCAGGAAGAAGGTGCGGCGTCGACAGATCAACTGTCCGACATCGGGGGCGGGGAACAAACAGCCCAGCTGCTTCATCGTGAGGAAGATGATGCTGTGACGGGAGGTCTGGGACGGTGGCGGTAAAAGAAAAAAGAAAAACCCGTCCAACTCCAGCAAATCGGGTCGAACTTCCTGCGGGTTCCGCTACGGTGCAGCTGATTGGTCGATCAAAAGTAGAGGGCAGGTTCACTGCTGTAGTCGGACAGAGACGAGCTGTCTGCAGGAGTAAGCTGGGGACAAAAAAACAAACAAAAAAAAAAACTTTCAGGTTATCAGAACTGTGCAAAAGTCTTAATGCGGCCAGCTGCTGAACGTATGAGTCCCGACGTATCCAGATGATAACATATTCACTTCTGATGAAGTGCGTGTGTTTTCTCACCATGACCTCCTCTGTGATCTGCGGCGAGCCAGTGTCTTCCTGCCGAACACTTTCCTCGTGTTTGTTTTCCTGCCAGGAGCTGAAGTCCACCGAGTGTTTGGGGATGTAGCTGGAAAGATCTGCCAACGAGCAAACCAAACATCAGACGTCTTATTTTATTTTATAAACAATTTATTTTGTCCAACTAAAAACCTTTAATTAAGAAGATGGGGACAGTCTGTGTTCAAGAAGATGGAAATGTTGAGTGTAGTTTTCATTGTGTCCAGCAGGGGTCTCTGTAATCCCACTTATAAGTTGCCTCAGGTACATTTGAGTCACACAAGAAAGGTTTGTATTTGATTTTTCTTCATTTATTCGGATTCACTTTCGTAACTTTCCAACTTTTTGGCACAAAAAGTTCCAGTTCCTAAATGCACATCTGTTTAATATGATCTGCAGCTGTCAGAATAATTAGGTCTTATTGGATCCTGGTTTGTTGTACAAACAGAAGATAGCAAAGTGTCAGAATAGTCTAAATAATTTGCCATCTTCTAGCCTTCAGACACATTTTTAGACATGATATCTAATCATATACGTTTCTGTCTAAATTTCACTACAGCGTAAAAAAGTTTCTCCTCTTCGAAATGATACATTTACATTTTAGATTCTGGGACAGTTTGGTTCCCCGTTTCCCCAGCAGAAATCTTCCACAAAAATCTGACAGATGTTTAAAATCAGAGCTCTGTGGCATTTGTCTCACCGTTGCCGTTGTCCAAGCCGATCAGGCCGGGTCGGGGGATGTGGATCCGTCCCACCATGCTCGGCTGTTCGTCCCGTTTGTCCTCCTCGTCCTCTTCATCCCCGCTGTCCCACACGCTGCTCTCAGACGGATACTCATAGGTGCTCTGTAGGCTCGACTCGTTGAACGAGATCTTTAACTGGGAAAAGAAGAAAAAAAACACAGCACAAGATTTGAATTCAGCCGAAGTGAGTTTCATTAAAGTTTGTCCACTGGTTCGGGAGATATTGTGCTAACAGACAAACACAACCAGGCGTGAACATTTTCTCCTTCATTCTGGAGATTCGTTTACGCAACATTTCTTTGTTTACAACCTTGATTTGGTTGTTCGAAAAGAACAAACAACGATTGGCTGCTGAAGAGGTCAACCTTCAGTCGGTACTCACCAGGTCCAGGTGGAACCAGATTTGAACCCAGAGCAGGAAGCCATTTAGACATAGTTCAACTTTATCAGCTGCTTCCTTATTGCTGCATGATTGCGACATCTCTGCTGGCTTCACTCCTGACCTATCGCTCATTAAAAAAAGCAAAAGCAGAGCGTTGTGTTTTCGCTAAGGGTTGACCAAAATGGCCACAGATCCATCCTTCCTCTTTATAAGATGATTTTAGTCTAAAGCTCTTGCATGACAAGAGGCGGGTGATGTGCGTTTTTAAATCATCTCAGGTTTTCATTTGCTAAACCGCTGAACTCAAACGACTGCTCTGAATCACAGATGGACCACACTTTAAATAAACAGGTACTATTAACATGTTCAGGCCACATGTAGGCGTCACAAGCTCAAACAGATCTGAGTTCTTTCTCCCGTGTTGCCATGGAGATCACATACGACACAAAGAGCAGGTCTGAGGTAATCAGCTGCTGCACCCAGCTCCGTGCGTGGTGCCGAGCAAACATCTACAATCGGTCCTGATCTCAGAAATCTACACAATTTCTCTCCTTTATTCTGAAAAAAAGAGGCTAAACGACACGTCTCAGATTATTTCGACCACCAATCACAGGAGCCGTTTTACGTATTTACGATACCCATAAAGCCTGTTGGGGATTGTCACGGTTCAAAGATTGTTCAGGGAGAAAGACAGGTGGCCGACAGGTCATACTGACATCCCTTTTTACCCTCCAATATAAAACTCATGACATAATGAGCGGATTTTTATAAACCATCTTGAGGAGTCAACCTCAGTCAAAATGGCCACCACAGCTGAGCAACCTGATCAAACAAAAATCCCCTTTTATTTTACAGACGCCAAGCTAGGGTTGGGCAAAATCCTATTGTGTCATTAATCAGAACTGTACCGGATTAATTTTCGACACTTGGTCACGACTGCCATTATTGACTCATATACGTCATTGCAGTGCGGCACGAACGCTAATGCTAACGTGAAGCTAATGCTAATCTAACACTAAATATTTCCAGGTATGGGCTAGGGTTGGGTAAAATCATATCGTGTAAATAATCGTCAAAAAATTGTCACAAATTAATATTTGGCATATTGCAGTTAATGCAATAACTGACTTATATGAGTCATTGTAGTGCAGAGCTAACGCTAATGCTAAGCAAACACAAAATATTTCCAGGTACCAGCTAATGTTGGGTAAAAACATATCATGCAAATAATTTTTAAGTGAAAACTGTCACTGATTCATATTTGGCATTTGGAGATGACTGCAATTAGTGACTTATATAAGTCACGGCGCTAATGCTATAGGCTAATGCAGCTAACGCTAACACTACGACCTTATTTAATCACCTGAAACTCAGACATAAACCAGACGAAAACCAGAAAAAGTGGACTGTGGTCACATCGGCTAGAAAAAAACCTCTCCTCCGGTGATTGGTGGAAACAAATCTAGTCAGCTGAGAATCCACGATGCATTCACTGTTACGGTGCCTGTTACGAGCAGCAAAGTAAGCGGTAGGAGGCTTTTAAAATGAAGAATTTAGTTTGATGATTCGTAATACAGATTTGAACACAGTGACTGATTTTGGGTCATACACATGCAAGTGCAATTATCATCTATTATTTGTTATATAATCGTTATTGGATATCGAATGCTACAATTAATCTGGATTTTTTTTTGCTGATATTGCCTAACCCTATGTTGAGCTAAAATTTGGTGTGGTAGTAGCTGAGCGTTGTCCCCACCTTGTAATTTGAGCACTACATGCAGTATTTCTACTTAAAACTTTGGCATTAACGACTACCGTCAACCCTCTTTGTCTGTTAGCAAAACATCTCAAGCCACCGAACATATTTCAATAAAAATGCGTGTGGCAGTATTTGAGAGTCATCCCCATCACTTACGTTGAGCATGACAAGTGATATGCATTTTTAAATGTTATTTAAAGAACAGATTCCTAAGCAGTGACCTCAGCACTTTGTCGAAAAGTGCTCCATCCAGAACGTTATTTTTCCCCCCCCTCACTTTAGTTTTTAAAACCCCACCCGAAAGAATCTCAACGCTGAACTTGGCATCGTGTCTTCAAAGAAGTCACCGAATGCCAAGTTCCATCAATAAATCAGGCTGGCTTATAGGCTTGCTTCTCTTTCACTTTCCTTTTGGCCCGGGGGTCTAACAGCTCTTTTCTCACATGAACTCCTCAACTACTTCTCTTCACCTTCGAGCCGCGGTTCAACAGCTACAGATCGTACTCTCCAGCTAGTTGCAGGTCGGTCTCACAAAAGTCTGCACCGTGAGGCCGAGAGGATTTGTTCTCTTTTAGGGTGAAAACCGCCACCGGATTTAGGCCTGCTGTCGCTCGGGTTCACCACAGAGAGCTCAAACAGGATGCTGCAGAATCGTCAGGGCAACGACTGTTTTGTTACTCAGGGTTTTTGTTTTTAAATTTACCCACAATGCATTGCGGTAGGGTACTTTTGCATGTGATCGTAAGATAAAATAGTAATGAGTCTTTTCTTGCACATGCATCAAATCCTGCACAACTGGAAAGGCACACACCAACAAAAAACACATTTATTCATTGGATTATTATTGGATTTGAAGTTTGAAAACAGTTTTTAATGCTTTTAATTTTGCAAAAGTTTATACCTGTCTCACTTTTACTGGTGTACTGAGATACGAACCTATAAGGGGAGAAAACTCACATCATCTATTTAGACATCTGACACTCTTAACACAGTGGTTTCTAAACCAGACTAATTTTACAAAGTTAGCATGTTGTTTTGCCAGAGTTAGCTACGTGTTTTGCCAGCGTTAGCTTGTTTTAGTTTTGCTAGTCCCTGAAACAGCAGCTATTCGTTGTTTTTGTTGTAGTACAGTATAAAACGACACCAACAAAAACAAGATGTGAAGGAGAGTGGTGTCATGTTTACACTGCAACTTTCCCACCTTTAAACCCAATACATATCCATTCTACATTTACTTCACAGACACCACAAGACCTGTGAACTTGACGTCAACATACGTGACAAAATCAACACCAGAACACAACAGAATATGAAACCACTAAGGTACAAAAATGACAATGTGCATGCTACACTTCAATAAACTCACAATTTGCAAACAAATTATGTGTTTGAATACAGAGTTTTGGGATGATTTCCTTGTTGTAAACTTACTTCTCGTAAACTCACACACCTTTATTTTTACCGTCAGGGAGCTGAGAGGGTTCATTGACAGTTTATCACCACTAACACTACTTATTTATCTGAAACAAATCAATTAAAGTTACAGAGACGTGACTTTTATAAACCTTCATATCCTTCACGGAAGTTGAAGAGTAAATTTATTGTTTCCTTTTTGAGCATAGCAGTGTCATACTCTTAGTTTTTAGATAAATTCACTGCATCACAGGAAAATAAATGAAGGAAATAAAAGTAAAAACTGAATGATTTTTTTTATCTTTCAGTTTGCTCTGAGGAAGAAAAATACTGTCTAAAAGTTAAAAACTAAATGCAACAAAACTGCTAAGCGATAAACAATAATTTATTCTAGTTTTCATGGCTTCCTTTCTACGTCACAAACAAACAACACTTACAAAAAGAAAAAGTAAGAAAAGAAAGGCAGCAGATGAGATTATTTCTCCATGAATGTGTTCAGGGCAGTTCGTCGAGATGAGAGCAGCGCCAGAAATTAATTCCAGGCCAAGCAGCACGTCCTCGTTCGGTGACAAGTTCCTACTGAATAGATTCCCCGACAGCCCTGATCAGGTCCAAACCAAACGACCCAAAGCTGCAGCTACTTTATTCGATGGTATGTGTGGTTTTAGTTTTCTTCTTTTTTTAAAAACGTGCAGTCAGTCAGTGTGTGCACAGATAATAAAGCTTCCAACAGCTTTGAAATCATGCTCAAATTTAAATAAATCAATCAATATATCTTGTCGTACCGTGGCAGCTGTCAGTCAACAAAACAAGCTGAGAATGCTGCTGGGAGCAGACTGACCAGGTGCCTGATTAGAGCTAATCTGCAGCCAGGAGGATAATATTAGAACAGCACCACAACCATCAGGATGAAGAGTTTAGCGGCAGCTGCATCAGCGCTCGACGAGCAGGATGACGAGGCCTGTGCAGAGCCAAGGGTTTACCTCGAAACGGTGTTGCTGAATTAAGACGCTTAGAGGTGACGGAAGTTGGAAACCACGTTCAAGCACCCATTTTGAATCCACCTCAGACACAGAGACCGTCAGTTCCTACAAATAAAAGCAAGTGAGGTCAGAAGAAGACCTAGGGTGTGTCTAAATTCAGAGGCCGCATCCTCCGGAGGTCCAGGTCTACCCGGTAGACGTGGGTCGGGTCCCTTGTCGCTACAACATGTTGCACCATGCTAAATATGAGGCGTTAATGAAGTCGCAAGGGCTGCTATCGTAGCAGACCTCAAATTAAAAGTACATAAACAAGAGCAACATTTTACCAGACTGAAAACCACGCAGGAGTTGTGGTTTCCTCTGAGTTTCATAAACTGACTGAACTCAGTAACTGCCTGTCTGACATCAAAACATGGCTGAATGACAACTACC
>JAVKLF010000033.1:19029271-19046382 GCA_034783495.1 Millerichthys robustus
ACACACACACACACACACACACACACACACACACACACACACACACACACACACACACACACACACACACAGAGGATTATTTGAATAAAATTTACATGGAGGCACAAAATGTCCCACACACGACCACAGAACAGATCTGTTGTCATCAAGAAACAGAACAGGGTACACTCAGACGACGATAAGACAAACATTTGCTTTAAGTTATCGATAAAAAAAAGAAGGATGGATCCGAAAGAGAAGAGCCGACCTCCTCCTCGTCCTTCTTTTAAATCGCACACTCTGCTTCTTTTTTTGTTTATTTCAAACCAGCCAAAAAGTCCCGTCTGTTGACATCCCCCCCCTCACACACACACACGCACGCACGCACACACACACACATACACACGCGCGCACGCACACACACACGCACACACACACACACACACTGAATTAAACATGACTGTGATAGTGGGTCTTTGCTGACTGAATTCTGATCACACAGACTTTGCTGACTCGAGCCCACAGGCCGTGTGGGGAAACTCTGGAGTTTCTGTGCAGAAACTGCATGAGAGCTGCGGTGATGGGTCTCTCTCACACAGAAACCCAGTCTGCACCACGTGGGTTACGGATATTAAAAACAGAACTAGCACCTCTTCAGTGTGACATCCTTTTGGTGTTTTTTTAACTTGCTGACTCAAAACAGACCATCAATTACACCCTGAATTTAAAACAAACAAAAAAAAATACTTTTTTTAAGGACGTCTGGAAAATAACAATATTCTCAATCAGCACGTTCTCAGAGTGTGTGTCGTAAATGTAAATCTCAGCTCCTACCACACCAAACTTTAGCTGCGTATCTGTAAATTGGAGTGAGGTAGAGACATTTTGGTGTTAGCTGATGTCGGTTAGCTTCGGAGGACTCCTTGAATTGGGCTCATCGGTTGGAGATTTACTTCTAATCTTTACTTATCAAGAGTTTGACAACAGACACAAACACACAAAAGGATAAAGCATTATTTCCCCACCTTTCACCTTTTGGCAACAGGTGACAAAATACTTTGATTGTGGTAAGTAAAAAAGTTACTGAGGTTAGGGGGAAAACTCAGTCGTTGGATTATTGTTTCTTTACTTATCAAATACATTTGGTCCAGTGTTGAGATAATATGGGAGGCACCAGAACGTTACCTACTGGGTTGGTTTTGAACTCTTATTTTGAAAGGACAAGGAGCTAGGAAGCGTTCAGGAAGTGTGAATGTCTGCCGGGCGGTAAATAATTAAACCCAGTGGACTTTCACACCTGTAGCCCGGGACGCACCGTGTAACGTAGGAGCCTGGTCTTTCCTCTGCCTTCTGTGTGTTGGATGGTGCTGAGTGGGTTCTCCTGACCCGGTTCTTCAAACAGAACCCAGACTAAATGCTGTATACAACCAAACGGACAGGAGGAGTGTGGTCCAGTTGTTCAGAAAGAATGTTTTATTGTGAAACTCTACAGATTTGCAGTTTCACTACGTCTGCTCTGCAGCAGATAGACTTTTCGGAATCGACCCAATTCAACATGGCCGCCGCAGCTGATTAGTTGTTTGAAAAAGTTTCAACACAGAGACTGAATTTAAAAATAATTCCCACAGATCCCACGAAGCGGGCCGAGGCTTCTGTGACGCCCAGAAAAGAAAGAAAAACCAAGTCCAGCAGAACAGCAACAAAAGCAAAAATAAAAAAGCAGGTTTTTGTTTGTGGAGGATGAGAACAAAATGCTGGGTGTGTTCAGAAAGTACGCACGCAAGAAAAGAAAAATACGTCACGACTTGATTTGAAGTTCTCAGCCCGTCAGAAAAAAATCCTCAGACGTTTCTAATAAATACATTAGTTTTCATTCATACAAAAACAACTTTTACTGACTCGACTTTGGGAGCAGAACCATTCTGGATTTTAAAGGTTCCACCTAATAAAAACAAAACTGAATTAAACTCTGAAGCCCCGTTCAAACCTGGCGTTCCACATCTGCCTCAGGTCTGCAGATGATTCCACACCTCAAGATGTTCCGTTTATCAAATTAAAACGCCTGTGAGCAAAGTTTGTGGCTGGATGTTTCTTTACCTGCAGAAACAGCTTATGTTTAAAAATAAAATGGCCCGTTTGGAATGGAGACGTCTGAAGATACTGTTCTGTATCTACCCTCAGGTTTCTTGTTGTTTACACCGAGTGCGTACCCGCATTTCAGACAAAGTAAACTCAGTGTTATCTTGGTTTAATGTTAGCGTTCGATTAGCACCTTTAGCACGGTCCAGAGCCATTGGAGGCGCAGTTTTGCATAATCTTAATGAAAATTTACTGGAATGTGCAGATCATTTATTTATTTATTGACTTTAATTTAACTGAGAAAATCCCACTGAGAACACACATTTCTTCTGGAGGCGGGGAACAGGAGGGAAAAAGGCAAAATACAGTTAGCGCTAATGCTAATCTTAAAGCGTTACGTTCTGTAGCCGATGACAAATGTTAGCACGTCTGAACGGAGTCCGTCCCACCAAACTGAAGTCGCTCAAAGAGCCATCTACAACAGGTTAGATGTTATTTGTTCATAACCTGACCACAGAAACACACGTAGTCCTGGAACAAGGTTCTGAAAGCTATTCAGCTGATATTAAAAATAATAACAATCCAACCAAATCTGAACTTCCTGACTCAGTTCTGAAAGACTTGGAGCCGAGGATCAGAGCCGAGGTCTGGCCCAGATTGAAGCGCTGCCAGGACCTCGAAACATGATAGAAATAAAGGCTCAGCTGAGCTTCGTGGACCCCAGAAGATTAGCGATGGTCACCCTGCCATGATGTGTGGTGTTCAGGATGCTAACGCAGCGCAGCTCTGTCAATAAAAACAAAAACACCACAACATGCCACAAGCTTTTTAAGAAATTATTTAGAGACGTTCTCTGATTTTCTTCTTTTAATTAATCCCAAAAGTGTACGAAACAGGGCGAGATCATCAAAAACACGCTCTGTGTTTTCTTCAACTCGAATGAAAATTTAACAGCAAATCCACCAAAAGCGGCTCCAACTGGGTCAGATTTCTTTTTAAGATGAGCTTGATTTGTCCTCCAAGGACAGGGGTGGACCATCCTGGTCCTCGAGGGCCGCCATCCTGCATGTTTTACAGGTTCCTCTGCTCGAACGGGGGATTAATGGGCTTCTGCAGCAAGTCAGGGGGTGATTCAGTCACTGAATCAGATGTTGGAGCAGGGAAACGTACAAAACACAGAGGACGGAGGCCCTTGAGGACCAGGATGGTCCACGCCTAGGACCTGGGGTCCACATGTGGACAAAAACCCTCACGAGGTTTGGGTCTGCGGAGGGTAAATCTCAGCTCTGAGAGGAAACATTTCAGAGGTGACCTGGAGAACCAAATCCAGGTGTAGAAGACGTCTACAACGTGAAACAGGCTTTAGTGGGGCAGCAGGAGGAAGAGGAGGTGGAGGAAGGCACAGCGTGTCACTCCCAGCGGCTGTTTAACAACACGCTTCTAATCCACTTACAGCGGCTCGACTGACGGGACGCAGGAGATTTAGAGCAGCGGCACGAAGACAAACTTCTAAATAAAATAAACTATAACAAAAGAGGGAGAAGGAGGAAGAGGAAGCTCAGGTGACCCGGCTGGACCGGTCAGGTGCGCAGGAGGAGAACACACAAAACAGAACCGCTCCCGTCTCTGACGTCCAGATTTCTAAATTTAGATCAGAAAAAAAAATAAAAATCTGGATGATCCACAAGCAGATGTTTTGTTTCCTTCTGCTGGATGATTTATAAACTAACTCCAAGTCGTATTTAAGGAAATATAAAATATGTTTTTAAGATGAACACAAACTAATCCTGCTTTAAAGAAATAAGTGTGGGCCGAGTGTAGCAGCTGAGGGGGATGCTTTCCACAACATTCTCCACATTTATGTCTAACATTTGGAGTTCTGCGTACGTTCGACTGTCGTTATTGAAGTAATTTTGTTAAGCTGATTCAGAACACATTTTTTAAAAGGTCTTTGCCCTTTGGAGATGAAAAATGGAAAATAATGGAACGGTAAAAGAAAATGACGACGTCGGCACTTTTCAGGCTAATTTTAGACTTTGACATAAATTGGAGAAGCTCTGCTGTTTGAGCTGCTCGTTTCTTTCAAAATCTAAAAATTAAGTAAAATCTTAAAACGTTTTTCCACCGGCCCATCTCAGACCACCTAGAAACCTGAAATAAAGGGTCTGAACCTCAGAAACACCCAGCTTCAAATTAAAAGAGGTTCTGGATGATGTGACGGGTCTGTTCTCACCTTCTTGCCCAGGGAGCCGGTCTTGGAGAGGCAGGACTTCTCCAGGGCCTGGTACCCCCCGATGACTTGGATCTCCTCCACAGCAGGGTAGCGTTTCTTCAACTGGGAGCCCAGCTGAGCAAAGGGGGCCTGGGGCGGCATGGAGCCCGGGGGGGCCTCGGCAGGGTCCTTCTGGGGTTCCCCCGAACGTTTAGGCACCACGGTGAAGGTGTTCCCCTTCTTCTGCGTCGTAGGGCTGGGAGCGGGGACACGCTGGGGGGATTCCACCTCAATGTCGTCTATGTTCGTTACCGGCAGGTGGTCCACGGGGGGCGGGGCGGCTGGAGACATCAGAATGGGTGGAGCGAGAGGAGCTGGAGGTAAAGGCTGGGGGGCTGGAGGAGGCGTGGGGCTTGCAGCCGCAGCAGAAGGAGGTGGTTCGGGTTCCGTCTTCTCCTGCAGCTTTGTCTCTTTCCTCTTCGTGGTCATCGGGGGGGATGTCGGGGCCCGGAAGGCCGGCACTGCGAGTGAGGACCCCTCCACTGCCCTGTGTGAGGGGTCTGGCGGATCGGATGGCGTTTTCAGCCGGCGCTTGGGGATCACCGTGAAGGAGTTTCTGGACTGCAGGCGCAGGTTGGCCAGTGCCCGAGCCTGGGCGTCCCCGTCAGGAATCTGGTCCAGGTCCGGCTTCACGGATGGACGGATCTCAAACTCGGGGGAGGATTTCAACACCTTGGACGAGACGGGGAGTAGAGAGGACTCGGCACTGCGTGTCTCTGGAGAGCATGGCACCTTGGGTTTGAGGGAAACCTCGGACTCCTCCCGGTCTCTTGCCCCGGAGGGCTTGTTCTGCCCCCCGTCTGGCTTGTCTCTCGGGACAGCAGCTGCACCGTTGACCCCACGGTCCTGAAACCTCTGACGGCAAGAAGACACGGACTGAGGGGCCCTGGGGGGACTCTGACGGCCATCCGGCTCAGAGTCAGCGGGCTGTGGCTTTGGTTTGGAAGACCAGGAACTCTGGAAGACAGGCAACGTTGGCTGGAAGCCGACAGGTGGGCTCGACTTGGGTTTTGGCACCAGATCTGGCTGTGGCTTGGACCAGAGTTTTGGCCTGCTACTGGCACTACAGTCCAGGTCCAACAGGTTCTCTGTGCTGTGGGACTTCTTCTGGAGCTTCCCGTAGTTGCTGTCGAACTTCTGCAGGATCCGGCTGACCCTGCCTTGGCCCTGACCCGGATCACGTGACGTATCCGGGTGAGGGCGGCCCAGGGTGCTCAGGTTTTCCTCGCTCCTGCTTAACGTGGTGTCGTAGATGACCACTTCCTTGGCTCTGATCTCGGTCACAGAACTGCCCCTCCGGTCCAGAAGGTCGTTCAGGGAGCTATAACTGTCCACGCCGTTCTGTTGCCAGCTGCCCCCGGTTTTACCCGCTCCCGGCTCCGGGAAGTAGTCCGGATCGGACTCGATGATGATGATGTTCTCGGCGCGGATGGTCCGGATGCCCGGGACGCTGCCGTACAGCTCCAGGATGTGCTGAACCGGACGGGCGGCGTTCTCCCGGTCCTGCCGCCTCCTCCGCTCCTTCTCCAGCTTGATGAACGGGTTCTCCTCCAGCGGGCCCAGGCTCTCCTGCAGCACCAGGCTCTCCCGGCTGCCCTCGTCCCTCGGCGCCGTCCTCTCCGCCGGTCGAGGCTCTTTGTTGAAGTGTTGGCTGGCCGGGGTGATGGTGTAGTTCCGCCCGGACCCGCCGACTGCTCCTCCGTTCGCATTCCCCGTTACCTCACCGTTTAGCTGCCCGCCGGGACTAGTCTCCGGGGTGGTGGAGCTGCTCCCCACAGAACCTCCGCCCTTCGCCTTCCTCCTCTCCAAGATTTCTCGCTTCCAGGCCGGCATCCTCGGACTCTCTTGCCCGGCCTCTTGGCGGAGGACGCGGACATCCCCGCCACCGGACATCGCGCAGGGTGGCTCGGTAAAAAGGAACGGGGCTCGGAGGCGGTCTCGCCGTGGCGTTAAACGCTGTATCCGGTTCCGACGGTACCTGCGGGACCGACAAACACGCACAGAAGCATCCCCACCACCTCTCGCCTTTTCTCCCTGTGTTCTCTCACTGGTTCCGCTCCCTCTCTCCTCACCGTTCCTGAACGCGGCCCCGCCTCTCCGCAGCTGCACGAGCAGCTTTACCCAGACGCCGATTGGTCGTTGTGTTCATCGAAACGCCCTTTTCATTTTTCCTACCCACTCCCACTTCTATTGTTAACTGAGCGAGGGGAGGCCTGTCAATCAATCTGGTTGCGTTCAAGTTCAACATGCCCTTTCAGATTTTAACCAAAACTATTATTTCTCTCTACGTATTCAACTTTATATTTAGAGCTTAGACGTTTAATAAAATAATTTAACTTCCTTTTTAACGTAATGTGTTTTGAGGTGCCGTTTCTGGTTGAAAGTCTGTTTATTTAACTCTGGATAATCCGGGTTGCTGCACATGAATCAGCACTAAGTGGGCTATTCTTGGGCGCTAAAGCAGATTACTGTAACTAATAAAATATTTATCTCCCGAGCCATAATTAAACACAGCTCGACTGAGGAGCGTAGAAGAAGAATAAGATAATTCTGATAAGTACGTACGTAAGTATTCACGCAGATTTGATTACTGTGAAAATAAAAACTTTAAAGTACAATAAAGTTATTTATTTCAGGGACATAAATAGTTTTTGGTCTTAAATATGGAATATAATTTGTTAATTTTTAGTTAAATAAACGTGTTTGTTAAAAACAAATACGATGATGTCGCAAAGCATGCAGCGTCGCCTTGTGTTTACAAAGTGTCACTACATTAATCATTAAAATATTTTTGTTTCACTTGACAGTTATCAAAAAAAATCTTATAAAACACTGAATGTATTTAAATAAAACTTTCAGAAAATAATTATTTAGGGTAAATATACAACTCATTTCATTTTGGAGGCAGCACAATTCAAGATGGCCGCCACAATCAGCTGAATGTAAAAAAGACAAACGACTCCAACTCTTTCAATTCTACAGATAAAAAGCTAAAATTCGGTGTGGTGGTAGCCGAGACTCATTCTCAACATGTACTCTCACCAGATCTAGAAAAATATAAATGTGCGACTAAAACAACATTATTTCTTATCAGCAAGCTATATGAATTTCATCCGAGGCAGAGTTTAAATTTTAATATTGGTTTTATTTACACATATCTACAGATAACAAATATGTCACAGCAAAAACAAACAAAAAAATAACATAAATAGGAAGAATTCAACATGTACATATTACATAGAATTTTAAAGCGGGAAATTAATTCAAAACATGCAGCACGTTAGGTTCAAGGTTTGACAGATTCACGCATGTCAGGAAGTTGAGATCTCGAGTTGTCGCTCTATTCTTTACGTTTTACTTCAGACCAGCCAAACTCTCACGGGATTTCCTCAAAACAGAAACCTTAGCAGGAAAACCAGTTTTAACCAAATATGTGGAAAATTAGAAAAATTAGAATAAGTGAAAACGCTGAGTAATGTCTATGATAGATTTCAACTACTCTAGCCTGTTTGTTTTAAGATTTATTATTATTATGGGGCTGGAATTCTTGACGACGTCACTCCAGGCCCATAAAAAATCAAGTTTTTCAAACCGGCACTCTTGCAAACAAAAACTAACTTTCTGAATTTCCACAAATTACCAAACATCTCGACACTTTCGAGGCAAAGAATTTGAAAGTAATTAAATAAAACAGGTCAAATTTTTAGCTCGGTTGATGCTAAAATCCTACTTTCTGTCGGTGAAATCATGCTCTCTCGGGCATTTTTGTAGAATTCCCAACAGAAAGGAGTAAAAATGCATCAATGTGACACGCTGAAGATGAAATAAAAACATCTACCGGACAAATACGAACTGGAAAATATATGACTTACACGAGTCATTTAGTCGTAACATTTTCATGAGTCAGCAGAAAACTGGCCTTTAGTTTTAACTGGCTTAAGTTTGGCTATTTAGAAGAAAAAAAATTTCAAAAGAAAAGAGCTGGCTTTAAACTTCTGCACAGATCTGTAACATTTTGATGTTAAATGCGTATTTTTCTTTATGGCTCATTTTCTACCATTGATTGCACAACATTAGAGGCACTAAAATCCACATCAGAGAGGTTTGTCCTGGTGAAGGTCCCACAACAACTTAGTGTCATTTTGTCTATAGAAAAAACAACAACAACCAGCGCAGCAGGAGTTCACCTGTTTATCTTCCAGCTGTGGAAAAGTAGACCGTGGTGAAAGTCCGTCAAAAGAAGTGAAAGAACGGAATCCTCCCCTCTTCAGTTGACCCGGCACGCTCGGATCATGAGCAGCTGCAGCAGGATGAAGAGCGGCGACACGATGAGGCCGTACCACAGGTCTCTGGCTCGGTCCTGCTCGGCCAGCTTCTGGCACAGCAGGACCTCGCACACCAGCTTCAGGCTGAGCACCGTCAGCACCCAGAGGAGCCGCAGCACCGCCAGCCGCCGCTCGTTCTCCTGGTAGAGGCGGATGGACACGATGGCCGTGAAGTAGGTGCTGAGGCCGTCGGCGGTGAACAGAGGGATGAAGACCAGCCACCAGCTCAGCTGCAGGCCCAGCAGGTCCACCCTCACAGCAACCAGCATGCTGAAGACCAGGAAGGCCAGCAGGTGGAGGAAGAGCTCGAAGGTGGCGAAGCCCAGCCACTGGACCAGTTCCCTCAGAGAGAACAGCATGGCTGAGCAGGGATGCAGAGACTGAGGACAGCCGGGTCTTTAACCGGGGACTGAGGACAGCCGGGTCTGGTCAGGAGTTGAGTATCTGGGGACAGAAGTTTTAGAGTTCTGCTGGGATCTCCCACCTTGTTGGCTTCATTCTCAGCTCCAACCTGAAGATCACAAACAAACAATAAATACATTTTTTAAATTCTAGAATTTACTCACTTGAATTAAATCTTTTTGCAGATGAACATCAGGGCCTGTAAATCAGATTATTTTCCAATTATAAACCCGTCAGGCCACAGTTTACATAAGTTTAATTCCAGATCATGTGATTTAGATTCCACAGAATATCAAAAAACTCTCCGGTTAACGTTTTAAATCTATTTTACTCAACAATTACATCGATATTAGCAGAGACTCCCACTGTGATGCTAACCAAAGCAATAATAAAGAACAATTTTATTACAAATACAACTCATGTATACACATATTCATGATTTTAATTAACATTATATGGAGTTTTATTTTACCATAAAATCAATCGGACGTCTTTTCTCTCCATTTGGTTAGAATCGGAACACAGCTATGCTAACAAGATGCTAACACCGTCGATTCGGCTTCCGTTCTTCTTCGTGGGTTTCTTTTTACTGCAGCGCCCAGTGTTGCCACCTGCTGGAGGTATTGAGTTCATCGAAGGTCCTGTCTGTCTGATTCTGTCCTGTTTCCACTGTTTTCTGATGTTATCCTCAAGTAAACGCAACTACAAGGTATTGACCTTTTTCTATAGTTACTAGTGCGCATGCGTAAAATACAGCACCGCGACCCCAAACAAGGCCACAGCTCACAGGTCGGTTTTTTATCTGCCTGCGTCGGTACATGGAAGTCTTCGTAAAAACTAAAATAAGAACTTATTTTAATCTATTAAATGAGTCATGTTTTTTTAGACATATACACAGTTCTTTTTTCATCTTTAGGTCCGAGAGAAAAAAATGCAAAGACAAGTATTTTGATTTCAGCACATTGTAGGTTTTAATCTTCACCTGTAGGGGGCGCGGAAACACAAAGATGTTTCAAACCGTAGAAGAAGAACAGGAGGCAAACGTGTGAAGAAGAAGAAAAAGTCGCCAGCTCTCTTGTTTAAAGGTGAGTCCGCAGCTTTTAAATAATTTTGTTCTCCTTGATTTTTTATTTTTTTGTTTTAAATAAATCGTTTTAACGATTTAGGAACTTGCCGTTCCCGTCTTTCCTTGATTGGGCGGAAATATCGGCTAAGTTACAGCAAATGTTTCGGCGGAGTTCAGACTTTGCGGTTGAGTTAAAGTTGAAATTTCTGATGTGTTTTATTTTGAAGTGTCTGTTTTTTTGTTCTAAAGTCATGTTTCTCTTGTAATTATAAGTTGTTTAGTTTATAAGTATGTAATTAACGCGTAACTGTGTCTTGCTGATAAAAAAATAGCTTCTAGCTAAGATTATCTGAGCTAAAGTCAACATTCATTTGAGTTATTTACACAGATATTATCCACAAATAAAATCGGATGTAGAAAAGTTCATTGTGATATTCTTTTATATATTACAACACATGCAGCAAAACAAAAAGGCCTTAAATTTCAGAGTCATCATATAATTTTCCATTATTAAAGCTGAGAAATACTGTATTTTATTGACTCCCGGGTCATTAAAAGTAATTTGCTTGAATGAGAGCAAATGTGACACTAAAGTTAAATGTTTTCCAGTTACTCAAAGCCAAGCTGCTGTTTGGAAAAGCATTGGCACGCATGCTTGATCAATTTTAACAGCGACTGAACAGGAAGGGGAAGAAAAACATTCCATAAATATGGTGTTTTGGCTCTTATTTTGAAGAGAAATCTAAACAGATCCTCTGTGTGCTTTGACGTCTGCCAGTTCTGGTCCTGACCAGTGAAGATGCAGGCACCAGAGTCCATCCTCCACGGCGGATATTTCCACCCGACGCTCAGATTCTGGCAGACTTGCGCCGCTGATCTCCGACCGGACAACCTCATCTACCCCGTCTTCGTCACGTGAGTGAAATCTGAGAAACAAAACCGCCAAAGCTTGATGTCGCAGAGATCGTGTTTGACAAATTAGAGGCGTGTAGTTTTAACCCTCTTCTGGTCTGTCACAGAGACGATCCAGATGCTGTGCAGCCGATCGGCAGCCTCCCAGGACAGGCCAGGTGAGACGTGAAGCGGAGCCGCAGGTGGAAAACCTGAGGGAACGAAGCCAGCGGGCTCGGTCCCCGATGAATAAGGCGGTGGGCTCGGCACAGTGAGGGTGTTGTGCTCAGATAAAAGCAGACAGGAGGGGCGGATCCAGAACCAAACACTGGACCAGGACCGAGATAAGAAGAGAATCCGTTAGACCTTCATTCCATTCAAACCCAAACTGAAAACCTGAGTTCATGTTTCATTTCCTTGAGGTTTCTCATGTTGGGTCTTTTATTGTTGTAAAACAGCTCAGGTGCTTTCTTTGTACTCTTTCTATTTTCATTGTTGATTCTGTTGCTGAGTTTCCTTGTTTTTTGTGTGACTGCACGAATCCTCGACCTGGCTTTGCTGTTGTTTGTTTGTTCACACGTTTTGTCTTTAGTTTAAAGCTGAAATGATTCCTCCTCCACAGATACGGAGTGAACAAACTGGAAGAAATGTTGCAACCTCTCGTGGAGAAAGGCTTAAAGTGTGTTTTGATTTTTGGCGTCCCGGCAAAAATAGAAAAGGTTTGTCAAAACTAAAAAAGAAGAATAAGTTGTTATTTATGGTTTAAGCTATGGTTTTATTAGATTCTTATTTTTATTTAAGGATTGGAGGGGTTCGGGCGCCGACACGGACGACACGCCGGCCGTGCTGGCGGTTAAAAAGATCCGGTCTTTGTTCCCGGAGCTGCTGGTGGCCTGCGACGTGTGTCTGTGTCCCTACACATCCCACGGCCACTGCGGTCAGCTGACCTCGTCGAGTTTACTTCCTTCTGTTTCACAGAAAACGTGGCGTTCTGATCTGACAAACTAAAGTTTACTTTTTTGTTTTTTAGGTATCCTGAACAATGACGGCACTTTGAACAATAACTCCAGCTGTCTGCGTTTGGCTGAAGTAGCGTTAGCGTACGCTAAAGCTGGTAAATTATGTTTCCCCTTTTGTCAAGTTTGCATTTATTGTTCTTTTAGAAAAGAAAGGCTCTCGAATCGTTAACGAACCGTCGTCACAGGTTGTCACATCATCGCTCCGTCTGATATGATGGACGGAAGAGTCGGAGCCATAAAACGAGCGCTGCTGTCCAACGGTTTGGGAAACAAGGTGAAGATCTGCAGGAGAACAGCTTTTTAGTAGTGTTATTTAAAAGAATGACACCCAGCAGAGGAGAAAAGTGGTCTTTAACTTTCTGTGATCTGCAGGTTTCGGTGCTGAGCTACAGCGCAAAGTTTGCCTCGTGTTATTATGGTCCTTTCAGGTGAGTAAATTTTAGCTCAACATCTGAAAGATCGACTGGGCTTTGGCCCTTTTTGTGTTTTGTAAAGTCAGTCGGTTGGTGCAGCCATCTTCCACAAGATTTACTTCAAAGATCTGCCAACGTTTTAACTCATGATTACATGGTGCTCAAAGCATGTGCTGAGGGTGACTCTCGGCTACTACCACGCCAAATTTTAGCTCGATATCTGTAAATTGGATTAATTTATAGACACGTCATTTGTGGCAGCCATCTTGACCAACATTAACTCCAAGTATTGCCAAAGTTTAGGTCAAGATTACCGGTGAGTTCAGGCCTCGTCGGGATGATTGACATGTCTCTGACTTCCTGTTTGCGTAGAGATGCTGCGCAGTCTAAGCCAGCGTTTGGAGACCGGCGCTGCTATCAGCTCCCCGCCGGAGCAAGAGGACTGGCCATCCGAGCCGTGGTGAGTTGGGTTTTATCTGCACTCGTCGTCGAAGCGGCTGTAGATGATTGTTGGTGTTGATGTTCGGTGCTGCAGGAGCGAGACGTGAGGGAAGGAGCAGACATGCTGATGGTGAAACCGGGCCTGCCGTATCTGGACATCATAAGGGAAGTCAAAGACAAGGTCAGCAAGAAGTCACTGGGTCAATCGTAAACAAACAGGAGCCCAGAACAAATCTTTCTGTTTTTGTTTTGTTTGTTTTCCCTTCAGTTCCCCAACCACCCCCTGGCAGTGTACAACGTGTCCGGCGAGTTCGCCATGCTGTGGCACGGAGCGAAAGCCGGAGCGTTTGAGCTGCGGGCCGCCGTGATGGAAGCCATGACCGCTTTTCGCAGGGCAGGTGAGACGAGACAGTCGAGGAGGAGACTAACTCTCCGAACATTCAGAGTCCGACAAATCTGTCTCTGTTTGATCTGCGAAACAAAGGATTCGTTGCAGTCGGGTCTATTTTTTTTATGTCTTCACAAGTTTGAAATTAATTAAGGATTTTGTGTTTTTGGCTACCCAGGCGCTGACATCATCATCACCTACTACACACCTGAGCTGCTCACCTGGCTGAAGGAGTGAAGAGGGCCGACGAGACGGCAAACCCGCCGTTAAATCCATTCTGCTGACTAACAGATCTAAGATCAAATATATCAACTGGAATAATTCATCCTCGTTTGTTGGGTTTAAGTCTTGATTTTATTAAATTTGTTTGTTCTGAAGGGCTCTGATATATGAATGTTGAACTTGTGTCGAATTTGTGTTTTTTTATAGCCAAAAGTAAACTTCTGTGCAGCACTAAAGCAGAACTTTTGTTTATGAGCTGTGATGACAAACTTGTCTGACGTGTAAAAACGGCCTGAGGTGGTTTTTAAAGAAGCGTATATCAAAGAGAGGAAATAAAAATGTTGATTTGAAACAAGAATTAGTGCCTTTTTTAAAACTGTCTGCTTTATTTTGAAGTTCTCTCTGTTGAACTTAAAGCAACGACTTAAAGGGCCGCACCTCCGTTGGTTCTGGGCCAACACCTGAATTGTATGTAGGTGTGGCCCAAGGTCTTCCTCTCTGTACACTTCATCACCAGGTGTTCGGTCTGGCTGCGTGGGTATCGGCTTCTATCGGGTATCGGCTTCTATCCTAACCGAATGACCAATCCACCTCCAGCATTTTCATACTTTTAGCTTTTGTTACATTGAACTTTTAACTAGCACTTTTTAGCTTTTAGTTAGGGATTTGCTCTTTTAGCTTTTACCTACTCTTCTGCTTCTGCCAGCTATTGCTTTCTTTAGGCTTTTAGTTAATTTTCTGCTTCTTTTTGCTAATATTTAGCTTTTTCAGCTTTTAGCTTATCTGCTACCATTAGGAATAGTGTGCACGTATTAGCTAAAACTCTGCTTCATTTATCTAATGTTCTGCTATTTTAGCCTTTCGCCAATATTCTGTTTATTTTATCTAATGGTCTGTTTATTTTATCTAATGTCCTGCTTCTTTTAGATTTAAGCTAACATTCTGTTTTTTTGTACCTTTTACCCAGTGTTTCCTGTGTTCTGCACGTGTTTCCATGGTGATGAGATTTTTTATCGTTTTATGTTCTATATTTACTAATTATTCATAACTATAGTTTATATATTTTTATTTTTTTATCTGTCTGTATTGGTAGCTCTGACGCTAATACCCTCAGATTTCCCGCCTTTAGGAACAAAGGGGTTTTATTTGATTCTTTGATGTGTTGCTCCAAACCGAAGGTGCACTTCATCAAACGGACAGCAGAGGGCGACTCATCTCCGTACTTCTTTGTCAGGTCTTTTAAACGCACGCTGTAAAAAGTGTCGCATTTTTATACTGTGTTTTGATTTAACGTATTTTTTCATTATAACAACTTGCAGAAATAAACTAAAACTCCTCTAATAAAAAGTATCTTTAACATAAAACTAAAGTGAGTCAGAGTTTTGCCTTACTTTGATCAGAAGAGCCGGAAATGATTCCAGGAGAAGTTTGAACGCTGGGAAAAGTGTGTATTTGTATCTTTTACAGTGTGTGACGTGTGTGTGTGTGTGTGTGTGTGTGTGTGTTGGGGGGGTGGGGGGGATGCGCACTGTGATTTAAGTCCAGTCTTCTGAACCTACTCTCAGAGTGTGTGTTGGGGTATGAGGACCGCGCGCCGCGCTGTAAACCAGAAGAACTTGTGGATTTTACGCAGCGGGGACGCATGGCACACCCGGGCAGGATGACGCCTTCACTGCCTGTGAGCGGGTTCTGAAGCGGACTGGGGGGATAGTTCTGGTTTGGAGCGACTGAGCCGGGTCTCCAGTCCACGCGCTCTGCTCGGACCCGGAGATGGGACGCGACGGCGCGCTGGGCTGCTGCCTGCTCGCCGCGGTGTCCTGCTGCCTCCTCCGCAGCTGCGGGACCAACATCACCGCGGCCGTCATGCTCCCGGACAACCACCACAAGTACCCGTGGGCTCTGCCGCGCGTCCTGCCGGCCATCCTCATGGCGCACGAAGACCTGCATGGCAAACACAAGCTGCTGCTCGGTCGGACCGTCAAGATCCTGAACTACAGCACGGAGGACCCGGCGGCGGGTTCCTGCGCAGAGAGCCGGGCGCAGGTGCTGGCGGTGGACGCCAAGCTCTACGTCCGGCCGGACGTCTTCATCGGCCCGGGCTGCGTGTACCCGCTGGCCTCCGTGGCCCGGTTCGCGTCCCACTGGAAGCTGCCGCTGATCACCGCCGGAGGCCCCGCGTACGGCTTCGACGAGCGCGAGGAGTACCGAACCATCGTGCGCAGCGGGCCCACCACCACCAAGATGGGGGACTTCGCCAACGCGCTGCATACGCACTTCAACTGGACGTCCCGGGCTGTGGTGGTCTTCTACGACCTGCGGCAGGACGACCGGCCGCACTACTTTCTGTCCGAGGGGATCTACATGAACCTGAAGCATGAGATGAACGTGACCGTGGAGGCGCGGCCCTACAAGGGCGACACGGACTTCAAGGAGCTGGTCACTTTCATAAAGGTCGGCGGGAGAAGTAAGTCCAAACACCAGCTCACCCAGAAGTTGTCTAAAGTCAACCTCCTTCTTGTCCCAAAGTTCAGAACATCTACAGCCACAAGTTGAGTACAAACACGAAACAGAGATCTGCAAATGTCTTCAATCCACATTTTATTCACACTCAAACATTAAAAAAACAAGATTAAAATAAGAATTTTAGGAAAAAAGTTTCTCCACACGCAGGCAGCGAAAAGTACAGTAAGATAAACTCTTAAAGAGAAGCAGAATCTCTCAACAGTAAAACTGGGGTTTGGGAAAAATACTGGAACTAAGTGGGAAAAATCCCATCATAGTCTCTGAGCTCAGAGGACAAGTCTCAATCTCCAAAACCTGGTCCAGGTCCACGTTTCCCTCTGAGAAACATTCAAGAACTGAGACCAGTTTTTGTACGGGAAAGGTCTGGTTCTGGTCTGCAGCAGGGTGCTATCCACCAGTCGGTTTTAGCTGTAAAGGGAGCAAAGTTTCTAAAACCTGTAAAAAAAATCTAAAAAAGCAAAACACTAGCTGAAAACTTAAATAATCTAAACACTAACTAAAGTTAGGGATCTGCTCTGTTTATCTTTTAGCTATCCTGCTTATTTAGCTAGTGTTATGCTTCTTTTAGCTAATGTTCTGCTTCTTTTAGCTTTTTGTTAACGTTCTGCTTCTTTTAGCTTGAACTAGTGTTCTGCTTTGTTGAGCTTTTAGCGAGTGCTTCTTATAGCCTTTGGCTAGTTATTGAAGTTATTTGTTATTACTCTGATGTGAATTGTTTTCGTTTCCATGTTCAACATGCAGATAAAGGAGGTTGGCAGCTCTGACTCCTGATTGGTCCTGTCAGATAAAAAAAAAACAAACATACAGCTGGTGTGACCTTTCTTTATTTTGGCGCCGCCTTTGATGTCGATCATGAACTTTTAGGGCTTTGATGAATCAGCTTTATTCTACTTAATATAGAGTTTTCTGTGGAATAGGAAACAGTGTGGTTGATGGTGTTTGTGTTTGGAGCTCTTTAAACGACGACATGCTGTATGGGTCAAGCAATGCTTCCATGTATGCAAACAATGCATTAGCATTATGTGTGTGTGTGTGTGTGTGTGTGTGTGTGTGTGTGTGTGTGTGTGTGTGTGTGTGTGTGTGTGTGTGTG
>JAVKLF010000033.1:19054747-19090728 GCA_034783495.1 Millerichthys robustus
TGGTTGGTTGGTTGGTTGGTTGGTTGGTTGGTTGGAGGGATAGAGGTATGGTTGGTTGGTTGGTTGGATGGAGGGATAGAGGTATGGTTGGTTGGTTGGAGGGATAGAGGTATGGTTGGTTGGTTGGTTGGATAAATGCACAACTGGATTTCTGAACCAACAAGGCTTGGTTTTGGGTTCTGCGTTTTGTCTAACCTTCACGCAACCCTGGTCTCAGTCTTGCTGGAATTAGCCATTAGCTAATCAGTCTGCTCAGAACCAAATTCTGTTTCTCCAAACGTATTGTCTTCCAAGAGTTTGTTAATTGTTCATAAACTTTCCACAGAACCCCAAATATAATCTGAACTACAGCTTTAAGAAGTTTATTATTATTATTATTTCACTTAAACAAAAAGTGAACAACACAAACAACATCAGGTTCAGACACTGAAATTAGCATTTCAGAGATCCTGTCTTTGCACTGTGTGTCAAATTTTCTGCAGGTTAAATTCTTTTTTACAAATGTGTGTAACAACATTACCTAACCAGGTTATTTAGTTAAGTGTTGGCGCTGCCTCCAAGCTGTTTACTTCATATATGTATTTTTAAGGGGGAAAAAAACCTAACCGCCTGCTGATTTTAATGGTTTTAACTCTGTGCTTCAGCTGTAAAAACAAACTGAAATAAAACTGTTGCAGCGTCCCAAATGGCGCAGTCTTTATGTTGTAGCATTAAGCCTGATTTAATTACACCAGAGGTAAATCATGCATGTGCCGAGTAATTAAGCTCCTGGAGGGAGCTTTTTAAACCCTTGTTAATGTCATGGGTAATATCTGCAAGTAATGAAAGGAAATTAATGTTTCTGCCTCCTTCCCCCCCTCCCTTCACTACTTCTTCCATGGTTTTCTTAAAGAGTTAACCAAACTTATAAATGCACTGACTTTTAAGATGCGCTGATTTATACGTGACTGCACAACTAACAAATCGCACCGGTAATCTGATTACTTAATACTGACCATTAACACAAACAAGTGTTAATCACCAGCCAATCAGACTGGATTTTGATCAGAAGAGTGGCAGAAGAAAGATGGAGGAGCAGCTTTCCACCTGAGGTAATTTTACCAAACCCGAGTTAATTGTACCAAAAATAAATTAAAAATAACTAACAGATTAATTAGATGCAGAGGGTGAATTTAATTCTCAGTAAATTAGCTTCTCCTTCTCTGTTTACTGTTTTTTTATTCTTTAGATCACAGTTCAGCAAGCGGGTTTCCAAACTAGGTAGCTAGTTTCCCTGAACTCTTGTCAGGTAAGTTTTTTTTTAGATCTTTTTAAAAGAGAGAGAAAATAAATCCAGATTTAAGTGTAACTTTAATTTCAACATGTGTCTATTTCTGTTATGGGAATTTAACATGGGTGATGCGTTTGTGGTCCTGACCCACATTTTGGAACTTTCAGCTCTATATTTAGAGTCTCCTACAAACACAATAACTTCAAACCCAAACAGGAAGTCTTTTTTTTTTACATTTTAAAGCAACTTCACGCCTCTTGATTACATTAAACTGTAAAATGTAAACCTTCAGACAGAATTTGAGCCTCGTTTTTTGTTTTGTTTTGTTTTCTTGTGTCGGGTCTTTAAACCAAACTCTAACGGATCACTTCCTGTTTTTGCAGACAGCAGCGGGGGCTTTCATGATGAACTGAGAGGTGGACGGCGAGGCTTTTAACAGATCAGCCAGCTGCTTTTTATTTTCAGAACTTGACCTACAAAAACACCACTAAAAAAAGGAATAATTCAAGTGTTTTTAATCACTGTCTGTCATTACTCAGAGCAGAAGATAAGCTTTTCAAACTAAATGTGCAATTTACATAACTGGGAGATTCATCTTTATGTCTTATATTTTGATAAGAAAGAAAAAAATATTACAATACTGTACGTACTGCTGCATTGATGTTCGTTTCCTCAAACAAATAAACTGTTTATTCAGATTAAATATGTGATTTCCAGGTGAATGTAAGTTTATGTGATACAGTCGTGGGGAAAAGAAAGTCTGCCTGATTTCAGTTGTAAGGGTTTGAGTATTCGGACAGTTATTTTAATCCAACCTCAGGTGAACAAAAATGCAACCGATTTCATTATATATTAATAGGAAAACAAAATGTTAAATCTACAAATAAAAAACTGGTCCCAACCTTGAGTGAGTGGGACCAGGTCTAGAAAAGGACTTTTTGCTGATCTGGAGCCTATAGGTGGGTGTTAACACAGCACCAGGGTGGAAAGACATCAGCAATGATCCGAGAGAAGCAGCTGTTCCTGCCCATCACTCCGAGAAGGGTCAAAGGTCGTTTCAAAACTATTTGGAGTCCATTGTTCTACGGAGATTATTCTCTTCTCAGAGTAGCATCAAAATCACCCCAAATGTCAGAGGGACAGGGACAAAACCAGACCAAAGGACATAAATTTACCCAGAATGCACTGATGCAAATGGCTCCTCCCAGCTGTCAGCACGGCGGTGGATGGCTGATGGTTTGGGTTCCTTGTGGTCACTGATCGGACCGTGAGCAGCTCCGTAGACCGAAGGGTTCTAGAGTCAAATGTGAGTCCATCTGTCCAAGAGCTGAAGTTTGGACCAAACAGGGTCCAACAGAACCACAGCAGCTGATCTGCAACAGAGCGGGTCAGAAAGAACAGAATCGAGGCGCTGTGGCGGTCCAGTCAGGGTCCAGAAATGTTGCAGTGTGACCTTCAGAGAGTGGACCAGAATCCCTCTACAACCACGAGAGACTGATAAAACCACTAGTGGGAGTTCTTGCTGCAAAAGGAGGTTCTACTGGTGTCCACAGTAGTTTTTACCTTCGTTTGAATAAAGCGTGACCCGGAGGAGTCTGTGGGTTTTTGTTCCCTTCAGGTTAGATTAAAATGGTTTCAGAACCAGATTATTTTTATTATCAACTGAAACGTAAAACCCTAAATATGAAACAGGCTGGACTTTTTTATTTTCCTAGTGGCTGTAGTTCATGTGAGATTATCTGTGTATTTTATATAAAATAATAAAACGGAAGTATGGCCGAATGGATGGTTGATGATAGAAATTTGTTTTGAAACAGAAAGTACTGCCACTGTAAAATGTACACGATAGTTTATTTGGAAATTAAATGAAATAAAAGAGGTCTTGTTTATGGAATTATCTGCTTCTTGGATTTTCTTTCCCTTGTAGCTCCGAGGTTTTTTTTTTCTTTTTTTTTTTCAGAAAGATCTTACGCTCGGAAAACGGCAGAAGCACCGACTTTAGACAAATTTGTTTCTGTAAAGCAGAAACAACCTAATTCTGAAATCAAAGATGTCATGAAACGAGGAGTTGAACTTCAGATTCGAGCATCTGGACCGCCTGCCGCTCAGAGCTGATTCTGGAGTCTGCTGGGCGACAGGAGTGTGAGGTGATGTTGAGCAGAGCAGCAACGACTTTGTTGTTTTAATGGAGGGGGTCGGTCCAGCAGGAAGGTATTCACAAATGGGTTTTGTGAAACAATAGGCCCAGTGTGGAGCCCCACACTTTACCCCTCTGCCTGCCAGAAGCCTCTAAGCAAGGCTCTTTAAATAGAAAATTACCTCTTCTTTATTTGGTGGTTTTGGACGGGGAGGGGGGTTTAATGTCCCCCAAATGCTTGCAAACATCAGCATATTGTTTAAGTTGTTGGACTGCTCGACAGTGAAATTTTGCTGGTGACATAGTGGCAAAAAAGGTAAAAATCAAACCACATTTGGGGCCAACTTGGCTGGAACGGGTAAAACATTGCGCTGTAATAATTTCCTGCAGCCATCTGGAAATGTTTTGCACCTTTTAGATTGCTTCAGCTTGTCTCGTGTTTTTAATTTCAAACCAACAATCCCCCTACCCCTGCACCGTGAATGGAAAAAAAAATTGCCATAGAGTAAAAACAAACCAAGTAACTCTGCTTTCCGAAACTAACAATTTTTTTTCCTTGGGTGCAAACCATTAAAATGTCAAGCAACAGCAGCTTCTGGGAGATTTGTCCCAGATGTGTTGATTAGCTGGAATGCCTCTGCTTTGCAGACCGGTGCTCAAAAATAGCACCCAGACATGTCAGAAATATCTCTGACAAGAAAATAAGCAGATACATTCCGCTGGTTTGGGATTTTTTGTCACTGTGGATCAGTTTTTTTGTCAATCTGCTGCAATTTATCCACTGATCAACCACCAGAAACAAAAATGCTGAAATCTGGTGATTTATAGACCTTACTAACTGAACTAATTCTGGCGATTTCAAACCGCTAACAAAATATATTCAGTAAACTACAGCTGGACATTTCCACAATAAATGGTTTCAATTGAATCGAAACTGGAAACTTTTTTTCACAGAGGAAACAGTGAGAGCCATCAAATTAAAGTTCTTATTAAAGGGGCAGCACGTAACAACTACTGCCATCTAGTGGTCGATTTACAGATGGCAGACATTTTTAAATTCCATTCACAATATTTAGCAGTGTACAGTATTGATATTAGTAAATAATTCACCGTTTTGCAAGAAAACAATGAGCTCAGTTCTTCATCTGAGCCCCTTTCCTACTTTCAAGCCAAGCTGAGCCCCCCAATCCCTCCTCCACGCCCCACCTCTTTCAAAAACACAATATTATCTCTTTTTCAATATTTTAAAGTTTGTTGTTACAGACTTTTTTTGGAAAAGGGAAAAAAAGAATAACTGAGTTAAACAGTATTCAAATGGACTCATTTTAGTGATTTTTATATTCAAACGATATATTCATATCTGATATAACTAATTTGTAAAAAAAAAAAGTTCCTTGTTGATGTTTTCACCTTGTCTGTTTTTTCCCTTATATTTGACAGGAAACTGAAGCTGGAGAAGGAGCTGGCCGGAATGCTGTGGAGGATTCGGTGGGAGGACCTTCAGTTCGAAAGCCCCAACAAATACCACAAACGAGCTGGCAGTCGGCTGACCCTCTCGCAGGTAAACGTTCTTATGCAAGACCTGTGGATGTTTTGTTTTGTCTTATTCAGTCGCTGTTGCCTGGGGTTGGAAGCCTTCATTCATATGGGATTAATCATCAGTGTCACGGCTGTAAAATTAGGCCCTCCAGGAATCCATGGTGATAATTGGGTCTGTCTGAAGTTCAGCTCTTCGACTTGTTTACACACTGAGAGCTGTTAAAGTTTAAAATATAGCTGATTGGTTTTTATTTCTTAGAAACATTCCAGCTGCGGCCCTGAGAGTGTTTCTTGTCCTCTGAGAGTTTTCACATTCCTGAAAGCCTTGTCCAGTGGTTTGCTCAAGGTGGCCGGGCTCCCAGCAGCAGACAGCGTGTTAAAATCATTGTTAAAATAATCTCTTGTCTGGGCTTCGCTGCCTGCAGTCAGCTGGATCCTTGCGGTCTTTGGGTATCAGGTTCTGTTCGTCTGGGGGCTTTGAATTCATCCCACGTGTGCGGCTACAAAAAATAAATAAATAAATCACACGCTTTCTTCACCCCCCGTTGCTTGATTTTCAGTCGACTTCCTGCATTGGTGTGTGGAAAACTCTGTGTTTTCTTTATTTTTATTTTCCAAAGCTCATGATATTTTCCGACGTGTCGCCAACATTGACTAAATCTTTAATCTTAAGGAATTCGTGTTGCAACAAATTGAAACGGCTAACCCTAAAACTTACTAACAGACATCTTTTCTTCTCAGAGAGGCTCCAGCTACGGCTCCTTGATAACTGCCCATGGAAAATATCAACTGTTTGCAAAAACCGGCTATTTTAAGGTAAGGCTCAGTGAGTTCTGACATTTTCAACTCCTGCACACACATTTCCCGCCCACACACACACACACACACACACACACACACAAGCACAGTGAAAGCCGGGAGCTGGAGAAGCGAGAGGAAGAGAGTGCGTGGGCGAATTTAGGTAGCTGGTTTTCAATACGAGCTGCAGAACGCGTCGTTCTTATTTTTATTTTTTTCCTTCCTCTCTCTGGTCCTAAACTCCCATCTTGTAGTCTAGACGTTGCCGGCAAATAGCTGCAGATAATTCGTCTGCGTGAAATGGGCAAGGGAGCTTGACAAACAAAGGGGTCACCTGAATTAAAAAGCATTTAAAGTCCAGTCCAGGGGTGACCGGATCAGAACACATACGCGGTTATGTAACCGTGAAAACCTGGGAATTCTGTGAAACAGGCCTTTTGTTCCGCAGCGAGACACAAACTGTCACACATGTGAGCTCCAAACTAAAAGGTTAAACCTGCAATGGAATAAAAGTATAAGACTTGTTCAAAAAATACAACTGCAGCGTCACGAGTGGCTCTGAGGAATGACATCACTTGTTCTCCCTCTGCAGACCTGACTACTTCTCCTTCCTCTTCCTTGCTTCTACTTTGTGCTTCTTGCTTTCTGTTCAAACTGTTCGAAAATGTGGTTTGGTTTTTGTTTTATGATGCACGCAGGGGAACCTGGTGGCCATCAAGCATGTCAACAAGAAGAGGATTGAGCTGACGCGGCAGGTTTTGATGGAACTCAAGCATGTAAGTGTTGGTCAGAGTTTCAGTTTTGTGGCATTTATTTCCATGTTTGTTTGTTGGTTCTAATTATCTTGTGAGATTTCCTCCTCCTGCAGCCGAGTCAAACCTGTTTTGAGCATTGACAGCTACTGGAGTCTGGTTCTGGGTGTTTTTTCTGACTCGTGTGACAGCAGACGTGTCTGTATTTTACACGAGGATTGGAAATTCGCCTCTTATCAGGGCAGCGAAAGCCGAACATTCATAAACTCTTTTAATATCAGCAGCAGCAGCAGCAGTGTCTCGCTGGCTGAGTGATAACTTCATGTGGTTGGGTGATGGAAATTCACTGTGGCACAAGGAAAAAGCCAGAAGTTGGAAATCACACTGGCAGACATAAACAAGACTTTTGGCCATTTTTTTTCTTTATACTCTATCGCTCTCTTTCCTTTAATTTTCAGTCTCAGCAGTGAGTTTACGGTCGTTCTGAGCTGCAGATCTTGGGTGGTGGTGGGAGGGTGTCAGTGGCCGTTCGTTCGTTTGGTCAGTCTGAACTGGCAGCTTCTCGGACGCCCCGGGGACCTGATCGCCTGTCAAACCTCGGCTCACAGAACCAGAGGAGAGACAGGCCTGCCAGTGGAAACTTAACCACTTCTCGCCCGGCGTGCAGCAAGGGATGTTATATAGGCCAAAGGGTAGGCTAACAACGTCTAGAAGCTGGTAGCGCTGAGCGCAGCTGTCACTCCCTGTGTCAGAAAACAGATTCTCCTGGAACTAAAGAAAATCCACTTCCTGTATAAATCCAGAGCGTATGACTTCGCGGAAGAAACTCAAGCTGAGTTCTTAAAGCTAAAAGAAGCAAAATACCAACTGAAGCTGAAAGTATTAACACGCTAAGACCTAAATGTAGCACAAAGTTAGCTAAATGTATAAAGGTGGCTATAAGCCAAAAGTAGCAAAATGTCAGATAGGTTTAAACCGTAGCAAAAGACTAATTGACAGAAAAATTAGCAAAATTCTTGTTAAAACCAGCAAAATGTTAGCTAATGGCTAGCTACAAAAAAAGAAAAAAAAAACGAGAAAAAAGTGAAAATTAACAAAATGCTAGCCAAAACAGCAATGTGTTAACTAAAATCTAAAAGTAGCAAAAGGCTAGCTCAAACAGCAACCACCTAACTAAAGGTAGCAATAGGCCGGCAAATAGCAAAAGTAGCTAAGGGCTAAATAAAAAGTTAAATAGCAAAACACCAGCTAAAAGTTAAAAGTGAGAAAATGCTAGATAAAACAGCAACGTGGTAACTACAACTTAGTAGTAGCAAAAGGCTAGATCAAATAGCAAAAAACTAAATAAAAGTAGCAATATGGTGGCAAATAGCAAAATGTTTTAACAGGCTTGGTAAAAATAGCAAAAAGACAACTTCCATTTAAAAAGAACAAAAGGCTAACTAAAACAGTAACGATTGTTTTAAAAACTTTTTTAAAAATTTAGTTTTACAACTACCAGGTAAAGGTTTGCTAAAAGTAGTTAAATGGTAACAAGGACAAAAATGCTAGCTGAAAGCAGCAAAATGTTAGTGCACTTGTTCAGCAATCTAGAATCTAAACATACCAAAGGTAAACCAAGGCTAACTAAACATAGCAGCACAGTAGCTAAAAGCTAAAAGCTGCATATAAAGACAATACAGAGCCTGTGGCCAAAGCAGATTTTAAAGAAAGAATTCTTTTAAGTAGCGCTCTCAGCATGTTCAGCATTTTTTTGTTTGTTTTGTTTTGTTTTCCCCTGCTGTCTCAGTCAGCGGTCGTTTGAGTTGAAATGAAAGTAAGAGGATTTTCCAGCTTGTTCCTGCTAAAGAAAATTTCACACTTTCTCATGAAAAGAATGCACCAGAAAATCTGCCTTAACCTCAAACATCTGCTCTGCCGCACTTTGTGTTCCTGTATTTTAAAACTGGGTCTTTATTCGTGATAATTTGAGAAGTTTTGCTCCTCTTGCTCGCTCCACATTCTGCTTTTACAAAAAAAAAATCCTCCTCAGCACAGTGGCTCATTCATATCCTCCTAGGGTAATTCAGGCGTTACGTGCACGTGTCAACTCTGAGCGGAAACGCTGCTCCACTCGTGGAAAGAAAAAAAAAAAGACGAGCGGAGCCGACCGCTAACGGTTCCAGTGTGAACCGTCGGTCCTCTTTGTCCTCTGTTTCCATGGAGCTCAGGAAAGGACTCTCAGTTGCTGTGCGTTTGTTTACAGATGAGAGACGTTCAGTTCAACCACCTGACCAGGTTCATCGGGGCCTGTGTGGACCCCCCCAACATCTGCATCGTAACGGAGTACTGCCCCCGAGGCAGCCTGCAGGTAACCGCTCCGCTGATGTCGCTGTCGACACCGCCTTTCTTTCATTCTAGCTAATTTATGTAAATACTTTCACTCTGGAAAGTTGTTTTCTGTTAGTTCGACCTGAGTTTAGCACCTCTGTAAACTGGGCCTGTCTATAAGCAGATATTTTTAAATATCTGCATTTTCGTCTTTTCAAGAGTTTGTTTTTGAGCAACATATGTCAGATAAAAATTTAACTTCAGTTGCTGAAGAATGGTCAGGCATGCTTAAAACTAGAAATTAGAAAATCTGCTGAGCTCATTTTGAAGAATTTGAATTATTCCTCAGTTTGATGTGATGAGTCACATATGAGTATTCTAAATTATTCAGAATTTTGGCTTTTATGATCAAAACGAGGCTCACTGAAACCTAAAACCTCAAAGCTTTAGGCACTAATTCGCTGAAAATTGTTGATAAAGTAGGAAAAATCCTATTTTTAGTAGCTAAACTTTCAGTCTATAAAAACAAGCAAATAATTGTGTGACTGCTGAATCAACATTCAGACATGAGTAGAAATGTTTCAATCTTCTTTCTTTTCTTTTTTTTATATCTCAAATGAATTTTCAGTTTTTTTAACTGACAGGAAAACAGACGTCAAAATGAAGAATGTTCGGGGAAATGTAGATAACGCTGAATTTCATCACTCGCACTTAGAATTACTTTTCCGTTAAAAGACAGATAGTTTAAACTGACGTGATGGAGCTGGACGTCAACGCCGGACCCACACTCCCATAACAGGGTCAGCTGCAGGGAACTTTTAGAGTCCATCATCAATCTCTGTACGTTTCCATGAAGACCAACAGGGAAGAAAAATGTTGGTTCTGCGCGTCATCCTAAAATAAACTTGGGGCCTGCTAGAAGTTGAAGCTATTCCAATGGGTTTTCAATCTGCTCTGGCCTTTTTCCAGGACATTTTGGAGAACGAGAGCATAAACCTGGACTGGATGTTCCGCTACTCGTTGATCAATGACATCGTGAAGGTAAGTGGCCTTTGGGCTAAAGGCACGGCAAACAAATGCACCAGACGTCAAAGGCAAGAGTATTGATTCATGTGGGGTTTTATTTTTTTTTTTTTTTCCACATAAACAGTGGCGAAAGCTCTGCCTTACAGATATGCAGATATTTGTCTGGGTTGCCATGGTTTCACATGAGCAGTAAAAATCGAGTCAGGCAGAAAAAAAAGCACACAAAAAATACATGTGCTTGGCTCAGTGTGCACCGTAAAAATACAGATAACAAAATACTAAAACGTCGTTATAGACTTTGCTGAAGTTCAATCAGAATTGTCGTGGACATAAATTAGTATTTTCCTTTTTAATCTCTCCAAACAAAGGCGGCTTTCTGTCAGACGTTGTGTCTCTTGGACGGGTTTCTTTGTTGGACTACACAAGTGCTTTGGCTGAACCCATCCGCGCAGATAGCAAAATTTTGCAGAGACGATAAGCTGATGAGGCTTTCAGGGGCGTTTGACTCAGTGTTTCCACCACGTATTGAGCAGTCCGAACCTGTTGCCCCCTTTTCCCCCCAAAGGGTTGACTGATATTCTCAGAGAAACTACAGGGCTGTGTTAGGGACAGACCTGTGTACGCTTGTCAGGCTAAAAGAGCCAAAACACTAACTAAGAGCTAAAAGTATCAAAAACTGAGCTAAATGTAACACAAGGTTAGCTAAAAGCTAAATGTGTAAGCGTAGCTAAAAGTAGCAAAATGGTAGATTGGAGTAAACAGTAGCAAAAGACTGATAGAAAGCAAAAGTCAAAATGCTAGTTAAAGCCAGTAAATAGGCTAGCTAAAGGATAGCTAAAAACTGAAATTAGCAAAACCTCAACTAAAAGTTAAAAGTAACAAAATGCTAGCTAAAACAGCAATGTATTACCCTAATAGTAGCATAAGGTTAGCAAAATTAACAAAAAGCTAACTGAAAGTAATAAAGTGCTGGGAAATAGCAAAAAAGCTAGCTAAAATACTGTAAGGTTTTTGCTAAAAGTATCAAAATCGCAACTAGAAGTTTAAAGTAGCAATATGCTGGCAAATAGCAAAAAAGTAGCAAAAGGCTAGATAAAACAGTATTACGTTTGTTAAAAAGATCAAAACAACAAGTAGAAGCTAAAAATAGCAAAAGGTAAAAATAACAAAAAGCTAACTGAAACAGTGACATGTTCACCGAATCCCAATAATATCAAAAGGCTAGGTAAACTAGCAAAAAGGCTAGCTGAAAGCTGATATCAGCAGAAGACTAACTACGTAGAAGCAAAAAGTTGCGAAAGGCTAGCTAACAGGTAAAAACGTCAAAAAGATAGGTAAAAATAGTAAAAAGACAACTAAAACCTAAAAATATATAAAATGCTAGCTAAAATAGCAACATTTTTGCTAAACAGCAATAGTATCAAAAGGCTAGCTAAACTAGCATAATATTTCTGCTCTTATGGGGAAATAAACAACAAAATAAGAGAACTCTAATGACCTGTCTTCTCTGCACCAGGGAATGAACTATCTCCACAACAGTTACTTTGGTTGCCATGGAAACCTGAAGTCATCTAATTGCGTGGTGGACAGTCGATTTGTTCTGAAAATCACAGATTACGGCTTGGCCAGCTTCCGCTCATCCTGCGAAAACGATGACTCGCACGCTCTCTATGCAAGTAAGCCCATTTCCTGCTTCCATACGCAAAAAAAAGAAACATCAGCTTCTGTTTAATTTCTTGAGAGTTTGTTGTGTTGTTTCACAGAAAAGCTTTGGACGGCTCCTGAGCTACTCATATATGACCGCCACCCTCCTCAAGGGACTCAGAAGGGTGATGTGTACAGCTTTGGCATCATTCTGCAGGAAATAGCGCTGAGGAGTGGGCCTTTCTATGTGGAAGGCATGGACCTCAGCCCTAAAGGTAAACACAACCATGTTTACGAGCCTTGAGGAGTCCAGCTGCCTTCTAAGTTATCAAATGACTTAAAAACCATTTTAAACTGAACACGGAAGACAAAGGAATCACTCTGAGAAAACAGCACAAAATATTTACTTCTGTAATATTATTCAGCCTGATTTGCTGCCACTGTGACAGAATTAAGTTTGTTTTCGCTAATATTTCAGAATGGATTGTTTTAAGTCAGGCTACTTTATATTCACCAAGAAAAAACATGGCCAGATGTCAAGCCAGGTGGAGTCCCAAAAACCACTAGAGCTTACATCCGAGACCCAAAAATGTCTAACTCGATCACTTTTACAGATACTGACAGTAGTGGGCACAGTTCCGCTAATCCTCTAATAGCGTAACTAACTTCTAATTCACTGGATTAGCGTTTGATTAAATGAGTTAATTTAAAGTCATCAAATCCAGCTAAAACCATTAAGCCTGGCTTAAACTATAAACTCAGATTTTGCATCCTGAAACTTCAACCCCACGCCGTCCTATTTTCAGAGATCATACAGAAGGTGAGGAACGGTCAGAAGCCGTACTTTCGGCCGACAACGGACAACAAATGCCACCCGGAGGAGCTGACCATCCTGATGGAGGGCTGCTGGTCCGAGGACCCGGCAGAGAGGCCCGACTTTGGCCACATAAAGATGTACATGGCCAAACTCAACAAGTAAGACTGATGCTGTTCTAAACTGTTTTCCTTTAAATTCGCCCAAAAACACAACAAAAAGACAGAAACTTTATTAAATTTAGACAAACTGAGCATTATTTTAGCAGCGAAGGCAGAGATAATCGGACAAACTCAGATCAACGGGCAGTTTTTTTTTCAGCAACTTATCACTTTCTGCCAAGTCCAGCATGTGTAAGTGCCGTGTTGAGCTCCAACTGCCGTGAAAGGTGATGCGTTTCAAATATTTTCTTTAAAACGCAAACAGGAAAAGGGTCATGTTCCGATTACACCCAAACAATCTCAGATAAATCGTTGCTTGTGATTACTGACAGGCACTTCTCGACGTTCTGTGACAGCGCAGAAAAGAAGAGTTCGACTCTGTGTTTCTAGGATTGTTTTCCGATGATCTTATGAATCATTCATGTCCATATTTCAGTTCGAATGTTAAGTCAGCGCAGGGAGAGGAGGCATGTGTGTTTCCCCCTCAAGTATGACAGGTCTGTCAGAAAGAATTAGTGTAAGGATCTGGGCTGAAACTAAGTGACACTAAAACACACAAACTGACAGAAACCCAATACTCTGTTTGGATTTTGGATACGAAAAAGAAGCAGATAGGAGTTGTTTCCAGACACTACACACCACCGGAAAATGTAGATATCTGCAGCTATTCAACAGAATTATAGAACTGTCATCAAACAGATGGTTAAGATTTTGAGCTAATGTTGTGGTAGTAGATGAGAGTCATTCCTGTACTTATACAATGAGAGCAAACAGGACGTTAGTTTTACCACTCAGGCCTTGTGGGTCATTTTGACCCAAGGGCAGCATCGGGGTTTAACTTTTGGAGTCAACTTGACTTTAACTGACCTAGAATGGCGAAAAATAGAAATTTACAAATATTGAACTAAAGTTTTGTGTGATAGTACCTGAGAGAATCCGTGTATGGCGTAGTCTTTGTTTTCTTTTTGTTTGTTTGTTTCAAAATAAAACAAATAATCGGTTGGGTTTTTTTCTGTTTTAAAACTAAATTAGAAAAACAACAACTGCAAAACTTAATCAAAGCTACTTTTTCCCCATTTTAATGGTTGAAGCAAAGATGAGCTTTCTATTTTGTTAGCGCACCATTTGGGACCTTCTGGTGGAACCAGAAATCATGGAGTCATCAACTGAATCATAAGCTCCTGGAGTTTAATTTCTCACTGTGGATGTGTTTGTTGTATTTAGAAGAAGTTTCACTGAGAACTGATCATCTTACCATGAACAGAACTGCTTTAATATTCCAAGTTACACAGAATAAGTTTCCAGTGCAGCTGTTGCCAATATCTTTAGGAATGGTTTCTGTTTTTAAGCAGCCACTTTAAACTCTTTATTTTTGGCGACTTCCCTCATTTCTGGTATCGCTACTTATTAAAACAACAGCTGTATATTTTATTTTGGATATAGATAGCTGAAGCCAAAAAATCAAACACTGTGAATTTTTAATTAGTTCAATTTGACATTCTTTTACATTTAGGTTTTAAAATCGGGAAAAACAAAAAGCAACACGGTTGTTTTCTTCTTGTAGTTTTGTTTTGAAATGGAAAAAACAAAAAAGGAAAAAAATCATACACAGATTTGAGAGTCATTTTATTTACACGCTATAAGTGCTAACAGATCTCCTTATATCTCGCAATATTACACGCCATCAAGCATTGTTTTTTGAAGGATAGAGTAACACTGATATAAAATGATCTTAGTTTAAAACTCTGGTATGAAAAGCGGTGATGTATGCAGGGATTTTAGTTATTGTATAAATATTTAATGTGCATGTTTCGTCTGCATTGTGTCTGTCTTTGATCAGGTTTGTCAGGGACTGATTGACCCATTTAATGCCACATGTGACAATTAACTTAGTTACTTTAGAGCCTTAAAAGTGAACTTTAAAAATACCTTAGAACTATACACATATGCACTATGAGAATTAGTATTTGCTCACTTCATTAGTGTTACATCACCAGTACAGTGAAGTCTCCCATCAAATGCAAGCAGAGGGTGTGTAAAGAATGTAAAAGTATGTCTGCGTTTGAGCAGAATGAATTCAGTGCCTGTCAGCTGCAATCAGCCTGTTTGTTCGACAAGTGGTGGCATGAATGCGAAAACAAGAGTCATGGTTTGTTACAAGCAATCAGAGCCAGTGTGCTTCAAATGTAAACACCTGACACTGGTTTGCTTTGTGGTTTGAAGTGTTAGTGTGAATATTATCCCAGTTTTACTGGTGGTGGTTGTGATTTTTTTGTTATTTCATTATTTTCCTTCAAGTCTCATACAGAAAAAGAGTGGAATGCTCCCTCCAGGTCAGAGAGAACCTCGAGTGGAAGAGCTCGAGTGTCTTGTTCGTGAGTTTGATAGATAGGTTTGGACGGCATCTGCAGTGTTCTGGATGCTGTATCGATTTGTTGTGGTGAAGATAGAGCTGAGTCACAGAGCAAAGCTCACTTGTAGTTATGAGGTACGGATCAGAACCGAAAGAATGAGATCCTGGAAACAAACTTCCTCTGAAGAATGTCTGGGCTCAGACTAGACCAGGGGTGGGCAATCCTGGTCCTTGAGGGCTGTTATCCTGCATGTTGTACCTGTTTCCCTGTTCCTATCCACCTGATTCAGTGGTTGAATCACATTTGTGTGTTCCGCAGAAGCTTTGTAATCACCTTTCATTCAAATCGCGAGTGTTGGAACAGAGAAACATGGGAAACATGCAGGATAGCGGCCCTCGAGGACCAGGATTATCCATTACTGGCCAAGAGCTTGTATCTGCCTGAGCTCTGACTGTTGGTGACTAGTTGGCAAACAGCTTTCACAAAATGTTCGTGGAGGACCTGAATTTCCTCACAAGCTGATTTCTTGTGAGTCTTTGTTGCTCAAAATAGTGAGAGTTATCCAGAGCGTTTGCTTCCCGTTTCAATAAAAGTTTCTGTAATTCTGCCATCTGAGAGCCGTAAATGTCTAAAACCACACCAAAGATAAAAAAATAATCTGCCCATCTTCATTTCAGAAGATTTAATCACATACGCGTGGGAGGCTTCCAAGATGTTACAAATCAGGTCATGGCGGCAAGATCGGGGGGGACAGTGAAAAATAATGTGCATGGCCAAGAATGCAGTCTTACAAACATTGCTCGTGAAAATAGGCCACAACTTTTAGAAATTGGCCACTCGCTAAGCGTTCGGGCAGCGTTTTGGTCACAAACAATCAGAATTCCATCAAGCTGAAACTGGCAGAAAGTCAGATTTATTTATATGTGGTTTAAACTGACCACCTTTTTCTTTTTCTGAGAAGTCAAAGACACATTTCATTGTGTCAAAATAAGGTAAATATTATTTTACTGTTTACGGTTAGAAGGCTATTCCCGGCGCCTCGTGATAAACAAAACCGTTGTACTGCTGAGCCTCACTCTCCAAGCCCAGGCTCACCCTCACACTAAAAATAACAGTTCGTCCATCACATCATGTCATCAACATGCATCTACCTAATGAAAATAACCAGCAGACAGTGCATTAACACACGGGCCTCTGAGGTGAAGGGAGGAGCGTCGCACAAAGCTGTCGGCAGCATCCTTGAGTGCTTCTACAGTTATCAATCATACTTTAAACCACTCTCAGCTAAATATCTGACTGATCCTGTGCAGATTCAGCTAACAGAAAGCTCAAGCTGAGAGCGAAAACATAAATTAACCATTAAACTGTGCTTTTAGTTTGCAGTGATCGGCAGTTATCGCCCGCCACCGAAGGTCTTTTTTTAGCTGATGGTCCTTGTCATTACCGGGAAGCAGAACACCGCCTCGTTACGTCCAGAAAGCAGCTGAAACATGTCCAGTGTCTTTCTGCCCGTCCGTCTCTGGCGCTGAGCTGATTTATAGCTTCCTCCCTGCCTAATGCAGTGTCAGGTTACGTTGCTGCTGCTGTCTGCATCGAGTCCGTGTGGCTGTATCGATCGGGACGATTTCTCATGCGAGTTTTCGTCCTCGTTTCTTCCGCCTAAGGTTTCGAATGTCATCTCGCGCTGGTTTCTGGCCTTGGCCTTTAAGACAATGAGATTTCCCCAGACTTTTTTTATAATATGATGCACATATGCAGTAAATCATTACAATTTACTGTTTCTTCTAGGAACATTGTGCTTATTTCTGTTTTATTAGTGCAGAATCGTGAGAGTGAGAGGATCTGAAGCTATTTTATTTGGCATAATATATTTTCTCAAACAGTTGGAAACGAGCGATTAGTCTGCCTATAGGTGATAATAGATGTTTCACATCAAAATCTTGATTGATATTTATTTGTTCTTTTAGACTACAGTGTGCAGTTTTTTCCCGTTGACGTTTTCAGTTTGGTTTTCTTCTATATTTACCTTTAAAAGATAAAAGTGCAGGGTTACAATTAGTTGGTGGGAAACATGACTGACCCATTTGTCATGAAATTTGTTGTACTTTGTTGGTATTTCTGTTGTTTTGACCTGTGATAGGAGACATATAAACACATGGCACCGTACACTTTATTTGGACCTTTGTGATTGGATTTGAAGCGTTCTCACTCATTTGTCTTTTATGTCTCCCTCTGATTTTTGCTTCTTTAAACTTAAACAGCTCGTGGGTGCGTGTAGGTTGTGTGACCCAGCAGAAACTGGGAGGATGCTAGACATTGATGCTTTTAGCTCCCTTGGTGGTGAGAGTGACTCACCTTCTTTCTCCGTCTGAGTAAATGTGTGTGTGTTAAAGCATACGGTTGTGGAAATGTCCTGAGACATAAATATTATACAATACACACATTATGTAATTATGAGAACCTACATAAAATGTGATCGCAGTAGTAGTTATGAAATGAGTCCAGTCATTGGACATTTGGAGAACATGGTTTCCTGTGGTCATGTTCTGGAAAGGCTGGAATTGTCTGCAGCATTTGATTCAACAGCTGTGTCCGAATTCAGAGGCTGCATCCTCCCGAGGCCAAATCTGAAGGCCGATTACGTCACAGCGAGCCGCCGAAGGCTGTCCAAATGCAGAGGCTCTAACACTTGCGGCTGACAAATGTGTCCTTGTTTTTCCCTGATAAAGATTGTTGAACACAAGCAACAGCCATCCAACTCGAAGGAGTTGCAGTGGTTTGGTCATGAAGAGAAGATAGAACTTTTGGTGACTAAAATTATCTATTTAGGAAGTGGTTTTACTCTTTGTAGAATTATTACAATCAAAATGAAACACTTTAGTAGCCCACTACTGATGGTCTAGATGTCATGACATAGACCAGTCACATTCCTGCCCTCATCTACGGCCACAAACTCTGGGTAGTGACCAAAAGAACGAGATCACAGATACAGAAGTTCAAAAAGAGTAGCTGGACTCTCAATTAGAGATCAACGGGGGAATTGTTCCAGCATGTCCGACTGAGAGCAGACCTCTGGGAAGACACAGGACACCCTTGAGAGACTATGTCTCTCAGCTAGCACTGGAACACCTTGGAATCTTCCAGTAGTTTTAGTGCACTGCACAATTAAAGGCTCAAGTGTTACAATGACTGAGTTTTCTTCATTCTTCTCTAACATGCAGTTTTTGAGTCACTGATCAAGCCTCTCAGGTCACAAACTGGACAAATGCAAATAAAACCGTAAAGTCTATTTTTGTTGCTACGATATGTTTCATTCATCTTTATTTTTTGGCTTGGTGTGTGAATGGTATGTATCGGGCGCGCTAATATTTCTGCACATGCGTCAACAAGAGGAGGGTTTGAGAGTGGTGCCTGTGGTCGGATACTTCTCATTGACAATTGACTCTTGCTACATGTGGCAGCCATGTTTTACTTTGTGATGATCAGGAGCCAAAAATGCTTTTTAAAGAACAAGTAGAAAGGGGATACAGCTGCGCAAGTGGTTCCTAATTCAAAACATTTCTGTGAAGGTTTTTTTAACTTTCTACTTTGTTCTTTCTCTCTATAAAAAGAGCTAAAACTAAACAAAAAAACTTTACAGTTAGGATTAGAAATGTTTTGAACTTGAAAACTTTCAACCTCCATTTTTGTTCATTCTAGACTAAAGGAAAGGCTGAAACGTGTCTGAAAAAGTGGAACTGTGGTGTGCTTGTTTGCTTCACAGGGAGGGCAGCACCAGCATTCTTAACAACCTCCTGTCCAGGATGGAACAGTACGCCAACAACCTGGAGAACCTGGTGGAGGAGAGGACACAAGCCTACCTGGAGGAGAAACGGAAAGCTGAAAATCTCCTCTATCAAATCCTTCCACAGTAAGAAAAACCAACCCATTAACTCGAACCTTGCAAATTGGGTGGTGCAACGACACGTTGTCAGCCGGTCTGAAGCTCTGTATTAATTGAAGACTTCCAGCACAGAACATTATTAACAGAAACACATCTCCCCGGCGGTGTGATCCCACTGTAGATAAGAAGGAACCGGAGAGAGCGGAGAGGCGGGCTGCTCGTTAAGAGGAGGCAGCAGAACGATGGTGATCAACCCACAGCGGAAAATTCAGTCTTCCTTTTTTTTTTTTTTCCCACGTTGAAGTCTGGCAGATAGAAAAGGGCCTGGGAGAAGCGGAAAATTTTATTTCTCACCACAGTTGTGAATTAAACAAGCTGACCTCGTTGGTTACGTTTTAAATGTTTTTCGTTCCATTTGATTAAAAGAAAATTACCGTAAGCAGAGATAAACCCACATCTGGGGATTTAGCCAAATCTTTCAGACTATTTTTTAGTTATTTCTAATTCATCAGAACATAAACATCTTTTCTTTGGCTTGTGCCAGCTCAGTTTCTCTGTTTTTTTTTTTTGCGTGTGTGCAGTTCAGTAGCAGAGCAGCTAAAAAGAGGCGAGACGGTACAAGCAGAGGCCTTCGACAGCGTCACGATTTACTTCAGCGACATTGTGGGATTCACATCCTTGTCTGCAGAGAGCACGCCGCTGCAGGTACGCTGTCCTTTCAAACCTCAAACAGGTGCAGCTCACATCCTCCAGCAGCTCCGCTTTGAAAGACCTCTCGCCGTGATGGCGGCTGCGCTGAATCTTCATTTCTGCTAATGCATTAAAGAGCGCTCCTGTATCAGGTTTCTACCTCCAGCATGTCTCATAGATCCCACACACACAGGCGGGGACTCAAAATAGTACAGTAGCTAGATGGAAGAATATGTTGACGCAGAGCTGAGTCACATTATCTGAGCTCTCTAAACTTTATGCATCATAAGCTGATGGGAAGCAGCTTAAAGAAGTGGAATCAGCTTGAAAACAATCCTGTTCCTCAAAAAACGAGCAGATCACTTTTTAAAAAAACGGGTTTCTTTGGACAAGTTAGGAACCATTAATATCTTACCTGTTGCAGATAGTTCATTTTAGAAAAATAGACTTTAATTCTTAGTGAATTGATGAGCCCCATCTTGCAACAAACCTCAAATACTTGATTATTCTGGCAAAAATATTATGACATCCCTGCAGGAAGTGCCATAGGTTGCAGCAGAAGTACTACAGCTAGCAGCTGCTGCCACTATTTGCATTAAGAATCACAAAATTCTACGTAAATAGCCATCTAATAAAAGACCAATGTTTTTCCAATTTGAGCTCATTGAAATACCTAACGACAACAGGTAGCATGCTTATTGTTCATAACCACAACTCAAACTGAAGACCCAGCAATCCTTGAAGGAATGGTCAAATCTTGTGAATGGCATGGAATCTCTTATGAAGCCTCTCAGCTACTACCACACCAAATTTTAGCTCAGTACCTGTATAACAGACTGCGACACAACCATCTTTGTGTTGGGTAAGGTTGCTTATTTGTGGTGGCCATTTTGAATAAAGGTACCTCCAGAGGTAGAAAACGTTAGAAAACGTTTCGACACCCACCTGGGAGTCTTTGTCAGTTCTGGTAGCTCGCACTGAGCAACAAGCAAAGACTCCCGGATGGGTGTTGAAATGTTTTCTAACAAGAATTGATCTAAGTCCGGTTGCCTCAAATTTAAGCCAGTTTTGCTGTTACTGTTTCTTACCTCTGGCAGCAGGAGATAAATATCTGAACCATTAGTAAGAAATCCCAAATATTTGATGTTATATATTGTACACGTTATGGTTTGGAGTTCATGTTGACACACAGAAGTTGTCAGGGTGCGTTGAAATGAACCCAAGATGAGGAGGACACACAGAAACAAAGACAGGGAAAACAGATCATGACAGAAGCACCTTTGACTTTATTAAAACGGTGAACGGTTTTGTTTTTCTCTTCAGGTGGTCACGTTGCTGAATGATCTGTACACATGCTTTGATGCCATAATTGATAACTTTGATGTGTACAAAGTGAGTAAACTGCCTATTATCATCGTATCTAACAAATGGTAACACTCTCATTATTGGGAGGAGAAATTGATCGGAAGATGAAACAACTGATTCCTGCAGGTAGAGACCATCGGTGACGCCTACATGGTGGTGTCCGGGCTGCCGGTGCGGAATGGCAAACTTCACGCCCGAGAAATTGCCGGGATGTCGCTGGCTTTGTTGGAGCAGGTCAAAACATTTAAGATTCGACACAGACCCAATGACCAGTTGAGACTCAGGATAGGTATACACACAGGTGAGTCTGATAAGTAGAAAGGGGCTTTTTGTGGTTGGTGCTTGTGCCGCTCGGGCCCCGAGTGAAGGAGCTAAACCTGTTATTTATTTTCCAATTGGGGTTCAGTAATCACAAGCAGCAGCTTTTTTGTGACTGTAACTTATTTTTATCCTCTTTGGAACTGGAAAATAATCATGACTTATAGTTCATCAACACATATGTAACAATTTCCAGCTCTTTTTGTACATAAAGAATTTTGTAATAAATTTGAGAAAATTTGATTAATTAGAAGATTCTCATTGAGAAAAACTAGATCTATTTCTGTTTTACAGTGCAGTTTCAGATGTTTAAACTTTTATACCTGAATAAAAACATCAAATATTGTAATAATAAACAAAATTAGACCATGTTTTTGATAATGTAAGGATTTATGGCCATTTTGACTCAGTTAATAGAATTAAAGGGTCTAAATTAAAATCAAACTTTCTTTTTCTCCACAATTTTTCATGCATAACATCGCATTGTTTGCAAAAACGCTCTTTCACAATATAATGTAGCTAACATTTGTTGAATAATTGTGGATTTCCGAACGGATTATGTCAGCAGATTTTTTATTCCAGTAATGACAAGTTTAGCATTTAGTTGTCATGTTTAGTCCTAATCAAACCGAACTCTCTTAGCTTAAAAACGTAACATTTAGAGTCGTGTTGTTCGAGAAATCCAGTCTTCGTCTGGGTTTGTATTAAAGGTCGCAACTTGTGACTTTTAAAATGTAATAAAGAGACATTTAGTTCCGTTTTATTCATATTTTAAAAATATTTGTGCTTATTTAAAAACAAACAAGTCTCTCTGCTGTAAAATGTTAAAAAGAAATGCTAATTTTTAACTTTTCTTAACTATAACCTAGATTCCTAAATAAAATCTTCTCTGTCACTAATTTATTTAAAGTTGTTTTGTTTAAATTTGATGACATTCAGGGTAAGATAATAACACTTCTAGCAGGAGATTACTAACAAAATTTGATAACAGAGCAAATAACCTGTAATACAGTTACCTGTACAACAGTTTTATTGTATACTTGAAGATTTATTAATACAAGAAAAAAAAGTTTACAAAAAAACTGAGCCACTGAGAATATCAGAATCTTAATGGAGAAGGATTTTTAAATATTAAACTGAATTAATCTAGTTTGATTGTAGGTCAGACACAAACACTTTCATCACGCTGTGACTGCAGCATCGGACACAATTTATTTACAAGAGGCTTTTGACCCGACTCATGTTTATGTTGTTATTCACTGCAGAACTGGAGACGATCGTGAAAATGCGACTGTGTTTGTGTTTTTCAGGTCCGGTGTGCGCCGGCGTGGTCGGGCTGAAGATGCCCAGGTACTGTCTGTTTGGAGACACCGTCAACACGGCATCTCGCATGGAGTCCAACGGAGAGGGTGAGGACGGCGGTCACTGTCGCTTGTTACTTTATTTATTCCCCTGCTGCTGTGAAACCTCTCCCAACTACAGGGAGGGATATATTTCACACAAATCCATGTCAGTGTTATATTAGGATATGGTTATTCCACCGCTGTGTCTGGATAATAAAAAATGATGAATAAATCTTTTTTATATCCTGCTTTTTTTTATAAAGGTTGGTGCTGAGAATAGATAAAGTTTGAATGTGTTCTATAAAATGGAGTCTTGGCTCTCCTTTTGTCACTGATTGACCTGACAGTAGTTAGCAGGGTTATCTATGGCAGGGATTCTCAAACTTTTTGGGTCTGGGGACCACTTACAGGGGTGAAGATTTTCCAGGGACCCCCTCATAAACCTCATGCTAACTAAAAATATTTCATTTAAATCTCCAAAATACCATTAGAATAATTATATTTTTATTTGGTTTTGTATGATTGTTTTAATAGCCCATTGTTTCCCAAATGTATTTATGATATTTTAGAAATGAAAACAAAAGTTAACAATTTATCAAAACTTCTTAAGGACCCACAAAATACAGCTCAGGGACTCCTGGGTGTCCGTGTCCTGGAAAACCTGGTCTATGGATCTGACCGGACTAAAGAAAAAAAAAACTTGAGACCACTGAGTCTGTGACATATTGTAGTTCTGGTTATTTAAGGCCTTAAATCGACGGGGAATCCAACATAAGACGAGCACAGAGGAAATGTGTTTGTGGCTTCTGGTCCTGGTTAGGAGTTAATCTGCAGCATTTTTAACTGACTGGAAGCATGAGAAAGAACTCACCGCAACTAGTTGTAACATTAGACACTGTTTGATCAACATTTACTTCGACTTTTAAACCCGGACTGCAAAAATACTGCAGGTTGTTTACAGCAAATGGGCTTAAACCAGAGGCAAGCAGACTTTTGGCTCGGTTCTTTCTAAAAACATTTCAGTATCCATCCAGGAGTCTGTCTGTAGCTCGCACTGAACGGCACGCAGTTGGTGCCTTACGCTGGAAACAAATACACGCTGCATGGTTCCCTGTCCCCAGCTGTCTATAGCCTGCTGAGTCATGACCACGAGTTGTAGTTGTTTTGGTCAAAGCTTGAAAATGACACTATATGTGATCTCTTGGAACAAGACTCTTGTGATCAGTCATCTGGTTTGATCAGAGAAAGTTGAGTTTCTGAGTTTCTGTTCCTGGAGTTATGAAAGCATGGCTTGATGCTCTGAGTCATCCGACGTATCGATTAACTACTCAGCTCCTTCCTGTATCGGGCCTCCGCTGGTAAATAATTCATGGCTCCTACAGCAAAGGGCCAGCGATGGCCTGAAGCTTCACGGACAGGAATTAAGTGTCACACCTTCAGCACCATAAACGTTGAGCAAAACGAGGCAGAGTTCAGTGGTGGTTAGCGTTTCAGCTGATCACTCGTGACTTTGCCGAATGCATCGGCTGATGTTGCAGATCAGCTGTCTCTCCAGCTGGGGACTGATGTAAAACCATTTAACCGTTACATCCAACCCTAATGATGTGTTCTGTTTGGTTTGCCTTGCAGCCTTAAAGATCCACGTATCCTCAGCCACCAAAGATGTGCTGGATGAGTTCGGGTACTTTGACCTTGAGCTACGAGGAGATGTAGAAATGAAGGTAAGAGCCTGTTTTGTTTTGCTTTAAACTCTTTTTTTTACACTATTTGTCTTGTTTGGCCTGAATTCTTTTTTTATTTTACATTTTAATTTAATTATTTTATTGTGAAGTTTTTCTTATTTCACAACCTTTGCAGTGTAGTCCAAATTGTATTTGGGTTTAAAAACTATTAAAGCAAGTTTTTAAATAAATTTAAGTGCCTAATTATATAAAGTAAAGATTTATGATTTAAAAAAACAACCTGTTGAATAACTCTGGTATGCTAATGTTTGGTTTGTTTTTTATGCTACTTTATGTCTGTTTGTAAATAAAAATAACTTACAAATAACTTTAAAATGACTAATTTATATGGAGCCATAAAGATTGTTATAAAGAAAGAAATTTGTTGTGAAAGTGAAAGAAATATGTTCTTTGAAATTTCTTTAACTGATAAAAAGAAAGTTTAAAACTACTTCAATCATACGTACGGCCATGCCATTGTATCTTATAATTAACCATGTATGGCAGGCTGTTGTATCATACAATAAAAATGTGGATGTTGAATTTTTCAGTTTTAAAATAGTTTTTTTTAGACTTTTAGACATGCGTTAGATTTTGGCCAGACATGAGAAAACCCAGCAGTCTTTGTAGCTTTACAGCTCAGGTTTACTTCTTTTAACTCAAAAACCAAATGGGTCAAGAAAGCTAAACTTCCTGGAATTAAATTAGCGTTTTGATATTTTATATCATGCACTCCAGTTTTCGACTTTTCTTCCGTTACCAGGTCTTTATATTAATGTATAATTTACACATCAACACATAGTGAATTACAAAAATGCAGACAGTACTAGGCCGACAGTGTGCCGACATGTCGTTCTTTGAACTCAGTATTTAAACTCCTAAAATAAGCCGTAAAAGGTTCTAAAGTAGAGTTTCAAAATAAAAGTTCACTGAAAATTAGTAACGCTTTGCCTCTGTCATAAATAATTACAAAAATAAGTCCAAAACTTACTTACAAACCTAAAGAAAATGTGATATATGTTTGAAAGTCCTCTGAAACTGTCTAGTTTCTGTTTTACTCTCTAAATTAGAATGATAAATTGATCACTCGAAGGCTGATTTTAACAACCAGGAAGCAGAAATCAATGTTTTAATAAAACAGCTTTTAGGTAAATAACACTGTACCACGTCATACATCAAAGTCAGAACTCCTCTCAGCAGATTGATCCTTTAGACGATTGTTTTTTCTGCCCAATCTGTGGATAAAAATGGAGGTGTAACAAGATCATCCCAAAAAAGCTTTAGTGTCGCACAAAACCAGAAACCAGTATCCATTTCCTGTCCCTGTCCACTGCATTGATGAACTTATTGATTTTTTTTTTCAGGGCAAAGGCAAAATGAGAACATATTGGCTTCTTGGGGATAAGACTGATGTGTACGTTATCTGAGAGGCCTGCTGACCACGTGGCAGGAGCTGCAGAGCCGCTATTTTATTTGTTCTAGAATAAGCCCTTAACTGTGATTTCCCCGAAAGGAAAGGTGAACAACACCCTCACAAAAAAAAAACAAGGAAACTCCAGGTATTTTATTACCTGCATACTGGAACTGACAAAAACTGAGAAAAAAAATTGTGTCTTGAGTGGTTTTCACAGATAAATTCTTATATTTTGTGCTTTCTATAATAAAATTTGTATAACGTGTTTGGAAGTCAACGATGTATTGGTATTTTTCGAAGCACACGTTAAAGTTTGACGGCACAGAACAGCAATCATTGTTACTGCAGGGCTTCATCGACCACCTAACATATTACAAACGTGTGTAAATATGTATATCCAAGACACTGTAAAATATTTTCTTCAATAAACTGAGTGAAAAACTCTTCCATTTATTAGACACTATTTCTGGAAGTTAATTGGTGGTCGGTTTATTGAAATGTGGGCAATACCAGTGGATAAAAATCTATAATAAAATCACCAAAGAAATATTAAATATTTCTAAAGTGCACATTTAAAAAGCAAAAGTGACTTAAAATTTTATAGAATACTTGTAAAACTAAGCTGTATTTTCTTTTAACCTTAGATTTAATGTAAAAATGCATGATTTTTCAGTGGTTTTGTTTTGTTTTTTAAAAATATTTTAACATAATTTCTACATTATTAAATGAGCGTTTCTGGGTAATTGTAACTGGTGAGGTGTTCCGGGCACGTCCCACCGGGAGGAGGCCCCGGGGAAGACCCAGGACACGCTGGAGGGACTATGTCTCTCAGCAGATTCCCCCGGAGGAGCTGGAAGAAGTGGCCGGGGAGAGGGAAGTCTGGGCCTCCCTTCTGAAGCTGCTACCCCCGCGACCCGACCCTGGATAAGCGGAAGAAGATGGATGGATGGATGTAACTTAAATTCATCAGGTCAAAATTTCTTTCTCATTTCTTACAAATTATTTGGTAGTGTGTGATGTGTAGGTACTGGTTATTATTTTTAATCGTAGGTTTTACAGAGGCCTGTTGATCACCTATTACCGGTAATTCAAATCAGGTGCATTGGAGCACAGAAACCTGTAAAAACCTTTTGAACAGTGGCCCTCCAAGACCAAAACCAGGATTGGACTCCCTGCCATAGATGATACACAAAATAATTCAATCAAAACTCTCAAAATTGTGTTTTATGACATTTGACAATTGGTTAAAAAAATTAAAACAAAAAAAATGCATCAAATGACTCAAAGCTTTTGTGACAAACGACCGAGTTTAGGTTCAATGTCTAATTCAAGTCATGGCAGTGTTCAGAATATTTACATTACAGTAAACATTTTATTATGTCTACACTCCAAAGGCTGAAGAAAACCACAAAATCTGCAGAAAAGAACAGCAGGAGACAAAAACACTGAGTTAACAGTCTAAAGGACATGGCTCAAGGCATGGTGTGTGATTTCACTGGTCTGTTAGCAAAATATCTTTGGATCCACTGGACAGAATTAAATTCTCCCAGAAATTAATCACTGGATCTAGAACAGTTAATGACCTTAACACAAAAAAGATAAGAACTGTGAATTTTACGGATACTTATCTAAAGTTTGGTGTATAAATAAAGTCTGTGTAACTGAAAATCCTGGGGGGGGGGTGTGTGTGGGGGGGGGGGGTGCACAGGTACATTTCATTTTGAGACGTTGACTACAAATTGGCTCCGGAGGCTCTGTGTTTCGGGAGCAAATTGGTTTTCCTGTAGCATCCTGTGAAGATAATGAAATGTTTGGAGAGGAAAGCTGCATAAATAGAAAACTAAAATTACTGGTCGCCATGGCTACCGCCTGCTAATCCTCGCTGAATGCTGAAAAAGGTTTGGGAAAGCCTGGATGTGTATCTGTTGCACGTGTGGAGTTTCTCATGATGAAGAGGCTCTGAGGCCCATACAGGCATATTTATCCCATGAAAGAGGAAAGTGGAGGGTTTTTTATATTTATTCATTTAGTTTGGCTCTGGAAAGACTGGTGCGGTCATAACTAATAAACTTACAACTATCTAAATTTAATTATTTTCACACCAGGACGGCTCAATGAACAACTGCAAACGTTTAGTTAGAGATTAAAGATGAAAAGACGGAAACCGCCTGTGTCTGTGAGTGCTTCTCTGTTAACAAAATATCTCAGAACCCAGTGAAATGCTAGCTTGTTTGCTAATACACAGCGGCTGTCATATAGGCAAGAACTGAATCAGATACCAAAGGCTAACGGATGGCAGAGTCTCCTGACGCTGTGAAGGCCTTTAAAACCAGACGGAAACATTTCAAGAACGTCATGTGCATTTAAAAAGCCCTGAAGCTGCATAAACACTACACTTTTTATTTATTTTTGTTTTTGACTCCGTTTATTAGCTGCATTAATACGTTGTGCTCATCGGGCTGGCAGAAATTTTTTTTTAGGAGCTCAGAATACACGGATTTTAAGTTAACGCATCAAACAGAAGCCTGTTTGTTTTAATGGGCTGTTTGTTTTAGACTGCATGTCAGCGTATTGATTTCTGTACGTCGGCTGGGTGTCGGGGGTTTTGTTGTTGTTTTGCTAAGATTAATCTCTTTAACAGTATGTACGGTAGCCTTGTATAAATGTCTAGGAGGTGCCGGTAATCAGTGGATAAAATCGATGTCCTGCTTTCACCAATGTTGTTTATGACTGTTGTTATCACCGCTCCGCCGTCTCGTCTTAGATTGAAGTACAAACCAGGCTCTCTACCTGCAGGAATCAACCACCCTGCAAAGGAAGCTCATTTTAGCTGCTCGTATCCGATGATCCACAGGTGAGGGTTGGACCGCAGACACACCTAGAAATCGAGAGCTTGTACTTTAAAGGGCCCAGAACGCTCCATCCAATGTTAGTTCCCCGCTGTGGCACATGTCTCTGCATGGCCTTGTTCCTGCTGGAATCTCCACTCCAAAAACAAAACAAAACAAAAAGGTGGATTAAGGGCCGAGGCGAGAGCAAAATGACGCAATGTTCCTTGTGCAGCTCTGACAACCAGAGCAGATGTTGCGAGTTCGGACGGCACACGTGGAGGCCTTTACTATTGAGGCATAGATTTTTTTTAGTTTTTTTAAAGTGTGAACTTGTTTGTAGGAAGCTGCACTCCCTCCACAGATTACAAACATTTAAGTTCCTAAGTGGAGTGAATCACCTGTTTAACAGCAGCTGGTGATGAAGTGACACTCAGGGTTCGGACGGAAGATCGCTATCGTCCAGTCGTTCGGTGATGGGTGTGCTGAACAGCGTTGACTTCTTGAAAGGAGCTGTAATGGTCTGGACAGGTGTTACGCCCTGAAAAAGCAAAAGAAACAAAATTATAACTGACATGCCTTTTCTTTGTAACGGATTGGACTAAATAATCTAACAGCGTTCAAAAAAAGAGCATTGTACAAGAACACCGAGCCTATAACTGTCTTTCTCTTGACCTCAGCACATCAGTGCTCTAAAAAACACTTCTGGTGCTTTTTCTTACTATGCGTTTCGTGTGTCCTTCTGTGACTCAACGTTATTTTTAATAAAAAATTTAAAAAAAACAAGTGAAGACAAAGTTGTTCATCATGAGGCAGAAAATCTCTGAGTTCTTCTACAATAATCTACGAAAGTCTTTTGGCTCACGAGCAAATCAATAAACGAGGTGAGCGACATTATTTCACGCAGCTTTATTGCTTTAAACGAGAATTTAATGAAAACTATAAAAAGAACAAAAAGCGTAAAATTAGAAGGATTTAACACACCTGTATCCTCTGGTGGTTCTCGCTCCAGAATGTTACGGCCTGCTCGGTTCTGTAATCACGAGTCTGAAACAACAAACAAATAAAGTGTTAACTGAATTTCATCGTGGCTCTGAGTTTTTCGCCTGCCGCAGCAAGGCAGAGGCAAAGCAGTGATGTATGACACGTCTGTGTTTGTCTGTTAGCAAAACATCTCATGAACCAGAGGATGGAGTTAAAAGAAACTTTCAGAAAATATTAATGGATGTATCTCTACAACTGATTAACTTTTGGAGTGAGTCCAAATCAAGATGGCTGCCACAGTGGTGTGGTTTTAAATAAAAATAATCTAATGCTTGTTGAGAATCCTTGCTGTGTTGTCGTTTTGATTTTATTCCATTAGCTTATCGAGCTCATTGAGCAGCTGTTCCTCTGTGGGTGATTATGTAAAAAGGTTTGGGAACCACTGGACTAAATCACTGATGGATGCTTTTCTTAAATTCTATCTTGACTCACATTGCTCATGTTTGAAGTCATAATAAAGCGGAAATACAGAAAATGTTTTATTAAGCACTATAAATCCACACATACCATTGTAGTGTGCGGCCTGCAAGGATCGAACCCTTGGACACAGAAATCCTTTGAGGTCGTGGAGGAGAACTCCAATTTGGGTGGCAGTGGGTTCCGTTCAGCACAGACTTTCTCGCTGTGAAAACAGGAAGGAGATTTTCATGGGCGTATGGTCTGTATAAGGAGGTCCAGATGTCTCGGTGGGGGCAGTCTAAACGGCAGGGAATCCCTCACAAACAGTTACAGGACAGGACCAGAGCAGCTTACACAACAGTGACACAAATATGGCTGACAGAAATGTACAAAGGAACCAGTTCTACAAAAAAACAGGAAGTAATGCAAAGAATTACAAACCAAAAGAAGCGCCATAGAGAACATTTTGTGGACTTTAAAATTAAAGTGGACAAAACAAAAACCGTGAACAAGTGCAAGGAGTTTACGTGATCTCGCTGGTTTCCTCCCACAGAACAAAAACGTACAAGTCAGGTTAGTTGGTTGTTTGTCTCTGTGCAGCCCCATGATGGGCCTGTGACCCGTCCGGGGTGTTCCTAATCTCCCACACTAGAAACAAGAACCGCCTCTTCTCAACAGGAAAGTGAAAAGCAGGTAAAGGAGATGGATACACGGAGAAATGAAGATGAAGACTGTAATACTGGCTGTAAGACGAGTGGAACTGAAGGAAATAAAGATGTTTTTATATGAACGGCTGCCGTCAGGAAACAGCTGATGTTTAGGTTGTCTAGCCCTAAGGTTAAAGATTTGTCTTTGTGCCCACGCAGTGCTGAGAAGAAGTCTGCCAAGGCCAAACATCTGTGTGGGTGAACATTTTGCTCAGTAATTGTAACATACAGAGTATACAACGTGTAATAACAAGACACTGAGGTGTCATTTAATCACAATAAACCAAAAGAAAAAAGTATTTTGCTTTTCCATCTGTCTTAATCTACTACCACAATATGTTTAACATATCCAATAAGTCGAGAACCCGCTGAGCTTTCTGTTATGTGGTTCTGATACGTGCTTATGAAATAAAGAAATCTAATTTAAAGACATAACAGCTCTGACTGAGCAAAACAAACCCAGACGAGACGATGTTACTTGGGTTTCCTCCGACACGTTCCAGGCTGTAACCTTTGTTTATGCAAACAAAACACTTCCAAAAATAATTTTCTTTCTCCTCCGCATCAAAAGAGTCGTTCAGGGTTTGCTTACCTTATCATCTGAGTAAGATGTTTTTCCAAAAGCTCCCTCCTGATGCCTGCGCCGTAGAAACGTAAAAAGAGATGAACTGTGTGAGCATGGCAAGTCACCCTAAACGAGATTAGCAATCTACATAAACAGTTATGTGGACAGCTAATATTGGAATCAAATTTAATCTGTTTTTACTCTATCTGATAAAAAACAAACACAGTTACCTTTCAGCCTGACTCCTGGATTACTTGGGGGGCCATAAGTTGCTTTGGATGTGGTGATGGTCTCCATTTTAGCGTCTTGGTCCATGGCAATGATCCCTTTGTGTCCGTATTTCTGGCTGTGTAACTTTGAGTCATCCTGGTCGAGAACTGCAATCGATCTCTGAAGAATAAAACACGTGTTAGAATCTAAAAACATGAAAATAATCACGTTTTTTAAACCGCCATGTCAAATTTAACTTGCATTAGTTTAGAAAATCAGTTGTTAAATGCCACATTAAAACTAGTTTTCCTTGAAGGAATGAATATCACCCGCCATCTCATATGTCATATTTTTAGCTCTTGTTAAAGTGCCTTCAAAAAAGAAAAACAATTTCGTGATTATAAACGCATAAACATTTTTGGTGCGCTTTTATTTGTTAATATTGCTTCATTGTAAGTTCAGCTTTTTGTTTTAGTAGTTTTAACTCTTCAGGTTATCCACAACAGGATGTAACAGATGATATGTAAAACTTCTCCCCATATGACCGCTTCTTTAGCTTTTGCTTGTTGACGTTAGCTTTAAAAAACGCAAGCTAGTTTAAACTCACCTCTTCGACCCAGTTATGTAGAAGACATTTTCCTATTTTGTTATTTAAAGTGTTTGTCTGCTCGGCCATTGACTCAAAATGAACAAATAAGACCTGAAACTGGACTAAAATGACATTAAAGCATCGGTAGATACTTTCTTTCTGACCGTTTCTAGATGTTTCTCGGTTTCCAACTCTAACATAGCAACAAGCTGCGCGAGCCGTAAGTGTTACCAAGGCAACCGGGAGTTCACTGTTAGCAGCTAGCTATACTTGCTAGTAATCTGTTCGCTTAAAAATGACGTTGTTGTTGTTTTTTTTTTTTTTACCGTTTTCTCTTTTCTAATGTACTAAGTTATAATGAAATGAAATGTTTTGACACTCTCTACTGCTACACATAGTTGGAATTCTTAATTACTGTAGATGGATGGATGGATGGATGGATGGATGGATGGATGGATGGATGGATGGATGGAGAAATAAATTTATACATAAGCTTTCTTAAAACAGCCATCAAAGTGCTGACGCGAGCAGATACAAACAGGTCACTGAAACTGGTCCATCTGGGTTTATTTAACAAAAGTCTTAATGCATCATTATAAGCCTTCAATCTTTGAAGACTGGCTTTTTTAAAGTTGCACCACAAATGTGCAGTCTACAGTGATGTACAATACGAACTAAACAAGTTCAGTTTCAATTCATCAGAACAGAATCCAAACTTACGGAGAAGGATATTTGCCTGAGCATATAACATTCGAACCTGACGGTAAATGTCAGGTTCTGTCAACACATGGCCAAGATATTTTAGTTCATTTGAGACATTCAATAAAGTCCCAGACAGTTTGAAATTTGGAAATACTATATTTTTGTCCTCCTTAATGCGACAAATCAAGATGATACTTTTTGATGGCTTGAATTTGACATCATATGCTGAACAGACATTAGTAAGCAGACCAGCTGAACTTGGACTAAAAACTACTAGGTCATCAGCATAGGCTACATTAAATGATTAATAATAGTATCACCAACTATGCAGCCAATTCTACACAGGTTTAGATGCTTAGAGAGGTCATTCATATAAAAATAACAACATTGGAGATAAAATGCTTCCTTGCCTTGTCTGACTCCATGGCCAACACGAAAGAATGCAGACATCCTATAATTATTATTATTTATTTATAAATATAGCCTATTGTATTTTAGTAGGCAGGAACTATGGAAGCTGAGAGCAGACATGGTACATGTAAACTATTTTCTGATGGTGAAAAAAGTTTAGATGTACCATGTCTGCTCTCGGCTTCTGTAGGGAACAATAAAGGGTTAAAATAAACAATACGGATGAAATAGGCCACAAAAATGGACATTTAAATAACTTTCGTGTGATGTGTTCATAGGCACTGATTTTTTTAAAATGAAGTTACAAAAAATAAAGAACAATACACTGAAAAATGTAATAAAAGATAAAGTTTTCCTCACACATTGTGTCAAGCACTACTACAAAAGCATAGCCACATGTCAAAAATTAACTTTTATTTATATTTTTATGTTAAAGTATCAAACCATTATTTAAAAGCAGCAAAAGTTTACTTAAAAGTAGTTCAATTGTAGCTAAAAGTAGCAAAAGGCCAACGAAAAGTCGGAAAAGTAGCAAAAGCCTTGCTAGAAGCTAAAGTAGTAAAAGTGTGCGTAAAATATAGCCAAAGGCTAGATAAATACTAAATATAGCAGAATAGTAGCTCAAAGCTAAAAGTAGCAGAAGGTTAGCATAGAGCACAGATGCTGAAGTACATTACAAGTAGAGTGTTTTTGAATCAAATGAAATATGAAATGTATTTTTATGAGGAAAAGGTTTGCAAATAAATGTAAATGTTTTTAAAAAATAAAGTCACAACACTGATCTGAACGAGCTGAACATTTGGAGAGAAAAAAAGGCAGAAATGTGATATGGAAAATAAATGACAGGAATGAAATCAAAGCAGAATTCACAAAATTATGTTTTCATGCCCTTGAATATTGCAGCCAATGCTTTAAAAGCTCGGGTGAAGCTGGAGCGCACCTCCTGAGGGTTGGAGCAACGTCTCCTCTGTCCAGCGTTAACACTGATTCTCCGAACATCATCCTTCACCGTTCTGTCTAATGACTGGAACATGTTCTGCAGCGCTGTTATTTTTGTACCACTTTGAGATTACGCGTTGATTGACCATCTCCATGGCTACCAGCATCCCTGCAGATGTATTGATGAGGGATAAATCGCTCAGCTCCGTTTTTAGTTTCTTCTTCCTCTTGTCACTTTCTCTGGGAGTTGTGCACTTTAGGATAAAGCTAAATAACAGCAGCTTTCATCTGTTTCACTTTCATCCTCCCCTGCAGTCACATCCCAACCCCCCTCCCACACCCACCCAGCCATCCACCCCTCATACCCCGTCATACCCTCTGCCACTAACATCCAGGAATAACCAACAGCAGCCGTGTTTGCCTTTCATCTTCAGCCTACACAGGAGGGTTACGAGTCACGGACCATGACATCATTAGCAGGTTCAAGGCAATGCCTCTGCCATTTGAAATTCTAAGAACTTTTTTCAATGCCACACAATAGAGTCCAAAACATTTGTATGATAAGAAATGTATTTTAATGTTTGTCAACTTGTTGTTGTCATTCTTCAAGTAACTGAAAACACATTAATACGGTTCAATTTTAAAGGTAAAAAGGTTATTCTGAACTATGCAAGAACAGGGTGAAAGGAACAGAGAGGTGGAGAGTGGGCAGGCAGGTAAGTGTATTTGTGTCCCTTTCTTCTTGTATGTAAAGATTTGCAAAACAGAAGCTAAAATTAGTAAATTGTTGATAAAATCTTACGCCAGTAAAACATCGCTAAAAAGTAAAATCAACAAAACATTAGCTAAACCCTAAAATGAGCACAAAAGTATCTAGAAGCTAAGTACAGCAACATTTAGCCATCTAACCTCAGATGTTCAAAGCAGTTAAATGTACTGAATTAGTATTTTTGATTTTAGTTATAGCTTTTATATTTTTATTTTGCTAATTTTAGGTTGCACCTACTTTTATGTTCATTTTTAATTTTTGGCTACTTTTGCTTACTTTTGCTTTTGTTTTTAGCTACAGTGTTGCTAATTTGAAGTTTTAGCAGCTGTTTGGCTAAGTTTTTGCTTTTCTACTGTTGTGTTTAGCCTTTAGCTACTTTTGTGCTCATTTCAGGCCTTAGTTAATGTTTTAGCTTTACCTGCTGTTTTGATCATTTTTAGCCTTTACTGTTTTAGTGGTTTTAGTTTTTAGGTAAAGTTTAACTAATTTGAAGTTTAAGCAACTGGTTTGCTAAGTTTTAACTTTACAATATTGTTGTGTTTAGCTTTTAACTGCTTGTGTGCTCATCTCAGGTTTTAGCTTCACCTAGCTACTGTTTTTATCATTTTTAGCCTTTAGCGATTGTTCTACTGTTTTTTGTTTTTATCTACAGAGTTGCTAATTTTAGCTTTTAACTACTATTTTTGCTGGTTTCAACAACAATTTGCTCACTTTAGCTTCTGTTCTGCTAGTTTTAACTGTGGCACTTCAGTTTCAACGACTGATCATTTTTATTAGTCATTCAGCACAATCCTTCACGCTGCACGTTTGCAAACAAATTCTAATTTCTATTTTTTAATAAATCATTTACTTTTGAAGCTTATTAAAAAGAACAGTAAAATTATACATTGTAAAAGTCAAAAACTACAAATATAAAGCACTTTACAGAATCCAAATCTCCTTCTGCCTTTTTTCTTTTGTCTACAGCAGTGAATAAAGGTCATTAAAGCTTTGAAACAATAGTTTCTAACCAGCTATGTTTCGACAGCTGGTTCCAGGTGTCAGAATAACGTTCAGCCTCATGTTTGTTCCAGGGCATGCTGCAGCTCGTGTCTGGCATTTACAGCCGAAGTAATCACAGGTCGCCGTGGACACCTTTTAGTTTTTCATGCCACAGTTTAACAGCCTGACATCCACAAAACATTGACTCAGATTCTTCTTGGTGCTGACGTGTGTGTGTGTGTGTGTGTGTGTGTGTGTGTGTGTGTGTGTGTGTGTGTGTGTGTGTGTGTGTGTGTGT
>JAVKLF010000033.1:19108718-19126625 GCA_034783495.1 Millerichthys robustus
CACTTGTGGCAGGTGTCAGCGGAAGTGCCAGTACGAGGTGCCGAGGTCAGCCGAAGTCAGCCGAACGCAGTGGCAGCACTGGCAGCTATTCCCGAAAGCAGTGGCACTTGTGGCAGGTGTCACACCTGCCACCGGAAGTGCCAGTACGAGGTGCGGTGTCACGATTTGCGCCTGCTGTCTCTCGGACGATTAGTAACTTTTTAATTCGTCATATCACGCATCTGTAGCGTGTCAGGGTGGCCGTCGTCCAATCACAGGCTCACGGCTTCCGTGGCGTCACCGGAAGTAGAAAAGACGCCAACGTAACACGTAAAACAAAACAGATGCCAACGCAGCGCCACTGAACAGGCAGCGGAGTTAGAGGACGTCGCTGACAGAAAATATATAAAATTCGCCCAAAATCTGGCCCAGTTCTGTGCATAAAACAAAACAAAAAACAGGACAAGGAAATAAAAACGACAAAACTAGGCGACCCTAGAAAAGCTAGTTAGCTCCATTTAGTTAGCCCAAGTAGTCAAAAAACTTGGCCGGGCAGCGTTTCTCAGACACAAAAGGGTAAGTTGAATTAATAATGTGGTGAAATGTTTGTAACTGGTTTCAACTTCCAACATAAAATCATAAACAAATGTTGTTGTGTTAAAGATAACTGCTTTGATGTTGAACAATAAAATGAAGTATGTGCTCAAACAAACATGTTCGCTAACACGTGTCGAAAACTTTCTCTGTCCAACTGCGAGGTTTTTTAATAATATATTAATTTTCGATTGACCTTGTAGGTAGCATGTTACGTATTTAAATCCATAACCAAACTTTATTTTATCCTCAATTTTAATTTCTTCAGGCTTTATGTCAATATGTTTTGGGCTAACTTTATTCTAAAATTGACGATTATCGGGTGCTCCTGATGGCTTTTATTGAATCAGACACGCATTTCGTAAAGTATTCATTTTATTACTTACTTTATTATCCACAGGTTTAGGTTCTCAAGAGGTTGGAGTTAAAAACAAAAGGACAAAGACTGAGCGATTAGGAGCGCTAGCTCTCTAGCATGAAGTTAACTAGCGGAAGCTAAAACAAGAACGGGGCTGAGCTATAAGAAAAAAACATTTTTTTAATGGTGGCTTAATTGGATAATATTTGTGTCATTTCAACACGAATAACGCGTGACCATTCCTGCGCCGACCAGTTGTTTTTTGCAGGGTAGGTTTTTATTGGAATTATAGTGTTAGCATCGTTAGCTTGCTAGCATGACTCAGTGTATTTCTAGGTTTTAAACGACTGTGGCGCAGAAGCTGCTGAAGGCTGCTGTCTAAGCAAATATTACCTAGTTTGATTGTTTTTGACCCGATACGGTTTCAGTATCACCATGTTTTGTTTCTGTTGAGTCTTTACTTGTTTAACAGTTTTAAATACAAGTATGATTTATTATTCCGGGTCAACATGTAGTGATATTATTGGTCCTTGTTTGTCTCGGTGATGATCTACAGCTCTTGTTGTTGTATTTATTTTTCAGTGTGGAGAAATGAGGACTATTGTATTCCCAAGGAAGCAATAAAGTTAATTCTAATCTAAGTTGTGTATCTTGTATATGGACAGGGATTTTAGTTTAACAAGAACTGAGAATAAATTACAGTAGGGCTAATTAGTTCTTGTGTAAATCAAACAATGTAAACATGTATTATTTTTTTACAACTTGTATGTATTTATAGGGCCTGTCTGAATAATAGTAAAATGGAGGTTTACGGTCATAAGGATTTATACAGTGTGTGTGGTTTTTTTTTTTTTTTTTACTTTAACTTTGTAGGTAATCACATCAGCTTGTAAGATATTTTTCTCCTATCTCCAAAAAAAAAAAATAGACAAAACACCAGTTGGTGGTTGGGAGCACTGAAAGTAAAAGAGTAACATTTTTACAATCTGCAACATTTCCAGGAGATAGTTTGCATGTAGATGGGGTATCGATCTAAGGCCTGGTTGGGTCCTGTGATCAATCTCTGAAAATGTTAAAGACTTTCAGATGTTTGAAAAGTTTAACATTTACACGGTATTGCTGTGATCTGTTGTTATTTAGATGAGACAACAATAAACCCTCCAAACTGCCCTAGTTATCGTGCCAGATCAGTAACTGGTGAGGGGCACAGATTGGACTCTGTGGTCATTAATGTTGTTGTTTTACCTGCGCAGGTGGAGAGACTGTTTTTTCTGTCCTGTAGTTCACTCCCTGTTTTCTCCTTCCTGACAGTTATTGCTAATTTCATCAGTGGGGAGATGTTTTCGTCGCCAGAGTGAATGTGTGAATTGGATGAAACTGTCTGGGGAAGGGTAGATTCAGAGCTTTTTCAGGTTTTTTGGTTCTTTGTTTGTTTGTTTCATTTTCCCGTTTGACCCGAATGACTTCTTCCGCTCTCACCTCAAAGCATCAGTCTTATTTTTCTTACAAAGAGTGTCTCTTATCTTTGAGATGTAGTTGGATTCCAGAGTTTTACCCTGAAGGGCTGTCTCCCCCCGTTTGCAAAGGTCAGAACACTCCTCACAGCACTGCAATTAAAGAGAAATTTGAGGTAGTTAATAAACAAATGTGTTGATGGATGTCAAAACTTTTTTGGATCAGTATCGGCTGTAAATCTTGATCTTGATTGTTGACGTAAAGAAACACATTTCTAAGATTTTTACTTTGACATTTTGAGGAGCTTCAGAGTACTGTTTTGGTTTCACTTTAAGAAGACAACCAAACTCTTTTAGTATCTGTCCTTCATTACGTATTAAAGTTATAAGTTCTAAGACCAAACTGTTTCTTTTTAAAGACTTATCTGAATTAGGAGCTGCAGAAGTCTTTGTTTTATACTTTATTGTTCACTTTTTCTAACTTGCTGTTTGGATGAGGGATGACATTTCTTGTGAGGGGAGGGAAAAAAATCCAGTTGCCTTTTATTTAACCTCAGGATTGTGTTTGCTCATTTTAGCTTTTAGCTACTGTTTTGTTAATCTCAGCCTTTAGCTACTTTTTGTTTTCCGGCATCTCTGCAGGTGAACTCCGTAGGTGACAGACTTCGCTATGGCCCAGGAGACCAATCAGAGCCCGGCTCCTATGCTCTGTGCAACCGGCTGCGGTTTCTATGGCAACCCCAGGACTAATGGCATGTGCTCCGTTTGCCACAAGGAGCACCTATCGAGGCAGAACAACAGCGTTAGTTCTTTAAACGCCATGGGTAAGACCCGCTGCTTATCGCTCTGCTGATGTCCACCTGACGGTGGCGTCATGGCTTCTCTTTTCTTTTTTGCTTCCCTCAGCTGTCACTGGAAGCAGCGCCGCAGCTGAGGATTCTGCCATGCAAAGGTTGGAAGCCACCCTGAACAACGCTGCGGTCACGGCAGCGGAGGAGGCGGCAGACGCGGCGGCTGCTTCTGACGCAGCCGAAGCTCTCAGGTCAGGGAAGGGTTTCAAACATGGAGAACGTGGAGCGCCGTCTGTCGTCTTTTCAGTATTTCTGTTTTGCCGCCTCAGCGGGTCCAACAGTCTTGTGTCCTGCGTCGTGAGTCACAACGAGGAATCTTTCAAAGCTTGGTTCCAAATTCGCTATCTGAACCAGGGCTCTGCAACCGTTCCAGTCAGAAGAGTCGTTTCTGCTCTTTAGCTCATTAATGAAGCATGTCCAAAGCTGCAGAACAGCTGTGGTTATCAACTGGTGATCTGCGGACTAATTAGTTTGTTGGCTGGGGGAGCTTCCTGGCTAGTGGGGGTTATTTTTACACTTTACAACAAAAGAAAATGCCTTATTTGTGTGTAAACAAGAAAAAGGTTTTATATAGTATGTAACAAATTTAAGGGAAACTACAACTGAACTATCCAGACACATTTCTGTAGTTTTTTAACTAGTCAACTCTTAGAGGTCTTTAAAGACAAACCTGATGGATTTGAGTGACAGAACATACTTGAAGGCTGGGAGTTGGATGATGGAAGCGACTAACCGGCTACTAGCATGATCATGTTTCACTCTGTATTCGTAGCATTGATCACGTGTATACAGGAAAAACGGCTAATGCTAACCTTTTCTGTCGTGAGTCTGATGTTCGCTTTGGTCGAAGCGTCAAAGGGCCGCTGCAGGTTGCAGACCCCTGACTCTAGATTCTTGTTTCAGTTATGATCTGATCTGAACTGACACACTTCGATATTAGATATTTTGTTGCAGTTTCTAATTGTTCCTCTGTCTGTGATTTTGTGAGCAGCAGCACAAGTAATCTGCTTTTGTCTCAGCTGCCTCATTAAATGATTCCTCTCTGTCATCAGCAGGGTCTCAGCTGCCACCTCGGTAACAAAGCAGATGACAGAAATGAGTCTGTCTGAGGTGAAGTTGGCATCGGAGAGCAATGTAGAAGTCACAGATCCAGGTGGGGACCAGAAGTCGCTGGTTTGATGCGTAAGAACAAGGTAGAGGCAGGTCGTCCGAACAAAATGTTTTTTTTTTTTCTTGTGTGTCTCCAGTAGTGAGTCAGCCCATCGTCTCAGTTTCCCCATCCTCCACTGCCAGCAGTGAAGACCTCAAACCCCCAGAGCCCCCCAAACCCAAGAAGAACCGCTGCTTCATGTGCCGTAAAAAGATCGGCCTCACGGGTGAGAGAGAAACCGGGCGGTGGAAATAAACTTCAGTTATTAAACAACAAATCAAATCTCTCAAACTGGCTGAGTTCTGCTCATCTTTTGACTTTTCAAAGCGATTCTTTGTTTCAGTGCAGCTCCAAACTGAGCACAAAAAGGTTGATTATGATTGGCAGCACCCGGGGATAGCAGGAGCTCGGAACAAGAGGTGACAGCTCTGCTGCTCATCCCACAGGTGCATGATCCTTACAAATGTGGCTCCATTGAAAAGGAAGATAAAAGGCTTCCCAACGCTTTAAGATTTATTGTTGCAACAAAAAATGAATTAACCAAACACAAATGTCACTGTTTGTTCCAGGTTTAGATTTGGAGCTCAACTGAAACTGAAAACCGCTGAGAAAAGTTTGAAGCAAACGCAAAAAAAATAACAACCAACCAGAACTCAGCCGATTTCAGAGATTTGGCGTGGTAGGAGCCGAAACTGGAAGGAAGAATCAAATCTCTTCGAGCATTTCAGATCCTGCCGGTGTCACCGTAAGTCTCAAACGGCTTTTAATCCTTCTATTTTTTCTCTCACCTGTTTCAGGCTTTGATTGTCGTTGCGGGAACCTGTTCTGCGGGGTCCACCGTTACTCCGACAAGCACAACTGTCCGTACGACTACAGGGCCGCCGCCGCCGCCAAGATTCGCAAAGAGAACCCCATGGTGGTCGCCGAGAAGATCCAGAGAATATGAAAAGGACTCTGCTTGACTTTACGTACCGGGAGCGATCGGATGGAAACAAACAAGCCCTGAAGATTTCTTTTTCTTTTTTGTTCCATCGACACATTCAGGATCGATCCCTCCCAGTCGGACTTGAGTTTTCAGCTTGTTTTGAGCAGAGGAAACCTGCGCGTGTGGATGTTTTGTCGGAGCGGCTGGTCGTCACGTGATAAAGATTCGGTCTGCTTCTGTGGCTTTTCTTGAACTCTGCGCAGATATTTGGACTCTGTTTGTGCTCGCTCTCTGCTGGCTTGAGTAGCAAACTCCCCCCAAGTTTTTGGCCTCTGGAAGTCGGCGTCGAACCCTCCGGCTCTGTTAGGATTTTAGAGGTTTTGTTGTAGCTCCTGTATTTTAATTATTTTTTCAGTTCCATGTCCTGATCTGAATGGCATCTGTGCGGAGATTTTTTTTTTTTTTAACACTTGCTGCCGTCCACTGAAGTCACATGAAGATTCAGGCTCCTGATTCGGTTTTTTTTTTTTTTTTACAATTTTTTCAAAGCGTTAATCAGCTCCAGCCGTTCGACAACTCGTTGCTTTCAAAAGGGTTTCAAATTCCTTTCTTTTCATGTTGCTGTGAAACATTTTCCTTAGTTTCTTTTATTTTGAGAGTTGAAGTTTGGGATGATTAAAAACATAAAAAGCTGAAGTGATTGTGCTGTTGGTTGTAGGTTTTTAAATTCTTTTTTTTAAACCCTTTCAGTTAAACAACTTTGTAAAATTCCTTGTATTTATATTCTGCAGTGTGTAATCTGACATGAAATTGTATGATGTAAATAAATTATGTTCACAAATAAGTTTGTTGTTTTTAAACAAACCAATTAGTTGAATGAAAACCTTTCCAGTGGTTTGAGATATTCTGCCAACAAACACCAAATGGTTTATAAATCGAAAGCTTAAAGGTGGAAGAAAACTGGACTCATTTCAAATTGAGACCTTCTATTTTGAAACATTTGGATGGTTTTCGACATGGATTAAAAGTCTTGTATGTTGTAAACAGTAGGTGGCGCTGTAGGCCTGAGAGCAAACCCAAAACTAATTCTTTTGAGTGAAAGTTTTTCAGCCTCACGTGGCTCCTACAGAATTTTAAATATTTTTTGTCTTTGTTAAAAAAAAAGTGAAACTTGATTACACTTACTGTAAATTGTACAGATAATAAATTTGTAAAAGTAGATGTAACAGACATAAGTTCTGATTTAATTCATTTAAGCTTCTGTTAACTTAAGATCAATCATTTAAAAGTTTGGTATCAGAAACAGAATTGTGGTTAAAAGTTAAAGAAAAACTTTTCTACGTCCACCAAACGGATAAAACCACAATCAGCTGAATCAGAAAGTAAAAAAGTACCTAAAATGGCATCAAATATTTATGCTTTGATCATTTCTGATTATTTTTTTTTAGAAATGCTAAAACAGAATATGTGTTGAAAGTTGTTTTTTTTTTTTTTACTTAATTATGAGCAAATCTGCTTCAGGCAAAAATAATTTTTCTGGCTGTTTTGTACAAATAAGATTTAAAAAAATAAAATGTGTGGATAATCTTTTCAGCTATGTAAAAAAAAATGTTTTTCATTTAAAATTAGATTTTTAATTACATTTTCCAAGTGTTCGCTTTATTGTGAAACCAAGATTATTTAAGCCGTGTTTGTATATGTAGAGACACGGTTACATTTTGGGGGGCTGAAGAGGTTTTTAAGAACAAATTTAAAATCTAACAATGAGCCGCTGCAGAAAATTGATTCAACTTTGAGACCAAAAACCTAAAAATTGGAGTGTTCCACAGAGAGGAGCCGTCAGAAACTCTAGGAACCACGAGTAAACCTGAGAGCAAAGTTAGTAGGCTATGGAACGCTAAGATCTTTAAAATGAAACAGGGCTTTGCGTGTTAGAAGAGAGATTCTTAAATTCTTTCCTGAATTTGACAGGAAGGGAAGCCAAAACTTTATGGACCGGTCAGAATCTGGTGGACCCTCTGTGAACAAGCCTCTCACAGGGAAACCTAAACCTTCATTAAATCTTTAAGATGGCTGTCGTCCTCCTGTGTGGGTCTCCAGTGACACGATGAGTGAGAGTGGATCAGTGAAGCACGATCCTTTCGCTTTCCCAAAACTCAACTCTGATAGGAGCCGAAATCTCTTCTCATTTTCTGAAGAATTTCACGGAAGCCCGGGATTTACAGAGCAGCTTTGTTATTATTAGTATTTCAGCAGTGAACCTGTTTTTGTATGGTTTCCAGAGCTTAATTGCTTTTTGTTGTTTTTTTATTCCTTTGGTCGCCATGGCGACCGTGCTGCCAGATACCTGAGTTGGGGTGCAGGTGACGAGGACCCAGAGAAGAGAGTGCTCACGCGGAGGACAGATCGACGTTTTTCCACTCCCATCATGCCACGGAAAAGGACCGCCGCCGCCGAGGAAGGTGAGCCGAAGCTGATTTTGTTTGTAGGCTATGTAAACAAATAAGTAATCAGGTTAGTTTACTCCTATCTAAGCTTTGTTCTTTTAGAGCAACATCTAGGCCTATGTTTTAACACCAAATTAAATGAGATGACCTTTGACCCTCTTTGACCTGGAGAGCAGACAGGTTTTTTTCTCTGGTTGTAGATGATTAAAAGTGAACTTGGATATTAATAAACTGGACTAAAAGTCACTGCTTGTGACATGAAAACATCTAATTACTTCAAATATTTGTCTGTTTATTACATTTTTCACTTGAGCAAGCGTTCCTGATGCAATGTATTCTGGGAATGATGATGATCAGTTAAAGTAGAGACTAAAACACAAAGAGTCGAAGCTAAAAAGCTATTATTTTTTATTATGTTCCATTTTCTGCACAATATATGGTTTGAAACAATAAAAAGTGATGTTTAGTAAATTAGCTCGGGAGCTAACGCCAAACTTATATTACAATCATATATGCGCTAATATTAGCTTAGCAGCTAAAGCCATATATCCTATGGATATAATACATTTCAGCATGTTAAAAACAAAGTGTGTGCCAAATTTAATTTACAATCCTTACTTTTTCTGTCATTACCAAAGTATCTCAATGTGTGTTCAGCTGGTTCAGTTTTTAAACTTTGATATTTCTTTGGTTATCCCTCAGTCGAGATAGAAGTAGAGGATGAAAGTGACAGTGATGGTGAGTAATTGTCACTTAATTCATTGAATCAAAAGGCCTCTTTTAGATCAGATTTGTTTATTTATGTTTAAAAATGCAGATGGCGGTGCCAAGAGGAGAACAAACAGAAGGCAGGCCGCTGGAAGAGGAGGTGCAAGAGGAAGAGGTCGAGGTAAAAATCCAGACAGCGATGAGGATGACGAGGCTCCCAGGGGTCGAGGAAGAGGAGCAAACAAGAGGAGGCCGGCAAAAAAACGAGGCGACGATGACGATGAGGAGGAGAGCGAAGACGAGGCTCCTAAGAAGAAGAGAGGAGGCGCAGCGGCGAGGAAGAAAGGAGGCAAGGCTCAGGACAGTGATGAGGACGACAGCGACGATGGGAAAGGAAAGAAGGGAAGAAAAGGAGGAAAGAAAGGAGGGAAGGAGGATGAGAGTGGTAAGGGTAAAAAAGGTGATGTCAAAGGAAAGGACAAGGGCAAAGACAAGGACGATGACAAAGACAAGAAGAAGAAGAAAAAGGATGACAGGTAGGGTTAGAGGAGGTAAATCCAGAAACAGGAAGTCAAACAGAGACACCTAAAACCTCACCTTTCTTTCAATTTCTCCAGCTCAACTGATTCCAACACAGACTCGGACGAAGAGGAAGAGGAGTCCATGTCAGAGGGCGAGATGGCCAGGCTGATGGAGGAGGTGGAGGAGAAGAAGAAACTGATAGCCAACATCAGGAACAAGCCTTGGCGGATGAAACGGAGGCTGATCGTCCTAAAGTAACATCTGCCTGACACGCAACACCACATTCTGTTTGAAAAGAAAGTGTAATGGAAACCTTATAAATCTCTAAAACATACTTAACTTTACAAGGAACACTGATTTACTCTGACTTGTCCAAGAAATAGAGCTGCAAAGGTGATGTCATACGTATAAAACTTGATTTTGAAAGAGCTAATAGAGCTACATCTCATCACATAAACTGGCAACACTGTAAATGTATAAAACAGAGTCATCTACATATCGTTTTACTTTGAGGGAGCTTTTCTGTTTTACTCAACAGGGAGGCTCAGCAGTTTGTGGATAAGTTTGAAGGAGCTTTGGGAAAAGGGAAAGGCAGGAAGTGGTACGCTTACAAAGTGATGATGACAAAGGTTCGGTGTCAACCTCCAAACTTTTGTCTTTTTTTTGTATCTCAAGTTTTTGGTCTTTAACTTTCTTGCTTTTTTATGTGCCAGAAATGGATTAAGTTTCAAAGAGATTTTGAGAATTTTAGAACTGCCTGTATTCCCTGGGAGAGGAAGATCAAAGAGGTGGAGAGTAAGTTACTTACTTACTTACTTACTTACTGACTTACTGACTTAAGTAAGTCAGTATTTTAGCAGTGAGTCTGTATAAATGTATTTTGTGTTTAAAAATCTTGCCTTTATGCCCTTAGGCCACTTTGGCTCATCGGTTGCGTCTTATTTCATCTTTCTGCGATGGATGTACGGCATGAACCTCGTCCTGTTTGGTCTAACCTTTGGGCTGGTGGTCATCCCTGAGGTGAAGTGATGTAGTACTTGTTTAATCAACAAAAATCGAGACGTTTTGTACAAAAACTAAAGTCACTTGACAAAAAATCTTTAAATTTAATTCAACAAATGCTTATTTTCTAGGTTCTGATGGGTCTTCCCTATGGCTCTATTCCCAGGAAGACTGTTCCCAGAGCAGAACAAGACACCGCCATGGATTACTCTGTCCTCATGGACTTTAATGTGAGTCTAAAATAACTTTCATCTACCTCTTGTTCGTAGTCGGGTCACGGAGGCAACAACTAGCTCCTGGGGGAACCCAAGCCGTGTCCTCCCTGGGGTCTATTCTCAGTTGGACAGCTGGGGAAAAAAAACTCCAAAGGAAGGTGTCCAGGAGGCATCCTGATCAGATGAACCACCTCAAACGACTCCTTTCCAGAGGAGCAGTAGGAGGTCCTCATCCTATCCCTAAGGCTGAGCTCGGCTACCCTACGAATGAAGCTCATTTGCATCCGGGATCTTGTTCTTTCAGTCATGATCCAAACCTCATGACCACAGGTGAGGGTTGAAACGTAACTGGATCAGTAAATCCAGAGCTTTGTCTTTTGATTCAACTTTTTCTTCACCATGATTGACCAAATCAACAGACATTCCTCGCTCCATCCTGCCATCAATCACAAGATTCCCTGATTACTGAATTTCTCCACCTGGGGCAAAGAATCCCTACCGACCCGGGGTGGGTATTCCACTTGTTTCCTGTTGAGAACTGGGGCCTCGGATTTAGAGGAGCTGACTCTCATCCCAGCCGCTTCACACTTGGCTGCAAACCACCCGTGCAAGTTGAAGGTCACGGCCCAAAAAACAACAGAACAAGCACATCATCTGCATCAAGCAGAGACAAGATGTCCTCCACTCCATGACAGCGCCTTGAGATCCAGCTCATGAATAATTTAACCGTAGTTTTTATTTATTATTTGCTGCATGTATTGGCGCTTTTGAAGCCAATGATAAAGAAACCAAAATGAAGCATTATTTTTTCCTCTCAGGGCTACTGTAAATACTCAGTCCTGTTCTACGGATATTATAACGACCAGAGGACAATCGGCTTGTTAAAGTTTAGGTTGCCTCTGTCCTACCTCATGGTGGGAGTAGGCAGCTTCGGCTACAGCCTGATGCTTGTGATTAGCACGTGAGTCTGCAGTGCCACAGAAAGCCTTCTTTACTCAGGATCAAACACGTTTAGATCATTGGGTTATTTTTGTCACTCAGAATGGCAAAAAATGCTGATGTAGGTGGTGGTGATGGAGAGGAGGGGGAGTTCACCTTTGCCTGGAAGATGTTCACCAGCTGGGATTACCTCATCGGCAATGCAGAGACTGCTGACAACAAGTACGCCTCCATCACCACCAGCTTCAAGGTAACCACAGTAGCCCTACAGCTCCTTGGACCCAAAGAGCTTTGCTTTACCATCAGTCAGTTCCCTCTGTGTTTGGATAAGAACAGGAGTCCATCGTGGATGAGCAGGAGAACCAGAAGGATGAGAACATTCACCTGCGACGGTTCCTCAGAGTCTTGGCTAACTTCCTGATCACCTGTAGCCTCGGTGGGAGCGGATACCTCATCTACTTTGTGGTGAAGAGGTCCCAGGAGTTCGCCACGAGGGATGACCTCAGCTGGTATGAAAAGAACGAGGTAATGACAAAATACCAGTCCTGCAACAAGCGTTGAGACCAAAGGTCTCATTAAGTACGTGTGATTGTTTCACCAGTTGGAGATCATCATGTCCCTGCTGGGCCTGGTGTGTCCACCTCTGTTTGAGACGATCGCTGAGCTGGAGGACTACCATCCTCGAATCGCCCTCAAGTGGCAGCTAGGACGCATCTTCGCCCTGTTTCTTGGGAACCTCTACACCTTCCTGTTTGCCCTGTTTGATGAAGTCAACAATAAGGTCTGTGTCATTTTCTTAAACAGTCAACCGTATTGTAGAATAAAAATTCTTGCTTGTTCTTTTGGTTGAAAGACGAAATCATACACGGAGAACCAGTTCTGTATTCTTTTAGAACTTTATTGCATCTAAAGACACCATTCATCTCCTGGAGCTGTTCTTGCTCCAGCAGCAACAATCTAATCACTCCTTCAATGTCATCTCCACATGCTCTATGTAAACTAAAGTCTTTAACATGTCAGCATTGATACCACAATAACAAGGAGGTACATACTGTTTAAGTAACATTCCCACATTTACTAAACCCATGCTTGTTATGTCCATCTGAAGCTCAGTTAAAATATCTAACCATATAGCTGTTGTGAATAGAAAGCAGGTGACCCATAAGTTGTTTCCTTCAGCTTGAAGAACAGGAGTCTATCAAGAACGCCTCCATCTGGGCCATAAAGGAGTACTACGCCAACTTTACACTTTCGGTCAACGATTCCGAGGCAACTCCACCGCCGATGAACCCTGCAGATGTCATCAGAGGACCCTGCTGGGAAACAGCCGTTGGCATCGTAATAAAACCATCTTTATATGTTTAGATTATGGCAACAATGTAAACTGACTGGGTCATAGCCACTTTTGTGTTACAGTTGATAAGCTGCGATGGTCATCTTGAATTGAACTGACTTCTGAAAGTGAATCAGTAAATATCCTGATGCATCTCAATCGTCCAGGTAGAAAAATAGAAAAAATTGAATAGGTCCTCTGGACAGGGTTTGCGTGGTAGAAACTTTTCGTCTCTTCTCTAAGAGACTTCTTCAGTCTGAGAAGTGCAAGTAAACTCAGCCTTATGTGCTGACTTTACACAGCGAGTCAGCAAGTTTAACTGAGGCAATCAAAACGTGTCTGTTCACATGTAAAGGAGACTCATCAGCCTAACAATAGTTCGTTAGTGGACTGATGCTGTCTATTTATTTGTAGATGGATCTTTAGTACCCTGAAACTGTCTATTGATCATAGGGGGCTGAGTCATACCTGCAATAACAGCATTGTAAGAGGGGGACGACTGAACCCTGAGACCTCCGCCTTTGTTTAATGACGGACGGTTGCTCTTTACAAAAATACAAAAAATAACAGTTGAGTTTCATTAAAATCTGTCCACTGGTTTGTTACATATTTTGCTAAAAGACAGAGAAACAAATGGTATGTAATTAACATTTATCCACATCGCCTGTGCAAATTCTCAGTTATCCGGGTCATCGCAACAGCAAACAGGTTTAAATCGGAGGCAACCGGACTTAGATCAATTCTTGTTAGAAGAAGTTTTGACACTAAGACTCCTGGATGGGCGTCGAAACGTCTTCTAACAAGAATTGATCTAAGTCCGGTTGCCTCCGATTTAAGCCTGTTTGCTATTTATGCACATCTGTTTGCTCTGCCGTAGGAGTTTGTGAAGCTGACGGTGTCGGACATCCAGGTGACTTACCTGACCATCCTGATCGGGGACTTTGCCAGAGCTGTCATCGTTCGTTTCCTCAATTACTGCTGGTGCTGGGACCTGGAAGCTGGATTTGTGAGTCTGTTAGCAGCTGCCTCAACCACTACTGACATTTTAAAGCTATTGTGTCTTGTAAAAGGTTCTGTTTTGATCATTTGCAGCCATCATATGGAGAGTTTGACATCAGTGGAAACGTTCTTGGATTGGTCTTCAATCAGGGGATGATTTGGTATTACCTTTTTTGTTATGAATCTGGATTGGATACAAATGAGTGGATTTACTGAATCAAACAGGAAAATGTTGAACTAAATTGGATTCACTGCCTTTGAATTAACTTGAAACGGACTATGCTCAATTAAACTGTGATTGAACTGAATTGGAATATCATATTTAACAAAAACTGGTAATAACGTTTTGATTTAGACTAAAATTTTATGGAAGACGATTAGGGCCACAGAGGGAAAAAATTGTTTTCCCAAGTCCTAACTTTTTCCCTTAGAATTCTGACTTGGATAGATGGATTTGAATCCGACTTATCTGGAAAAAGTAGTGATTGGGCTGAACTGGAATGAATTTGACTTTTGCTGAATCAGCTTAACTATATCTACATTTAAATGTACTGAACTTGAATGAATGACACAGAATTAAATTATAATGCGTTGGATCGAAACGCAAATGTACTCAAATTGGATTAAACAATAACAAGAACTGAACTGTACCTTATTGAAAAGAATTGCTTGGAGTCCCCTGATGACTTTAATAAATAGACTTAATTATCTTAGATGAAACTTAACCCCAATCTTTGAGCTCTTGAATGATTCAGCTGCCGTCCCTGAAGCATCACTTTTATCTGTTGCATGTTTAGGATGGGTGCGTTTTACGCTCCTGGGCTCGTTGGCATCAACGTGCTCCGCCTCCTGAGCTCCATGTACTACCAGTGTTGGGCAGTGATGGCCACAAACGTCCCACACGAGCGAGTCTTCAAGGCCTCCAAGTCCAATAACTTCTACATGGGTCTTCTGCTCCTCATCCTCTTCCTGAGTCTGCTGCCCGTGGTCTACACCATCATGACCCTACCGCCTTCGTTCGACTGCGGACCCTTCAGGTAAACTGCAGGCCTGACCTGCTTAGGAACACATCTGTAGAGGCGACTTTGAGCTAAAATGTGAGCATTTGTGTGACCGAGCAGCGGGAAACCCAAGATGTTTGACGTGATCATGGAAACCATCGACCTGGACCTGCCGGCCTTTATGGGGACACTGTTCAGCTACGCAGCCAACCCGGGCCTCATCATCCCGGCTGTGCTCCTCATGGTGTAAGAGTCATCAAATCAAAGCTGGTGTTTGATTATCTCACGGTGGCAAAATGAAGATTCATACGACAGAACCAGGAACCAAAACAACCAATCCCGTCGTCTCTTCCAGACTGGCCATTTATTATCTGAACTCTGTGTCTAAAGCGTACCAGAACTCCAACATGGAGCTGAAGAAGAAGATGCAGATGGTAAGAAGAGAAGATTTCAGACCAGCACCTAGATTTCTGAGCAGTTGTTCACTTTTATTCTCATTTTTCCCTCTCTGCAGAACTTTCAGTCTGTTTTTTCACCAACACTAAATAATAGCTTAAGAATTTTTCTCTGTATAAAACCATTAATGAACGGCATCAGCCTTGCTAAATAATAAAGCTGAGCCTCTTTAAACACAAAACCGTGAAGTTCTCCCATTTTTAGAGTAAAAAATGTGACGCTCCAAGCACGACTCAAAACCCGAACTCCTTAACGTTGTTTTCTGCATTTAGGCTCGTGACGAAGAGAAGAACAAGAGAAACAACAAAGACAGCACCAACCAGGTTCTGAAAGACTTGGAGGACCTGATGCCAAACAGGTCCCTCGCTCCTCCTGCTCCACCAGAACCGGGTCAGTAGTACGCAAGATCAAACAAAAAAAATGTCTGTCACTTAGAAATGTAGTTGTTTTGTTTGTTTTGAACAAAAAAACCTTCAGAAACGGAGGGGAAAGCCACGAAGGTGAAAGCCGGGTCGGTGGGTAAAGGTGTTAATCTGCAGAAAGACGTGGCTCTGGCTTCTTCCAACCCCGGGGCTCAAAGGCCGGTAAACCGCCCCCCGGGGCCAAGAGGACCCGGACAGATACCAGGTCCAGGTCCAGGTCCTGGAGCGGGTCGAGGCCGCGGGAGAGGAGCTTCTCCCAGATAACAGTGTGAGGAGAACTGGTCTCCTCAGCAGGATTTGGATATAGACTCAGTACATGAATCCAAACGAGCTCCTATCGCAAAAATATTAAAAAAATATTATTTGTGCAAAAAATCTACCTTTAAATATTGTTAAATATTGATTATAATGACTTAATAATTAGACATTCTGATGTTTCTTTAGCTAACAGTGTTGTTCGCCTCAAATAATGTAAATGTAATTGTGTTATCCGCTATAGCTGTTTTGTTGTGAGCTAATATGCTAATGTTGCAAATGTTAGTTTTGAGTTGCACCGTTAGCAAAATTTCCCCTTGATTCTTCAACCTGAGATCACACCAGCAGCAGTCTGTTGCAGGTAAGATACTTACTGTTCAGAACTATGTTCTGTGAACCTCGTTAAAAGAAGCTGAACTATCCCTTTACGAGATGGTTTGGGGTTACATTTCGGAATTCTCCACTTTTTTTCACTTTAATCAGAATAAAAAGCAGATTAAGTTTTGTTGTTATTTTTCTGCCACATCTCAGTATTTTGCATATTTACACTTTTGTTATTTTACCTTTGAACAATTTTAGCTACTGTTTTGTTTATTCAAGCATTTGGATTTGATTTTGCTCATTTTAGCTTTAAAAAGTTGTTAATTTTTTTCACCTTTTAGCTAGTTTTACTAATTTTAGCTTTTAACTAGGCTATAGCTTAGCTAACTTTGGCTTGTAGGTAACTATGCTAGATTTAGCATTTAGCTACAGGTATGTTAATTTGTGCTTTTACTGGCTGTTGTTAGCTTTTAGCTTAGTGTCTTGCTGGTTTTATGTTCTAGTTACATTATGCTAATTTTAGCTTTTAGCTACAAGTATACTAAATTTAGCTTTAACTGAGAACTTTTTTCATTTAGCTACCATTTGGGTCTTTTTAGCTGTTCTTTGAACTTGAATACCTCAGTTTTAGCATCTTCAACCAAATTTCCTCTCATTTATTTAGCTCAGGCGAGGTAAATGTCACCCATCCGGTTTCACTTTAACACAAAAAAAACTTGTCAGAAGAAAAATGTGGCCCATCAGGTTCTGGTTCTGGTTCTGGGTGAGACTGTCTGCTCTTTGTGTGAGTAAAAATCTGTTGGACTAAACGGACATGTCACCTGGCTGGAAGGGAGGCAGCCGATTGGCTGATGCTCTGCAGGTGGAACTACCTGATGGTCACAGGAGCCTCTGAGGTGTGAATTAGATGCTGAAACAGACCTGGGAGCAAAGACAGCTATTTCCAGCGCAGGTAAGACTTTTTGAAAAGGTTTCCTTCTGTGTTTCAGTTACATTATCACTGTGAAAGCGGGCGATAATGTAAGTGTCTGTGTCTGTTAGCAAAATATCAAATAAAAAATCTTCACAAAGTAATCACTGGACTTAAGTACAACTGATTTATGTTTAGAGTCAACCTAAGTCAAGATGACCACCACAGCTAGCTGGAACACAAGCAGCTAAGGTTTAGTGTGGTAGTAGCTGAGAGTCACACAATCTTTTAAATTGATATATTTAGTTTTAGATTTCCATGTGATTGCTTTATTTTTGTTTTATTTTGTACAGACTATCCCGCCTGCCTTTAAATCCACTTCCTGTTTTATTTTGTAAAACCTTTTTAAGTTCTGTTTCCTGTTCCACACCTGAGTTCACTTTCTGATCTGATTACTGTTTCCAGCTTCTCGCCTGTTCGGCTCAACATTTTATTTTACTTTTTTTTGTTTGTTTCTCATCTGCAGTTTGAGCCTTTTGAAATCCTTGAGTCAAGATGGCGTTTTTCAAAAAGTTCTTTAAAAACGTTGTCCACGACCGCGGCTCCAAGGATGACACTGTCTCAGTGAGTTCAGCGAGAAAACCAAAACCCGCCAAGATTTTTGTTTTCAGAAACCAGAATATGTGGCATTTTTAGAAAAAAGTCATTTATGTTTGTGATTCGTTTCTGTAGGTGAAGGAAAAACCGAAGCCTAAATACTACGGAACGGTGACTCCGTACCCTAACTTCAGCGCCAGCAGCGACGTCTCAGTTCTTCAGAGCGCCATCGAAAGTAAAAGTACGTCAGCTTCAAATACACAAACCTGTTGTCTTCAAATGGAACCAAAATACTTTTTGAATCCATCAAATGTTCAGTAATTTCAATCAGACTGAGGCTAACAATGTGAATATTAATCAGCGCGTGTAGCTGCTCCTGAAGAATTATTTTAAAATATCTAGATAAATTGTCTCTAACAGGAGTGGACGAGGACGTGATCGTCTCCATCTTGGTGAAAAGGAACAATGA
>JAVKLF010000033.1:19225935-19237867 GCA_034783495.1 Millerichthys robustus
CCCATCCCGGCCCTTGCAGGGGAGGACAATGCTCGGGGTGGAGGGTGGGCACAGAGCGGTACCTCAGGGCCGGCGGGCTCCCGGGTCCTGTGAGAGACCCACACATGCTGAGGTCATACTCCACAGGGACCGGGTGAGCCTCGGGTCGAGCAGCACGGAGGGGACGGTTGTCAGGGTCAGAACCGGGGCAGCGCTGCCAGCCGTGGGGCGCCCCGGTGGCGGGCCCCGGCCCCCCGCCCCCCGCCTGGGCTTTGTCCCTGCAGAGTGCGGTCCGAATGAACGAATCACTCCAAACGACCCGGTCCTCTTTCTCATTCATGACTTCATAGAAAACAGGGCCTCCCTGACCCGCAGCAGAACCTCGCTGGGCCCCAGAACCAGCCCTCCACCGAGTCCGACCTGCTCGGGTGACTTCCAGACCAGACCTCCAGTGCGGCTCGCACTGGAGGTCTGGTCCGAAACTGAGCCAGTTGTGAAATCCTTCAGAAGATCTGGAAACGAGTGTTTGATGTTTTTTAAACCTTCGGTCTGAGCCACTCCCGATGTTCGGTTCTGACAGCGCCGAGGACAGAACCGGAGCGGACCGCGACGTAACAAACCAAAACAAAAATTTTGGCTCTTTAAATGGAAAAACAGCTCGAGCTGATGAGTGTTTTGAGCTGCTTGATCTGAATTTCTACAGAAAACAAAAAGAACCTAACTTAAACCCAATATGTTTTGACAGACGAGAAAAAAACCCGTTTTTATTAACTTTATTCGGTTCGTGGGCGTCGTCTTGCCAAGAAAAACAGTAAAAAGTCAAACAAAAGCTTGTGTCGAGGCGTTTACAGCTGATCAAATAAGAACAGCAGCCGAAGTTTTGGCTTTTCGGACCGTAAACTATCATTTACAAACAAACCTGGTGTCGAACTCAGAAGAGACAAAAAAAAATAAAACATCTAAATAAAGCTGATTTTTTTGTTTTGATGTAAGATGCCAAAAATATCTCTTCAAAGCATTTTATATAGCATTTGGATCAAAATAACTTTTTAAAGAAAGAAACCTGGAATACATTTTAAAACGAGTTATAAATTCTAATAAAAAGGACCAAAAAAGCATTTTTTCAAAAAGAAATGCATATTGCCCACTGCCTTGTGAGTTGAATCTTCCACTAAACACTTGTTGGTGCTCAGATTATGTGTCGGCTGCTAACACGCTGAATGTAAAAGTGTCCAAAATGCAGCCATTTTTGTGTTTGTTTTAAAACTGAATCGCTCTGGCGGCCATCTTGGCTACAGAGGTTAATTGTTTGTACGTCTGGCCATCATTTCCAGAGAATTTTCAAAAAATCCATCCAGAGGTTATTGATTTACTGCGAAGCCTCGCAGAGTCACATTTCGCGATTTGCAGACTCAGTCTTTTTCATAGAACCCAGCTTCCAGTAGTTTACAGTAGTCCCCGAAGTTTCGTGAAAACTGGAAATATAGTAAATGCAGAAGTGTCTCTCTTGTGTTTTTTTAAGTTATGTTTTCAAGAACAACATCATTTACGTATTTTGTAATACAATCATTAAGATAAATTCAGCTCCACATTTCGCCAGCCTTCTTACCGTTAGCACCGGGTGGCGTGTAGCTGCTAACTGTTTCGCAATTGTGTAAAGACGCTCTGAAAATAAATAAACTCACATTCTGATAAATACATGACTGCTCGTCTTTCATATCATAGCTGCTGGTTTTGAGCCTTGACTTGGACCGAGCTTTAAAAAAGGAACTGAACATATCCGAACAAATTGTAGTTGTATAAAGTTGTGAACAGCTGCATAAAGATGTGGTAAAATGATTATTAAACTTCTTAGAGTGCTAGCTAAAAGCTAAAAGTAGTAAAATGCTTAGTAAGGAGCTAGCTAAAAAAATAAAATACAGAGTAAAAGTAAAGGGGTAAATGAAAGCTAAATGTAGTAAAATTCTAATTAAAAGCAAAATCTACCAAAAAGCTTAAAGTTTACTGACTCAAATTAAATGCTGTGGAGGTCCCAGCTTGTAGTGATGACCCTCATGAGGGAGGGAAGAGGGATTTGGGTGTGAGTTCAGCTCCTTGAGTTTTAAAAGCTTTGAACTCTTCAGATCAGCAGCAAAACACCAAAACATTAAAAAAAATCCAGTTATGTTTAGTTTTTAAGCTCTTAGGAGTTGTTACACAAATTGTGACTCTTGAACTAAATATTCTCTTAAATGAGAATAAAAAAACCCAAGAACCCAGAAAACAAAATGAAGGAGAACCCAGAGGAGAAACCGGAGAAGACACTGGAGGACAACCCAGAGAAGAACCAGGAGAAGAACCTGGATAACTAGAATAGGAAACCTGAGAACCCAGAGAAGAACCAGGAGAAGAACCCGGAGGAGAACTAGAATAAGAAACCAGAGTACCCAGAAGAGAACCCAGAAGATAAACAGGAGGAGAAACCAGAGAACCCGGAGGAGAAACTGGTGACTGAATCCTCTGCTCAGCAGCTATTTAGCTGCTTCGGCTGCGTACGGCCCGCCGGCGTCGCCTCTGGCCTCGGGTGTTTATCTGTCGCTGATAGGCGAGATCAGGGCCGAGTTCCGACCCTAATCCAGGGATCCGTTGGTGTCTGCGGGGCTGTGGAAACCGATGCCGGCTCCTCACCCGTCATCAAAGGACCTGATTGGGTGGGACCGAGGACCCGACAGCTGAGAGGAGACACCCTCCACCTCGGGGGGCTTCCTGTAATCCCTGATAAGGCCCGGTCCGAGGTCCCCGCAGCAGATGCAACATATTTCTTTGTGAGGCAGTTAGTTGCTTCTTAATCTGCACTTCAAGCCCCCAAGCTTTTCTCACGTTGTCCCCGTGTTTACCCTTTCAGACTTTATTTATTTATTTATTGGGGTCCGGCTCCCCACCACTCGCTTTCGATTGGATTTCAAAACCGACACCAAAAACAAAAGGAGAAACAACGTCCAAACATTGACTGGGTCCCGGGACCAGCGCTGCCACAGATCGCCTGAAAGGCCGCTATTGTTCGGCTCGTACTCTGTGGGCCATACCTACCTTTCGGCCCCCCTGGGAGGAGTAGGAGTGAGCACACGTGTTATCTGAGGGTGGGAGACGCTTCCTGGGGTGGGGTAAGGAGTGGCGTTTCCACCCACAGGAAGTGTCCAGAGGTATCGAAGAGATGCAGCAATGGTGATTTCCTGTCAGGGCGGGGCCTTCAGAAACAATCGATAAACCGGGTCTGAGGAGATTTTTATCTCGGCTCGTCATTTTATTACAGACTGCAGGAGCCAAAACTGTCAGACTTTTCCTCTGTGAACCTCGTTGTTGTTGTTGTTGAACTATTTTCAGTCACTTTGGCTGTTTTTATAAGCATCTGTAGTTTGCAGCTGGCCACATATTTTTATTTTAAGTACTCTTTTGAAAGCTATATGAGAAAAGAAGTGTGGATTTTGTTTCCTACTTAATGAATTTTAATGACTTGGCAATGAGTTGCTTTTTTTATTTAAATACAATTTTTAAAAAAAATTTCCATTCATCCATAAACGGTCTGAAGAGCTTTTGTCTCCGCTTTCCAAAAGTTGATTCCAAAAAACCCATAAATGACTGAAACGAGGATGATGAAGATGAAACCGAAGGTGCAAAAAGTAGTTTTAGAAAGATCCGTGATGAAAACACTAAACTAGACATAATGACATGATATTTTTATAAGCTAAAACTTACATTAACATATTTACGTTTGCTCATATTGTTTTGTTGAAAGTTTGCACCTAAAAAATGTATTTTAAAACTTCATAGCACTTCCACTTTACCCTCTAACTACATCCCAAAAACAACCGGGACACCCGGACCCATTACCCATCCAAAACCCAGGGAAGTTTGAGTCGTAAGATTAGACTCACCTTTAGTCCTCTGGTTCTCTGAAAACTTTGGATTTTACGACTCTGATTGAGGAAAAAGTTGCATGTGATTGTTCAATCTGCTGTACTTTCCATGCCAGGTCACCAGGTGGCGCTGTAGTTTTTGTGTTTCAGTCAGTTAGACCAGGAGCACGATAACGGTTGCATCCGAAATGGTGAGGTAGTAAAGCGGTTCCTAAACGTCGAGCGGCACAAACTGCGCTTCGCTAACCGCCGATGTTACTATTCTCTCTTGCCAAAAAACGGTTGACTTGACTCCAACCTTGTATGTTCTCGTTTTCTGGGGTTTCTCTTACAACAGTGCCAAACGTTTCCAGAAACCTCAACTCCCTTATTCCGAAAGATTTCAGCATTAAAGGAAACGGCTGCTGTTATTGTTTAGAAACAGCCGAAACGCAGCAGAAAATCTATATTTTCACTTAAAAACTGCGTTGTTCACACAGGGCATTAGCCCTCGGTAATTAGAGGTCACCAGGGGTAGTCGTGAAATGTTCTGCTACTGTTAGCTGTTGTATTTTGGTTAGCCGATTCATTTCAAGTAAAAAAAAAAATGTAAAAGTCAGAATCGGTCGAACATCATCATTTCTTTTTGTTAAAAATAAACACAAAAAAACTGGTTATATCAAAACACATGGAACTAGACATTCCTTAAATGTAACACAAACGGCTGGTTTGTTTCTGTGTGGTATTGCCAAAAAGGTTGCATTAATTATTTTGCTATTGTGACAGTAAAACATTTTTTGAAAAATAATTAATGCGACTTTTTTGGCAATACCATACAGACACAAAACAGCTGTTTTGTGTTACATTTAAGGATAATCTCCATCAGAATACACCAAAAACATTACAGTCAGTTCTGTGCCAGTAATATTAAAACTTTGTACGTTTGATTTTTTCCCAGGTGTAAAATATTTATTTTTACTAAAAAGCCTCTTTTCGCCCTCCCGTACGACATAAATAGGACATTTTTGTGCAAAATGTAGGTTTGAGGTTAAAAAGTGAGCAAAAAGGTGAAATGGGTCAAAGTTCAGAGACGTAGAGAAAACTGTCACCCTACAGGGTCAGAGTGATATTTTATGAAATTTATAGTACTAACATCCTCCGTAAGGTTCAATCTGGAGGGATTTTAATGGATAATCTTCCTTAAATTTAACATTTGCAACAAGCAAGACAACGATGTGCTGAACTTATTGAATTCTGGGTAAAAACACGGCTTTTGTTTGTCTTAATTCAGCTGCAGCTGGTGACAAATCTGCTTCTTGAAGGAGTGGAAAGGCTGAACAAATCTGTGGTACCGATTGTTCTGAAGTGCCGTGCTCGGATCAGGTTTATTGATGGGGGGTGGGGGGTGTTTGAAGAAGATGCAACGCAGAGAGGGGGCTGATTGAAACCATGAAACAATGGCTGGATCCGATTCGTGTCCAGATGTGAAACAGTTTGTGGCTTCTTCTGTTTGAGATGCGCAACAGTCGGCATGTGAGCCTGGGGGGCTGGTGGTGGTGGAGGTGTGGGGGGGAACTCCTTGCTCCTAATCTCTCCTGATCTCGCTCCGCTGCACGGCGGTTCACTTTTCTGCCGTTTTAACCTCAGCGAGTGTGTACTCTGTTAAATGCGAGTGGTGAAATGGCATCCCCCGTGTCTTTGTAGCCACCGGTGAGGGTATTAGCAGAGAGGCTCTAAAGGGCTTAAGAGGTCAGCCTTCCCTTTTGTGCAGAGACACAAAACACTTCCTGTGGGACCCTTCACCCCTCTCTGTTCTTCTCTCAGAAAGCCAAGCCCTGCCTGACCATTCACATTAATCAGCCTTAGCTCCTAATGACTGCAGGGAAGCTTCTGGAAAAAAAGTGCCTCCAAAAAGGTCTTAAAGAGCCACTAAGCTGCCAACAGTCCGGGCTCAGCAGATGCTGTTTGCAGGGCATCAAAGATGGCAGTAGGGGGGTGGGGGGATCCTCCAACCAAGGACTCCCACCCCGCCTCCTTATAATTCCTTCTATTGGTCTAGAACATGATCTGAGACCTTCTGGATTCATTAGAAACCCTGAATGGGGAAGTTGAAACTGTAGCAGCAGCTGACGAGAACTGCCATGTTAAAAAAGAACCAGCATTCCTGAAACATGCAGATTTCCCTCAGCTACTACCACACCCAATTAGAGCTCATCATCTGTAAAAGTTGTAGTCGCTCTTGCTATTGGTAGGTCCAACTGGCTCCAGTGGCCATTTTGAATCAGGCTGACTCCAGATGCCCGTCCAATGATGAGTGTTTTATTCATGATGGGTAATGATTACATTACTGCCCGTCTTCCAAGGAGGTGGATGATAATAAGGTTGTAGGAAGCCGTTAGACCAAATGATTAGAAACAAAGCAAGTATAATCTTGTAAAAAGTGTTTGATGTTTTGTACTTATTGGATATGAAGAGGTTTCCATTTTGTACCCAACTCCCAGACAGTTGAAGGCTTGTCATTCTGTTGGAACAAATGTTTTATTAACAGCAGAACTTATGACCATGACAGTAAATTGGCGATGTACTGAGGAAGGTGATGTTTCGTAACAATAGGGTAACGAACTCCACGTATCTCCGTGTTCCACCATGTATCACCTGTCTCCCCCTAGGGGACCCCAAGGTGTTTCCAAACCAGAGAGGATCTATATAGTCCCTCCAAAGAGTTCCTACCTTCACCCTATGAAGGAAGCTCATTTTACCCACTTTGATCCAGGATCTGGTTCTTTTGGTCCTGATCCACAGCTCATGACCACAGGTGAGGGCTGGAACATGGACTGAACAGTGAATCCACAGATTTGCTTTTCCACCCAAATCTTTCCTCACTGACCAAAGCAACGCCCTCATTACTGAGGACGAGGGTCCATGGATCCATCTCCCGCTCCAACCTACCATCGCTCAGGAACAAGACTCCCACATACCTGGACTCTTCCACCTGAAACTAAGACCCCCCACCCCCCGATCCAAAGGGGGCATTTAGCCTGTTAAGACTATGAAACACCATCTTACACCAAGATCTAAAGCCTGGCTGTTTGACAGAATAGAATAAAAGGCAAAATGACAATCGGATAAACCAGCTGTTCTAATCATTTTGTAAAAGGCCAAAGTGGATGTTCCATTTTTGCTGGTGGGTGTTTGTGTGTTAGTAAAATATCACATGAAACTGAAACTTCCAGGAAGTAATGATTGGACACACATCTACGACAGATTAATTTGAGGGTCAATTTGATTCCAGATGGCTGGTAGGCACTTCAAGTAAAACGAGTACAACTTGGTCATTTTTATAGTACCAAGTAAAAATATGTGGTTTGGTCGTAGCTGAGGACTGAATTTGGTGAAATCCAAAGGTTTTCTTCTCTGATTTGTTTTTTATTCCAATGGGGGGAGGACTTCTCTGTCTCTTCTGGTTCAGGACACATGGGGGTAATGAGAGAATCAGCAGGACCACATCGTCTCCAATTACGGCTCAAACTGGTAAAACCCAAATGGGACTTTTCAGCCGGGTCGGCTGAGAACCATTCAGACCTCCTGATTGGAGGGGTTTGTTAAATGTTTTAGGTTTTATTGCTTCCAGTCAGTTTTGTGAATCGTGTGACTTGAAATGACTCGGGTCGGAGTTTCCCTTTCAGCCCTAGTTTTGGGTTTTAAGTCCTTATCTGATTTTGGTGTTTTAGCTCAAACTTAAAGGAACAAAATGTCGTCCTGTAGCGTGACTTCCTCGGACCTTCCGTGAGAATCTGCTCACTTTTAGCTTTGGGAGCCATAAAATATTTAACAAGCTGTTTGTGATCTCACCGTTGGACAAACCTTCACACGCAACCAGGAGGAATCCGGGTCAGGACCGCCATCATGGCTCCAGCAGAGAGGTCCGCCTGGTTTTTGCCTCACAGATCCAGGTGTTCTGGATGTTTTGGTAATTAAACCCTCAACCCGCGCAGGTTTGCAGGTTTTTGTCTCCGTTGGCGTGCAGAGGAGCGCAGGCAGCCACCCCCCACCCCCCACCCCCCATAACCCGACTCCATTTTGTTTTCAGGCTGGGAAAAGTAGGTTACGGATCCTGAGCTAAATATATATTTAAATATATATATGGACTTTTAATAGTCTTGTTTTACAACATAAGTTTTTTAGTTGGGGATTAAACAACCCTTTTTGACTGAAACTGAAAAAGTATATTGTTTTTGTACGTCTTGGTTTCATTTTGTAAGATTCATATTTGAATTTGGAAATTGTCCTTTTTTTCCTTCAGATCATTTATTTATTTGTTTATTTTACAAAATTAAAGCCAACTAACAAAGTTTATGCAACGTTGTTGTGCAACAACTAAATTTAATGAAGAAGTTATGAACAAAAATGTTTCATGATTTCAAAATAACCTAAACTAAGTCTTTAACAGTAATAAAAGTTTCTTTAAAGTAATTTTGTATAAGATTTTATAAAAGTTTAAATGTTTTATAAGCAGCATTATTTCTCTGATGCTTATTTCAAAAATTATTCCTACATTTCTACTAACAAGTTTTATCTTTTTATCATTATTAATTTCTGATTCAGTAACGCTTTTTACAAACTGAAATCATAAAACTGAAATATGTCAGAAATTTATGAAATTTTTGTGAATAAATGACAAAACATTTTCAGGAAATTTTGTCAAAAAAAGCTTATTTAGAAACATTGAAAATTTTCCTTTAGTTTTTTTTTCACATTTCTTCATTTTGTTTCACTTGTTTGAAGAAAACATTTAGTTTCATAACTTTATTTTAAAAAGTATTTTCTGTTGAACATTTAGTTTTGTTTTTTAAGCTACTTTTAGAGCCTTTAAACTGATCATATTTGTTGAGCTTTATTCTGAACTGGAAGCAATTTATGCAAAATGTAAACTTGACCAAACCTTATGAATCTATAAGAAATATTTTCACTAATTTAACATGTTTTACTTGGTTTTAACAAACTTTCAGAACATTTATCAGAATTAAATCAAGTTTGCAATTTTGTGTAAAAACAAGTAAAACTTCTAAGGTTTTTTTTAAAAAAGAAAATAGCTTTTTTTTTTACTAAAAATCTTAACAACTAAAGTAAATGATGAAGTCAACTGTGTGTAAACTTGAATATTGAGATGCTTTTTGAAATTGTTCTGTATAAATTTGGATTAAATGTGAGAATTTAGGAGAGAAAAACTAACTTTATTACAAAAAGTTCCAAATACTTTTCAAGTTTTCTTTAAATCAGGTGAAACTAAAACATTTTGCTAAAAAAACCCTTAAAATTCTTTCAAAATTGTTTCAATAAATCAAATTTTCTCCACTTTTAGTGTAAATTTCAGTTAATTGGAGGAGATTTCTTGACTTTATCAGGATATGAAGAAAAAAAAGCTTCCTGGTTCTGTGTCGACCCCTTTAGCTCGTCTCTGCCGGTGTTTGTGTCGTGCACGGATTCGTGGCGCGAGTCGGTGAGATTGCAGTGGTTCACCTACGTGTCTGGGGTCCACCGGGGCCCTGGAGTTATTCTAGTGCATAATTGATGGAGGGGTTATAAAAGCAGAAGTAATGCGATGAGAGGGTGCAGCTGAGCGGAGCGACGGATCGCGTGCGCCGGCCTGCAAACATTGTAGGGGACGAGAGGAGGGCAGCTGGCGTAACGAGTCCCAGAGCGGCCGCCTGAACCAATCACAGCGCCGCTCAGACCCACCAATCATGAACCAAGTACTACGGTCTGAGGAGTTCTGGCTTAAATCTGAGTTCTGGTTCGGTTCTGATCTGGTTCTAAAGTTGTTCAGTTTTTTTAGTTCAACTTTTCATCTGTGAACCTGAACATGAGGAGAAATGAGTCCAACAATAAGAAACTAATGACCCAACAAGTTTCTTTTGTCTGTTTAACAAAAGAGAACAGGTCCAATAACCGGAGTCTCCAGTTTTTATTGGACAGGGAGAAAATTCAACAAGAAGGGATCAGTTTCAGGCACATATGAGCTAAAAAGTACAAATGTTTGTGTCTTTTTAAATTGTTTTTGAAGTTTGTGAGGTAAATGAATGGTAAAACATGAAAAACAAAACAAAGTCAATAGTGATTATCACCAAAAGAAGATCAAGTTCCTCATTATGGTATAAAAAAGACTTTTTATTAAAGTAAAACGTTGTTTAATAATAGAATAATTATAAAATAGTTACATTTAGGGTTTAAATGTGTAGATTTACAAAGAAAATTCATATAAGACTCCACTAATTCATATTATGTTTTTATAATTTCTTGTTGTTTCATGATTTCATGATATGGATGTTTTAAGTTTAATATTTTTTCAGCAGGATTCAAAATGTATACAGTTTAAGTTTTAAATAAAAATGAGAAAAAGAATCCACAACACACTGTTTTTTTAAAGATGATTACTTAATTTTTACAGAACATTTCTTTAGAAGTGCTCAGAAAAACAAAATGTGTAAAAAATAAAAAACATCTGGATTTTTACAAACTGCAAATTTTTTTAGATGTAAAGAATTATTACACCAGAATAAGATTTGAATACAAATGAGTTTATTTGAGTAAAGAACATGACTTTACAAGATACAAACAGTTTAACTTTAAATAAATACTGAAAATAAAGTGAAGGTTTTACCTTTTAGTTAATGTTTTCTATGAACAAACAAACACACAAACCCTTCTTTAGTTGAAAGAATATTTTCATCAACAGAATCAGTTTTTAGATTAAAGTTAAAAATCTGGACAATATTTAGCTTATTTCCACTTTTAAGGCTAGAGTTTAGTGGAAAAACTAGTTATTACGATCTTCTTAGCTGTTCCGTTTTTTTACCTCCTGCTTGTTGTTTTTGGGTTTTGTTGTGTTTTGTGCCTCAGTTGGGTCTTAAAGTCCAAAAAACAAATTTATTCCAGTTTCACAAACAAAGAAAGTTTTTTCCCCCCCGTGCTGCTCTGGTAATGAAACCCGTCAGTTGGAGGAGTTCTGCCAGTAGCTGAAGTCTGAAGTCGCCTCAGACCGGTCCGATCGGAGCACTTAGGGCCCGGCAGACCGAGAGCGGAGCCTATTAGGATCATAAAATCCGCCTCGTAAAGATGTTTTATTTGTTTCCTGAGTCAAGCGGCTGATTCGGTTTCCATCAGGAACCTTTAAGGCTCAGATTTCTGTCTCTGGACCGAGGAGAACTTCTGTAAAGTCCGGTCACCAAAAGTTCACTAAATTACATTTTCTGTTCCTAAACAGGCTTTTAAGTCTGCAACATGAAGACTTTAATAAATACTTGTTTTGTTTGTGGTAAACTTTTTTTTTACTATGTTCACAGCTGAAATACATAAAAAAACCAAACCTTCAGTAGAGTCCAAATATTTACATTTTCCCTCAGCAACAACTGACACAAAGTGTTTTGTTGAAAAAATGAGACCTTGTGTTTACTTGTAGTCCAAATTAATGTAATTTATAAAAAATTTGTAAATATTTGACATTAAACGGGCTGTGTGTTTTGAAATATGTTCTTGATGTCTTTCAGTGTGTTTTAAACATGTGTAATAATATAATTTGCATTAAAAAAATACAAGTTTGTAGCTAATTAAAACTGATTTGTAGGAATATTTATTACTATTATTTATTTATACTTTAAATTGAGCAGTCAGATATTAAAATCATAAGTAAAACTTTTTATGTAATATAAAATCTACTCAAATATTTACATTTAAACTAAAAAAGCAATAAAAAATTAATTCAATTAGCTCATTTTGTATATTTTTGCTATAAAGTGTAAAATTTTCACATTTCTTTACGATTTTTTTGTCAAATTTGGTGAACAAACAACCCTAATGTTTTGTTTTTGGGCCGTTTTTTTCATCTGAACTTGTCTAGTTGGTTCAGAACCGAAGACGTAAACTGGAGCTTCTTCCCGGTTCTCTGGAGTCCTTCGAACCACATGACCCTGTAGAATAATTTATAGTTTTAGTACTGATTCGTGCATTTCACATAAAACTTGTTAGATGTTATAACTGAACAGACAGTTCAGCCTTCTGAGTTTTAGATTATGATTAAT
>JAVKLF010000033.1:19357415-19369170 GCA_034783495.1 Millerichthys robustus
GGAGGGACAGTGGGTGTATTGGTTTGGACACGTCCACAGGAGGGATAGTGGATAGTGGGAAGCTAAATGGTCCACTAAATGTTAGTAAAAAAGCTGATCCGCTAAACAAAAACTCATTTCTGCTGTTAGCTGTTAGGGGGCAGCTGTGGCTGAGTGGTTAGGTGGGTCGTCTTCCAATCATAGAGTTGGCGGTACGACTCCACTGCTATTCAGTCATGTGTCAAAGTGTCCTTGGGCAAGACCCTGAACTGTCTCTGATGTGTCCCATCAGTGTATGAATGTGATTTAGAGTTTGGTGTGAACGGGTCAATGAGACACAGATTGTGAAGAGCTTTGAGTGTCCTGATTGGATAGAAAAGCTCTATATAAGTAGAGTCCATTAACCATTTAGCTTATTAGTGGAACCATTCCCACCACTAATTATTTGCATTTGACAGCTGTTTGTTTCTGATATCGGTCTGTTGTTGTTGTTGTTTCCAGAGAGATGTGCTTGTGGGACGTAAACGATGGGCGATGCATCGAGTTCACCAAACTGGCGTGCGCCCATACCGGGATCCAGGTAAACCTGGTTCCACAGACGAAGACCTGATCTGGATTCAGGCCTTCTTTACGATGACAAATCAACATAAACAAACAAGCAGATGTAATGTCAGATGTGTTTTCCTCGTTCTGTCAGTTCTACCAGTTCACCATCGGCACTCAGAAGGAGGGACGCCTGCTCTGTCACGGCCATTACCCAGAAATCCTTGTGGTGGACGCCACCAGCCTGGAGGTTCTGTACTCGCTGGTCTCGAAGATCGCTCCGGACTGGATCAGCTCCATGAGCATCGTCCGGTCTCACCGCACTCAAGGTGAGGAGCTGAATCTGGATTGAACTGTTCTGACTGGGTTTATGTGAATCCGGATTAATCTTCTCTTTCTCTTCAGAGGACACGGTGGTGGCGGTGTCTGTGACGGGCATTCTGAAGGTCTGGATTATAACAGCCGAAGTCAGCAGGATGCAGGTACGCTCTCCCCTCAGCAGCTTTTTGTTTGTTTTTAAATTATTGTTTCATCTGGAGATGATTATAAACATGACACTGATAAAAACAAGCATCAATCTTCTTTTTTCTGTAAAAACTGTAGAAATTAGTGCTGAATGAAGAAGGAAAAACTGTTGCTAAGTTATAAAGAAAAGAACAGAACACTAGCTAAAAGCTAACCAGAGTAAAACATTGGCTAAAACGAGGAGAGCATTCCGTAAAAGCTAAAGGAAGCGAAACACCAGCTAAAGAGTAAAAGTAGCAACAGGCAAGCTAAAAGGTATATGTAGTAAAATTTTAGCTTTAAGCTAAAAGTAGCAAAAAAACTAGCTTGAATGTAAAGTTAACATAAAGCTAGCTGAAAGGTGAAAGTGGCAAAAGGCTCGACAGGAGTAGCTAAAAGCAAACTAAAAGCAGCAAAACATGAACTAATAGCAGCACAAAGTTTATTTAAATAGCAAAAAGTTTAACAAAGTATTTTAAAGCTAGCTAAAAGTTGCTGAAGCTTAGCTAAAGTAGCTCGAAGCAAACTAAAAGGAGCTAAAAGCAAACTAAAAGCAAAAGAAAGTAAAATCAGTATTGAAATAGCTAAAGGTTAACTAAAAGTAGCAAAAGGCTAGCTAAAAGTGTCAAAAAGCAAATTAAAAGTAGCAAAAATGAACTGAAAGTAGCAAAACGTTAACTAAAAGTAGTGAAAGGCTTTATTAAAAGTAGCTAAGAGTTGCCAATTTAAAGTACTTAAGGGTTAACTAAAACGAGCAAAACTAGCTAAAAGTAACAGAGTGGTAGCTAAAAACTACAAGTATGCTAAGAAGACAAACATGGTTCCAGAGGCTAAAAAAAAAGAAACAATGTTTTTCAGATATTTTCATGTGAAAAATATCTGTAAACAAACAGAAAACACATGGAAACACGAACGCTGACTCGGCACTTCTTGAGCAGGATAAATCTGACGGTGCCGTTTGTGTTCAGGACCTAGACCCAGTCTTTGAGGAGGAGTCCAAACCCATCTACTGTCAGGGCTGTCAGAGCGCCTCCTTCTGCAGCTTCACTCAGAACAGCCTGCTGGTCGTCTGCTCCAAGTACTGGAGGGTAAGATCCGCCGCCGCCGCGCCCGTCCCATCGCACGTTGGCGTCGGCACCGAGCCTCGCTCTTTGTTTTTGTGGGCCAGGTCTTCGACGCTGGAGACTACTCGCTGCTCTGCTCGGTGCCCAGCGACAACGATCAGTCGTGGACCGGAGGAGAGTTCGTCTCGGCGGACAGAGTCATCGTCTGGACCGAAGACGGCTGCAGCTACATCTACAAGCTGCCGGCCAGGTGAGGTGAAGCAACGTTAGCGTTCGGCTGCCGTTAGCTCATCCGTGCGCCGGATGTTTTAAATGTTGTTGTTCCTCCTCAGCTGTCTGTCCGCCAGCGAACATTTCCGCAGCGACGTGGGCAGAACCAAAGAAGGCTCGGTCCCGCCCCTCGTCTACAGGATCGCCGATCGACCCGACAAACAGGTGAAGGTTCTGCTAAGGATTTAGCATTGGTTTTAAGATTTTGCTATGATTTTTCAGTATTTAATTGTAGTCATTGTTTTGCCCAGCTCAGCTTTAAGCTACCGTTAAAGCTGAATTTTAAATAGTAGTTATTGTTTTTGCACAAACAACTTGTAGCAGTTGTTTTGCTAGTTTTTGCTGTTAATTACGGTTTTACTGACTTTAAGTTTTAGCCACTATTTTACATATTTTTTTATTTTAGCTGCTGTTTTCTTAAAATTAACCTTTGGCTTTATTAATTTTTGCTTTTAGGTAACACTTTTTTGTGCTTGAAATTTTAGCTGCTGTAATGCAAAGTTTAGTTGATGTTTTGCTACTTTTACATCTTTTCACTGTTGTGCTAATTTTAGCTTTGAGCTACTGTTTTACTAATTTAAAGGTTTTAGCTATGATTTTGCTGGTTTTAAGATGTAGCTACGGTGATTTAAAAAAGTAACATTTAGCTATTGTTTTGCAACTGTGTTTTGAAACTACTGGTGTGCTAATTCTTAACGTTTGGCCATTGTTTTGCTCATAACTACGATTCACTGGCTTTTTCTATTAGCCACGGTTTAGCTCATCTTAATTTTAAACATCTGTTTTGTAAATTTTAGCTTTTTATTTCAGCTTGTTTTCACAGAGAATTGTCATGTTGTTGAGTTCGTTTTGTTTTATTTTTGTCTTTTTATCGCTTCCACGCCTCCTCCGTAATGTTTCCCGCCTCCCTCACTTCTCTCAGAAGGAAGTAGAGGGAGGAGGCGAGGAGGAGGAGGAGGTGGTGTGCCTTCCTCCCAGCGGGTACGACTTGGAGCTCTACACCCCTCAGCAGCTTTACCGACACCGGCCTTTAGAGGCTCCTGTAAGCGCCATAAAAACTAAACCTCTGGTGTTTGTTCTTTCTTTCCTCTGAAGCACTGCCCCCCCCACACTCCTCCTCCTCATCTTCCTCATCTGAATTCATACTGATGAAGATCTAAACACAACTGCTTAGTAACAACACTTTGAGTTTATAAAGTAAAGATAGGAGGACAGGAATGCCCTCTTCAGATTAAACACAGCTTCACCTCAGGATGATGTAATATGTTTATTTTAGTTTTTAATTTTTGTTCATTCGTTTAATTCAGGCTCCGATAAAAGTTGGGATGGTAAAGTTTTTTCTTTTTACTTCCTGTTCCCTCCTCCCTCTTCCTGTCTGACCAAAATCACTGCTGCTGGGTTTGTTCCTTCACGCCTGTGTTCGCTCTCCGCTCACCCACGCACTTCTCTGCTCTCCTGCCTACGTACGGCTGTCCCCGTTGCCACGGTGACGGCAGCATCCTTTTCCTCCGGCACCCCCCTCACCAGGCTCACCGTGATGGATCGTCACCACCCACCTCCGGCCGCAAGCGCACAGACGAGTCTGAAACACTAACGGCTCCACGTTAGACCGGAGCCGGTTGGTTCTCCTGTGTTCTGTTGGTCGTGTTTCTGTTTGTCTGGAGAGAACTCACGAGCAAATCCAACCACTTCCTGTTTCACTTTATCACATCCGAAGTTGGTCAAGTGACGTTTTACAGCACCTGAACCAAGAAGATAAAGCGTTTTTCTGTGTTATTGTTTTATTTTTTTCCCCCTCTCCAGTTCCTGATCTGTCCCCCTGTGACCCGGTTCTTTTTCGGCCGGCGGGAACCGTTACAAAAGCTGCTGATCCAGGGGGACTCGGCGGGTCGTCTGTCGTTGTGGAGCGTCCCGGACTCGTTGCCGAGGCAGCCGGCTGGGACGACCGCAGGTAACAACGACTCCGCTGATGTTCCTAAAGTACTGAAAACATAAAGCAAGACATTCTGACTAAACGCTCATCAGGCAAGGATCTGTTCAGGATGACTCTCAGCTACTACCACACCAAACTACAGCTCAGTGGTAGTCTAACCGATTTACAGGAGTTTCACTAAAGTTGATTTCCTGTGACGACAATCTTGAATTGAGTTAGGGTTTGAGATCCAGCCATTATTTTCTGAGACTTTCATCAGAATCCATCGTGTGGTTTATGAGATATTTTGCTAACAGACGAATGAGGCAGAACATGAAAGATCTCGGATTTATACTGTGTTTTTCTTTTAAAGTATCAGATGTTCAGAAGCTCTGACGGACGTGTGGCGCACGTAGATGGTAGATTTGTGGTTTTGAAGGTTTTTAAAATGATTAGTCAGTTTTTGTGTAAGAATAAATCACAATCTGGTTAAAATGAAGTTTGTAGGATTTATCATCAAACGATGAACCAACGTCTCCTGACTCTTTAGAGTTCAGTGTACGTTTTAGGACAACGTCGGTTCTCCGGGGGGAAAATGTGTCGGTTCTCGGGGAAAAGGCACATCACTGGTCATCATGTCTTTGCTGGATTTATCGGGTTTTACCGGATCGTGTTCCTGTCTGCAGAGCTGCAGGTGTCGTCCACCATCAGCCTCCAGGAGGCCTTCGACCACCTGAGGCCCGTCTCGTCTGGTATCATCGACCAGCTCAGCGTTCTGCCAGGAAAAGAAGATCCCATCAAGGTTGGAACGTAGAACCGCGTCAGGGTTTGGTCATAAAAAAACAAAAGACTCTCTGTTTCAGCTGTGTGTGTGTGCGCTCTCAGGTGACCGCCAGCGTTTACATCCCGTCTCAGGGACGCCTGGTCTGTGGGAGAGAGGACGGCAGCATCATCCTGGTTCCCGCCACTCAGACCGCCATTGTTCAGCTGCTGCAGGGGGAGCACATGTTGAGGAGGGGTGAGGGGGGGGCAGCCTTTGATCTTTTAGCTTTTTGTTGTAATGATAGCTGAATATCTGCTGAAATTAGTTACAGAAGCTGACACTGAGATGTCTAACCTAAAGGAGGCAAAACATTAGCTAAAAGTAGCAAAATGCTACTTAAAAGTTAAAATGTCTAAATGTTGGCTAAAAGTGATAGCTAATGCTAGTTGAAAGTGGCAAAAGACTAAACATGAAAGAATCGAGGATCTGTGATATTTTGTATCAAGTGTTTTGTTATATTTAGCTAAAAATAAACAAAACTAAATGCTAGTTATAAGCTAAAAGTAGCAAACGGACAGCTAAAAGTAGATGAACTCTAAAAGCTAAAAGGTGCAAATAGCTAATTTTGTGCTAAATGTGGCCAAAGGCTGTCTCAAAACAGTATCCAGAACTCAAAAGTGGCACTATCCGAGCTAAAAGTAGAAAAGTATTAGCGTAAAGGTAGAAGTGGCTAAAAGGGTTAGTTAAGCAAAGATTAGCTAAAACATCTGAGGTTGAAGTCCTCCAAATGTTTCCCACTTGGAAGAAACCTTTTCCGTCCGTCCTGCAGGCTGGCCGCCCCACAGAACCCTGCGGGGTCACCGCAACAAGGTGACCTGCGTCCTGTACCCATACCAGGTGTCCCCCCGCTACGACCAGCGCTCCCTGGTGTCCGGAGGAGTGGATTTCTCCGTCATTGTCTGGGACATCTTCACCGGAGAGATGAAGCACATCTTCTGCGTTCACGGCGGCGAGATCACCCAGCTCATCGTCCCACCGGAAAACTGCAGCGTGAGCCGCGTCTAGCTGGCGGACCCGGACCGTTTCCCGCTCCGGTTCTGATGCTTGTCTTTCTGTCTCTTTCCTCAGACCCGGGTGCAGCACTGCGTCTGCTCTGTGGCCAGCGATCACTCCGTGGGTCTGCTCAGCCTCAGGGAGAGGAAGTGCATCATGCTGGCGTCACGACACCTGTTCCCCATCCAGGCCATCAAGTGGCGCCCGGCGGACGACTACCTGGTGGTTGGGTGTTCCGACGGTTCCGTCTACGTCTGGCAGATGGACACGGGTGAGGGCACTGGTGGTTCTAGATCCCCTCGCCAAACCTTGATGAGAATCCCTCCTTGGGTTTTCTGCTTTTCTGGAGTTCTGTTTGGTCTGGTCTGAGGACTTCACTTCAGACAAAACAACTTTATTCGTAAAGCTCTTTTAAAACAACAAAGCGTTGATTTAAAGAGAGTGAAACACAGAAAATCTCCCAGAAAAATTGGTTTGACTCTGAGTTTCTGTTCAAACAGAAAACAGAACGGTTTTCGACGTTAAAGGTCACCAATTAGATCCTCAGCTGAAGTTGTTAAGAGAAATAACTTTGAATGAAACATTTTTACACGTTTTGTCTCCTCTCGTCGTACTGAACAGCAGCGACATCTAGTCGTTTTAGACTAGATGTATTTTACCAAAATATATTTAAAACCCTTGCTAAGAGCCAGATTTTATGCAACCTCAGTCTTCATAAGAACAGAAATACAAAATGTCTGCCTGGTGTTTGTTACATTTTTAGGACCATTTCTGGTATAAACGCCCGCCTTGTCAGGACCAGTAGCCCGGTCCTAATTCAGTGGGACGCCATTTTTAAGTCACGGGTGTCGAACTTCTTTTCACGGAGGGCCACGTGAGCATCACGTTCCTGCCCAGCGCTAACAATAACTGAGCTCTGTATGGTTTTTCCTGCATAGAAACAGCGTAAAAAAATATACTGAGAAGTACTACAAGTACTTTATGTGAAATAAATACTACAGACATAATATTAAAAGAAGAGATTTAATTACTGTTGACTTGTGGTGAGCAGCCACCCTCTTGAATCTCCCACTTTCTTACAGGGAATTCCCACTGGACTGGTTCCAGTTTAAATTTTTGACTTGTAAGTTGGGAATTCCCACTTCCCAGTACAACTGGGCCATAGCCAAAGTAAGCAGTGACAATGCAGCTAAATTCAGATTTTACACAACTGCCGTTGTAGTTTTGAACTGAGTGCAGCTTCACCTAGTGGTAGGATACCATTGTTTTGCGAGTAAATAATCAATGTGCATTATGGGAAATGTAGTTTATTGTCAATGCTGACTTTAAAGCAGTTTATTTTAAGACCTTAATACATCTCTGAAACTCTTGCAAGCCACGCAAAATGCAGTGGCTAGTCAAATTTGTCCCTCAGACCTTCAGTTTGACACATTTGGTTTAGCTTTAGGGTTAGGCTACAGAAATGAGTGGACGTCAATACACGGCAGCTATGAGTGAACTGAGTCTGGTGTGTGTTCTCAGGCACTGGACTGGTCCAGATGGGTCCTACATCACACTCGGTTCTGATTCAGAACCATCTGCAGCCTCCCTGAATGTCTCTTGTCTTCAGGTTTGGGCTGAGAAATAACAAAGGAACCAATGAGATCTCAGTCCAGTCCTCGTGTGTTTAGATCGTCCAGACGAGTCCTCTGGATCAGTAGTCCCGACCCGGTTTTTCTCTGGACTTTTACAGCTTTCTTCGTTCAGTTTCAGCAGTTTTCTGTTTTCAGGAGCGTTGGATCGCTGTGTGATGGGGATAACGGCAGTTGAGATCCTGAATGCCTGTGACGAGCTGGCTCCGGCCACAGTGGACTCTCTGAGCCACTCCGCTGTCAACCTGAAGCAGGCGATGACCCGCCGCAGCCTGGCGGCGCTGAAGAACATGGCCCAGCACAAGCTGCAGACGCTTGCCACCAACCTGCTGGCCGCAGACAATGCAGACAAGGTAAACAACAACAACAACGACTGCCAACTCTGAACTTGGTGATTTCAAGAACTGTCTGAAATATCAGGTCAAAGGTTTTACATACTTAAAAAAAAAGAAACTTCCAAAAAAATCTAAAATGAATTAGGTCATCTGCAGAGGAGTTCACAGTCCACTCACCTGCCGAGGTACGTGGGCAACCCAATAATGTGCGTGACCTATAATACAGTTACACAACATCTCTGTATTCTCTGAGACTGTGATGGAAAATTCAAAATAGTTGGTTCTAAAACATCTGGATAACACCCTGAGGTTTAGGTGACAGGAAGTGGACTCTGAAGAACATTAAACATCAGCTGTCATCTTCATAAACCGTTTATTTTATTGACTTATTTGGAAAACAGTCCTACAACCCGTTTAGTTAGGCTCCGCCTTCTTTGTTACAAATAGGATGAATGTGATTGGCTCAGACAACTGCAGGTGTTTTAAAAATAATTGTTTCTAGTTTTAATTGTTCCATCTTGTCAGGGATCCGAACCAGTTCTCTTCTTACTGTAGACCACAGGAACCAGTCTAGGAGGTCCTAGGTCTAGGAGTCGGAAGGTTTTGGACTGAAGATAGTTCAGTTCATCACTTTCTTCTGGTCCTCGGTTCTCCTTAGACCTCATGTCTCCATCTGGACGCACACACACAGATATATATATATAATTAATCACAGGGTAGCTGTGAATCACAATTAATCTTAAAATTAATTTGTATATTCTTTGTATATTGTTTATATAGATAGATGGATAGCTTGGGAAGCTAATGCTACATTTTGTTAGCTCGGGAGCTAACGCTCTCTGTAAAAGAAAGTAACAGCTAATGCTTCATTTGGAACGCCTCATCGTCGTCACTCATCGTCTCGTCCGCTGTCGACGGACCCTCTGCCGGGCCGTCTGGACCCGACCGTCAGCTGCAGCAGAGACCAATTAAAGACTTCTGAAGATGAGGGAAAGGTCAGCGGAGGAGTCGCTCTGTGCCCGTCTCCAAAGGAAGGCGCCTCGTAAATGTCACAACGAGAAAATCAACCGACGCATAACAAAACGCAGACACAACAACTGAAACCAGCTCAGCTTTTTAACTCCTTGGACTTTTTAAAAAACCTTTTAACTTTTTGTTTTACAGCGAATCAAATATACCTTTTCCATCAGCTGCTCGAGGAAACTTTAAAGGTGACGGCACAGTGAGGGGTTTTATTTTATTTTATTTATTTCATTTTCCTTTTAAACACAGTTTTTCCTTTATTAGTCTCTTTGTTCACATCAAAACCTCTGGATCAAAAGCTAAGATTTTTTTTCTCAGGGTAACCTACCAAAACCGTTTGAATGTGATAAACGCTAAATTTAAGCTCAGCAGCTGTCAAATTCAGAGTTGTGGCCATGTTTGTTTGCAGCCGTCTTGAATCAGGTTGATTCCAAAGAGTAAACATTTTTTTAGGGGAACAAATTTGTGTTTTTAGAAGAGTAACTTTTTCATCTTAGCTATTAGCGATTAGCTCCTAATATTAGCTTCCACAAGTTTTTTACCTGTTTCGCTGTATAGCATTAGCTGCTGCTCATTTTTTTCTTTTACTGTTTAGCGGTTTACTGCTGGTAAAGCTGTAGTTTTAGATAGCTGACTAGCTTTTTCACCAACTTTGAGACCGTTATCAGCCCAGTAAGCTTTCGCTAAATTCGGTTTTGCCAACTTTAAGTTTGCTAACTCACAACAGGTTTGTGTTAGTTGTGTGACGCAGATAAAGAGACAGTTGTTTTAGCGATTAGCTGTTAGTGTTGTCTTTCACTAATTTTTTACTCGTTGAACAGTGTAGTGTTAACGAAGCTATATTTTTAGTGAACGGATTATGAACTAGCGAAGCTAACTTTTTGGTTAGCTGTGCCCACCTCTGGCTGCAGCGGTTCATGAGATATTTTGCTAACAGACTAAGGCATACATGGCCGCAATGAACACAATCTAATGAACTTAATAAATACGTCATCACATTTTTTAATATTGAATTTTTTACAAGATAAACCAATGTATTTTTTATTGTTGGCCATCATGAAAGGAGGGCAATGATATAAATGCTCATGTATGTTAACGTGTTTCTTCAGTCTACATCTGACTTTAGTGTCTGAGGAGTTCTGCAGTTTGACTTTCACAGATCGACTCTGTGTGGCGTTTGGCCTCATCTCCTGACCTTCGTGGCATTTTTCTTTCCCTTCGAACGACAGTAATCTGAAAACAGCTGCCGTCGATAGTTTTCTTCTTTCTCCACATCTGAGTCATTTCTTCCTCCACTCAGACCACAATCATCCGCCCCGTGTTTTCTCCCCCACTGCGCACGATGACGGATAATGGCCGAGAAATGTCAGACTATAAACGGGTCCACCCTAAAAGCTTCGAGCTGTCGTGTGGTTTTTGTTTTTATTTTCCTGCTCATAATTCAGCGTTAGTTTGTCTTCAGATTTCTGCTCTAATCTATGAAAGAGGACCACAGAGCAAAAAAACATTTCCCGAGTTCGGACTTTAGTGTCAGAATTCTGCTTTTTTTCCCAGTTTTGACACAAAAAAATCTAAATTTTGACCATTTTCTGATGTTGAGAAAAAAATTCATAATTCTGAGATCAAAGTCAGAACTCTTATGGTCCGTTTCATTGAGTGGCCCAAGTGTAAACTCTTACATTTATTTAAAAGACTTCATGTTTCAGACATGATTTTTTATTTTCAAGATGAGAGAAATTCTGAAAATAACCCCAACATCTCTCTCAATAAGACAGAAACAGTAAAACGTGAACATTGCTGTCATGTTTTGTGTAGAAGGACAAATTACAAACTGTCTCCCAGGTTTGAAGCGTGGGGACGATGGAGGTCGACGAGACTCATCAGACCTCCGTTGAGCTGGATAAACTGTGACTTTGTCTGCTAAATCTTTAACCTCGTTTTTCTCCAAGTTTAACATTCTTAAAACAATAAATATCAGTTCTAAACAGTAATTGTGCAAAAACTGTTAAAGATCCCCCAGTTTATGGAAACCTTTCCGACCCGTTTAACTTGTTAGAACTCATCCATCACGTTGTTGTTTATTGGGGATTTATTAGAAATTTATTGGTAAACACTACAATCTGTAAAACCTTAAAAAGTTTAGGTCTTTGAACATCTAAGGGTGAGAAATGTTTTTAGTTGTAATAAAACGGGACTTTTGTTGGGACAAACTCAAATTTGACCTTTTCTCCATTGTTTTATTTTACATGCCTAAAAGTTCTGTTTTTCAGGTTTTTATTTTTATATTAAAGTATAAAACTTGAATACTGTGATTATTGTTCTTATATTTCACGTTATCTCATGTAAAACTCTACATACATGACTATGAAACATTCAGTATGACCTATGAGTATTTTATGTATTATTTTTATAATTATCATAATAAAATGGGATATGTTCAGTACATATTCAGACTAATTAATAAATGAACTGCTTAAATTTTGAAGCATTTCTAAACATTTTGAAACTTTTTGTAACTAATTAAAAAAACTAAAATGGCAGAGAGTTGATTGGGATTTGGTTTTATAGTATAGTACTGCTTGACATACTTAGAGCTAACAGGCGCGTGTGTGTGTGTGTGTGTGTGTGTGTGTGTGTGTGTGTGTGTGTGTGTGTGTGTGTGTGTGTGTGTGTGTGTG
>JAVKLF010000033.1:19380338-19391858 GCA_034783495.1 Millerichthys robustus
TCCTCCTCTGACTCTGTTTCCTCCTTGGTGCTTGAGTTTTTATTCAGACCTTCTCTAACTTGTTTTTTTCTTCTTGACTCCTCCTCTTCCTCCTACAAGCTGCTGTAGCTGCCAACACCGGCACTGCTGCCACTGCGGGGCCTCTGGGGGCCCCTGGGGGTTTTCCTCAGGGGCCCCCTGGCTCCTGCGGCCCCGGCCCTTCAGTCAACGAAGGTACAGCTAGATGAGACAGGCCCCACTCAGGGGCGTTTTAAAATCTTTAATTTGCCTTTTTTTCCCCCTCACTTCCATAACTTGTCTCTGGAGAACTTCTTGCCGTGTCCCCTCATCCTCTCGTCTCTTTTCTAAACTGTTCATTGTGTTTTTAGCCTCTCCCCCTGTCCTCCTACGTCCTTCCTCTGCCTCTCGTGTCCTCATGTCTCCTCTGTTGCATCAGTCTTTGTTTTCCCCCGCAGACGGTGTTTGTGTTTTGCCTCGGGTCTGTCCCTCTAGCTGTTTGACGTCTTTGTCCTTGTTTTTGACGGATCCGCTGCTTGTATGTGTGTCATGAGCAGATTTCAGTTCATTTTCAATCTAATCAGTTGATGAAATTCAATCATTTAGTTTCAGGCTTTACTTTTGTTTCTGCCAACTTTAGCTTCTAGCTGCTGCCATTTTTGCTAATCTTAGCCTTTTGCTGCTATTAAGTCTGTCAATTTTAGCTTTTCTCTACCATTTTTGGAAATTTTAGCCTTTCACTGCTACTGTGCCTTCCAATGTTAGCGTTTAGCCTGTTTTAGTGTTTCTTTGGGCTTTGTCTCCCTTTTCATTCAGTTTCAGTCCCCCTTATCTGTGTGTTTTTTCAGTTTGTGGATTGTTCAGATATTAAAACGCTCCTAATCTCAGTCTGGTGCGCGCAACACAATATCGCTGCCATCTTGGTAGGCAAGTGCGTGACAATAATGGCTTCAAAACAAACAAAATCTTGGTGTGTATATATTCTTGACTAACGTTTTTAATATATAATATATATATATGCGCAGAAGATCATTGTGTCAGGATTGACCCGTATGAGATGTAAAAATAAATAACGTTTAATAATGCAAACATGTTGCCTCCCATCTCTTACCATAAGGGTTAGCACGCAGCATAGTAGACTTATCTACAGCAGAGATGTTCTAAAAGGGCAACCGAGTAGTTCTAGCACACATTTCATTATTTTCTAACATTTTTTAACAACACTTAAGTGAAATAAAAGTGGTCTGAGCAGATTCTGGACATTTTGAAGACTTATTCTTGGTAATGATGTCAGATTCACCGACATTTTACAGTGGAATATTTGAAGTTTCTTTTGATTTATGGAATATAGTGAAAACTACACTTTGCCAAACTGTCTGCACAGTTAGAAAATTTTAAAATTGATGGAGAAATAACCACTGTGATTAAAGTTAAAAACTCTCCCTCGGTGCCTGAAACAACGGTTTGCCTATCAAGATGGCAGTTTGCACCCAGATGTGTAACGTCACATGAGGACTGTTTTTGGGTTCTTTTTCTCCCGCAAGTCCTCAGCAGTCTCAGTTTTCTCAGATACTGCCATAAATGGTTCGTTACGAGCACTGGACTTGAACCTTTGACAGATTTTAAAAAGGCAACATTTAAAAGATCATAAGAAAGTCTGACTTCTTGAGGGTTGGGTCAAATACTGGAGTGACTAAAAATAATGAATGAATTTGAAATTCAACAGTGCAAGACAAAGCCAGAATTATGTTGGTTTGATCAACAATTAGTTTCCCAATTTGTCAAAATAAAGAGTTGTGTCATCTGCGTACAAGTAGACTTTACAGATAAATGTAAAGATCGGACTTGTGGATTTGGGAGTGTACTGACAACACTTCATGGATTTTATTTAGTTTGTTTTTTGTCTTTCTTCACTTGTTGACAGCTTTGTGGAGTCTCATCCTGTTTTTATGTCTTTTCTGTTTCATTGTTCGTATGTCCTGACAGTTCAATCTCTCCTTGCTGTTTGTATGCTTGCTATTTCAATCATGTTTGTTATTAGGACTGAGGGGAAGGGTCAAAATCAACAACACAAAATTTCTAAAAGATAAAACAAAGGAAAAAATGCTCAGCAGCAATTAAACTCTTTGTGCTCACTGGTAATTCAGTTGAAACTGCTAAATCTTTTGTAAAATTGGCAACAGACTTAATAAAATCTCGGGGATTTTGTAATTTATTTTTCTTTTAGGTTTGACAGTAAATGGACTCTGGTGCTATCACTTTACCCTCCAAATGAGGTCTGTTTGGTGCCTTTTCCTTTTTTAGTTTTTATTTTTAACAGGATGTTGGCTTTTACCTCTGAGGCTTGTCGCCCCATCACCACGTCCAACGAATGTTTCCTCAAATGTTTGAAACACTTTGTGGTTTCTATCGGGGGACAAAGAAGTGCCTTTTAAAACCCAATGACCTTTAGCATTCAGCTAATGTAGACTAAAGCTGACCCGGCTTTTTTTAAAAATGTAATGATGGAACAGCAAGCATGCACAAAGACTCATTCTTTACCTCTAAATAGATTTATTTTTTAAAAAACTGCCCTGCAGAAACCAAATCGTTCTTTTGATACATATGGTAATTTGTTTTAGCCAAAATTCTCTAATCAAAGAATGGGATTTTTCAAAATTCTAAATAAAAATTAAAAACAACTGTTTCTATATTTGTTCTTGAGTTGTTTAAGTTTTGTTGTATCTATTTTTTTTGTCTCAGGTTTATTAGACTTTGACTGTGCTGCTGTTTTTTTAGAAGCTCCCACCTTTTAAGAAAACTTGTTAAAGTTGAAAGTAGAAATGGTTAACCCAATGCTAAAGCAACAAAAAGACAACTTAAAGGTAAATGTAGCAACAGGCTAACCAAAGGTTAAGGGTGGCAGAATTGTTGATTAAAAGTAACAATGGCTAGGTTAAAGCTAAAGTAACAAAAGGTTAAATAAAAGGTAAACTTGGCAAAAGGTTTGCCAATAGTTAAAACTAGCAGAACTGTTGATAATACCTAAAATATCAATAGCTAGCTTAAGGCTAAAGTAGCTAAAGGCTAACTTAAATTTCAACTTGGGAAAGGGCTAGTTAAAAGTTTAAAGTTGCAATAACTAGCTCTATAGTAAATCAGCAAAAGGCTAATTTAAAGGTAGACTTGGCCAAAGACTTGCCACAAGCTAAACATAGCAATGGCTAGCTTAAAGCTAAATTAGCCAAAGGATAACTAAAACATTAACTTAATGGCTAGCCAAAAGGTTAAAGTACCAGAATTGAAGATGAGCAGAAAAAGATACATAAATTTCTTGTTGTCAGTTTCAATTTTTCTGTTTTTAAAACGAAAAACATTCTTGAAACAATAAAAAGAGTTTTTAAAATCCTAATCTGTTTTCTAAATGAAATAATTTGTGATCCATATTTTAAATCTTTGAGGTTTCTGCAGGACAGTGTTGTTCGGGGTAGAGGTTGACTGAAGACCAGTTGGTTGGTATGGGCTACCATTGTCCTCTTAAGCCCCGAGGGGTTTCCTTCAAGTTTGTGCTCAAAATAACATGCCCAAATTTGCATTGTACTGTGTATAAATCTTTTAAAAATATCGTGAATCAGGTTTCAAAAAATTAATAGAAACCATAAACCCAATTGTAGAAAAGTGGAAATCAAAGTTAAGCATGGGGCTTAAGAGGTTATCTCTATTGTTGCAGAACATGTTGAGATTAGTATGTTATGTAACTGGAAACAGAACTTTTATTTTTCAAGTTACCAAATAAAAACTAGATGAGTTTAATATCTGTTCCCAACAAACACATTAAATAGAAAACATAAAATCCGTGGAACCATTGGGGTTAATAATGGCTGTAATATCATTGAATTTCCCAGTTTTCTGAAGATTTTCTCAACATTTCAGCTAACCCTTTGTCTGAGTGCATTCAGTGGATGTTTTATAAATTCTGTTTTTAGTTACATTTCTCTCGATGTCCCACCTTCGAAAGAAACTGTAAATAAATCTGTCAACCTCTATTACAGGATTCCTCTAACTTTGTAAAGTTTTCTTTGTCTTTTCCTGGTGGAGGTAAGTTCACTCGATGACCCCGACAAAGAAATTTGACATGAATTTCTTTCCTGTGTCCATCCCACGCATCGTCACCGGAAACCATATATTAAAGTGATATATGTGAACGAGGCGCCTGGTTTATGTTGAGTATTGGCAAACATTTTAGTCCATCTTTTTTTGTGGCAGAGATCAAAATGCTTGCAGACATGTTTTAACATAAAACATAAATCTGTTCCACTATTTTGGCTCGACGTGACGAAGCCAAATGTGAGCCTCCTTAAAAAACAACACCGAAACATTTGTGTCATTTTTTCTGAAAACCTACTGGGTTTTCTAGGTAGTTCTGTCTGCTTCTGAGTAAAACAATTCACATAAAGCCATCAAAGTATTGTTCGGAGGTCCTTGTTGATTCACCTTGCAATGATGTTGTATCTGTTTTTGTTTTTGTTTAACATCAAATGTATTCAGACTCTGGTTAGTAGAAATGATCTCGTCATTCTAACCAAGACTGGTAAAAACTATCTAACATATTGTGTTAAGCTGTGAATTTGTCTGTGTCTGTGTGGAAAGTCACTGCTGTTAAATCAAAACACATCTTGATTTATTTTGTGTTTTGCGCGGAATAATGAGGCGTAACGTTTGGTAGCAATACAACGTAAACCAACATTCAGTTTGACTTTTACTGATCTAGAACTTACATTTTTCTCTCAAACCTTCCAGACTGCAGAGTGCACACACACAAACTCTCCTTCACCTCCATCTTTTCAAAACTGGAAGTAAAGGATCTTTTTGACTTGTCCTGTTTCCAACATAAAACACTGTAGAATCTACATCATGATACATACTGTTGCAACATATTAAAAAAATAAAGCTAACAAATCATAATTTCTTTGAACTCGTATAAATTTCTGGTATTTTGCTCAATACCAGTATCCGTATCGAGTCCGATACCAATACCAGTATCGGTATCTGGCACGATACCAATACTGGTACCTGAATCTGGCACGATACCAATACCAGTGTTGATATTGGGCCACCACTGGTAGAAACCAAAATTTTAACAAGTTTTTTTTTTTTCTCAATACAATCTTTAACTTTCTCACGATTACTGTTTGAGGCTTACTTTCTCGAATATGTTTCTGTCTTCCTGTTCTTATTAAGCATGGTGGCGAGTGAGAGACATGGGTGTCTCTTCAAATCGTTACCATGGTGGCAAATAAGCCTTACACATTTCTTTACTCGTTTCTACATTCCAATGTCGGCCATTTTGTCAGCTTTGACAGAAAGTCTCAAATTCGTACTGCACTTTTGAGGAGAATGATGTTAGCGTTGAAAAGTTTCTACTTGTCATTCGGTTTTAAAGCTCTCGTTCGATGAACCTGAGGCGTGTTTTTGTCTATCAGCAGCGACGTTTCTGGGTGTGAATGATGGACACCCACAAATCATTTCATTTGCCCCCAATCTTAGTCGGTTCTTCTTCTGTCTTTTTGTCTGTTGTCTTCCTGTGTCTGCACAGGGTGGAGCCAGCTGGCCGCCATGCACTGCGTGATGCTGCCCGATCTCCTGGGCCTGGACAAGTACAGACCTCCTCTGCTGGAGATGTTGGCGAGGAGGTGGCAGGACCGATGCCTGGAGGTACTCGCCCTCTTTCTCACCAGTGACAACCACAGATGGGCACACACGTGACATATTTCAAAATGTCATATTTATTCAATAGAAATGGTCAAGGGACGTGTGAAAAACCAACAAAACTGCTGTTCAGAAACAAGCCTTTGCCTTTTTTTGTTACTGTTGTTTTTAGGTACGTGAAGCGGCCCAGGCTCTTCTTCTGGCCGAGTTACGAAGGATCGGCCAGTCAGGACGCAAAGACGCCATCGATGCGTGGGCTCCCTACCTGCCTCAGTATGTGGACACGGTCAGCTCCCGTAAGTACAAAACACTTCTTTTACATTCATTCCTCTAAAATCATGAAACTGCATCCATTCTTCGGTGGTGGATGTGTTTTACACACCATGAATCACAGAAATATGAACAAAGGTGCAAAATGGAAACAGTTTTGTACGTAAATGGTGCAAAATATTGGCTGCTGTGTACAAAATAATAACTTTGACAAAATGACAACCATTTGGTACGAGGTGACGATTCAGCTTGGTAAAAGTCCGAATTGACCAGCACGTGCTGCTAATATGGCTAACCATTAGCTGACATGATTAGCCGCAAGCAACATAACTGCTACACGTTATTTTTACGACTTTTATTATGTTAGGGTTTGACAATTTTAAATTTATGACAGACTAGATCATTAATATGTAAGTTTTACTTATTTATATTTTCTGCACTTTGAAGTTTCTCATTAGCATTTGCTGCTTTGTACAAGTCAATGAAAGGTTTTAGACCAGTGGTGTCCAATTCTGGTCCTGGAGGGTCCCTATCCTGCATTTTTAGAGGTTTCTCTGTTCCAACACACCTGTTATGAATGACTTGGACTGAATATGGGTTCATGAAAGAGTAGAGCAGAGGTGTCACATGCGCATAACTTCAGCTTTTCATGTTTAACTTTGACTAAACATGAAACATCTTGTTTCTACAGTTGAGCACCACTAACAATCAATAACAGAGCTCTATGTGGTTTTTCCTGCACAGAAACAACATTTCGACATGTTCTCTTAGAAACACTGAGAAGTACTACGTGTACTGAATGTGAAATACATACTACAGAAATACTATTAAAATAAAAAGTGATAGTTTTACTCACTGTTAAGTTGTGGTGAGTCGTTTCCATCTTGAATTCTGAACTCTCCACTTTCTAACTGGGATTTCCCACTCGAGGGGCGTTTCAGTTAAAATTTACGACTTGTAGGTGGGAAATTCCCAGTACAACTGGGCCATAGCAAATATAGGCAGCGAAAATGCAGATTTTACAACGATAATTTTGGCTGCTACTTCTGAACCCTGTGTAGCTCCACCTAGTGGTGGGGTGCCGTCATTACACAGGTAAAATAACATGCATTATGGGAGATGTAGTTTAGATTCACAATAAGATTGAACATTTATTTACACCATTGTGAAGTTCTAAGACATTCAGCTGGACCGGAGCAGCCCTGCGTCTCGTACAACGCCTCCAGGGGTTGAACTAGGAAACCAGAGACTGATAACAGATATAAAATTATGCATTTTATTATAAAACAGATTGATCTGAGTCTAGAAAAGTTGCAAAGATATTGTCAAGTAAATATGCCTGTGCAAATTCTCAGTTATCCGGGTCATCGCAACAGCAAGCAGGCTTAAATCGGACAAAGACTGACAAAGACTCCCGGATGGGTGTCGAAACGTCTTCAAACAAGAAATGGATCTAATTCCGGTTGGCTCCGATTTAAGCCTGCTTGCTGTCAAGTAAATAGTTAGTGTAAACAAAATAAATTCTCTACAATTCTTCCATTGATTGGTTTAGATAATGTTGATATTCAGATCGATCGGCACATTCCAATATGTTGCTCACTTCATCCCTTTGTTTGTTGGATAGTTCGTTTGAGTTCATGGAGGAGCTCACTGCCAGAATAATTAAGTCCCGTAGTTTTTACGGGGACCAGAGCTGGAATGAGCTTTCCCACCTGACCGGTCGAAGCTGGACCAAACTGTTCTTACTGGGTTTAGAATTTAAAGTCTTTAAATGTTTGTAACGGACCTGGACATGTTCCAAATTTCTTCTGCTCATCTGAAGGAGGGGCCTGGTCAGGCCACACAAGTTGACCAATCAGAGCCGACCAGCCGTTTTTGGATGGATTTGGTTCTTTTTCTTTCCGTTTTTTATGTAATAAATTGTAATACGTGCACATCTGATGAGGTTCTTTATCATCTCCCTCCTCCTCTGTTGGTTTGTTGGTTTTGAACCCGAGGACACAGAGACACAACGTGTTATTTATTCGACTCTCTCCGTCTCCCGGCCCGGTCGTCCCTCGTGTCCCTCCTCTGGCTATAGTTAGACCTGCTGATGGGAAGAAAGGTGAATCTCCACCTTCTTTTACTAGAAACGGCCCTCTGAAATGCTGCGCTTGTGTGTGTGTTCGGGAGTCGCGGTTGCTGAGGATGCTGGGAATTTCTCAGGGGAGCGGTTGCCATAGGAACGGGCACTGGTCAGTGTTGTGTTACCACAGCAATACCGCAGGCAGTGGGGAGGCAGAGCGGAGTGATGGACCGGTGACCTCAAGGGACAGGGGGAGGATGGAGATAGAGGGAGGTTAAAGGGTCACCAAATTTGATCTGCGCTGCACAGACGAACTGGACCCCAAAATATCACGAGGAAGGTGAATTTTCCAACCCGCAGGAGAACCAGAGGCTGTTCTGTGATCTGCGTCAGATCCCAGAAGAAGTTTAAAATCAGCCACAGACCAAAGAAAGCCTGCAACAGGCCTACAAAAAGTCTGGGGAGCTGCTGATTAAGACCATTCCCACAAAGAAGACAGGTGTGGGTCAGATCTGGTGCCAACCTGACACTATAAAAATGGTCTGTCAACAGGATGTGGGCCAGGTCTGGCAACGATGGCACTGTTTTTAATATGCCACTCTACAATCGGCTCATTTGGGGTTTGGTTAAGTGGCCCAAATGTTTCACTGCCACCGCTGGTATAGTTGTGGTTAGATTGATGTAGTGCTGGCCCATGCCTGGACCACCTCTGGCAAACCACATCTGGGCCACCAAACGATCGTTATTCTTTCGGTTTCTGGGCCAAGTGTTGATGCGTTAATAATGAATTTTAATATGGTCGATCTTTCTCATAGGTAACACTAGAGGGCAGTAAAGTTACTGTGAGGTCACGTCTGAAACAATTCTGACAAAATAAATAAAACTTTAAAGGACTTTCCTGCTTTGACAGGATTGATCGTGTTTATTGACACTAAAAACTAAATAAAAAAACAAAGTGTGGCCAAATTTTATTTCCCCGTGTTGGACCTTCTGATTGGTCAGGAACCAGAATTGATTCATATTGAGATTAAAAATAAATTAAAAAAACAACCTAAATACTTGAACAGAAGGACAGAGGAAGCAGAACAAAAAGAAAGATGATGAGAAAAGACAAAACCAAACCGTGGAGGAGAGTCTTTAGCGACAGCAGGCTGATGAGAGGACAATTTAAACACAGAAAAGCCGAAACAAAAATGGGAACTAATATCGGCTGATCAAAGCAAAGTGCTTCACGCATTCACAGCTTGACTCCAGGGATCCGGTGCGGTCGTGTGTGCGAGCCGGTGACTCTTTGGGTTTATTGTGTATCAGAACATCTGTGCAGCAGCGTGTTGTTCCCGCCCTCCTCCCAGGCGTCCAATCGGCTCCTTTTCAGCGGCGAGCAGGTAATTAGACTCTTCGCTAACAGGTGACACTCCGACTCAACCTTTTGTGTCGGAGCTTTTTGAACGCTGAAAGGTCAGCTTTGGCTCGTTGCGCCGGAGCTCCGCCCTCGCCTCGGTGGCATTTTGTCACCATGGAAACCCGGTGGATGAACACAGGCATCTTCGTTAAAACAGCCGCCTCCTGTCAGGCCAACGAACATCAAGAACTAAAGTTTAACAAACAGAACGAGCCGAAGAAGATTTTAAATCATGTTAACACTGAACCGGTTTAAGCTGAAACTGAACTGTTAAACCAGCAGAACTGTAGCAACAAGCTACATTTAGCAGAAGTTAAAAGTAACAAATCATGATATAGAAGACAAATTTAGTAAAACAGAACAGTAACTAAAAGCTAAAGTTAACGAAAGACTACTTAAAAGCTGACATTAGCACAGCATGTAAGAAAAGCTACATTTAGTGAAACAATAGCTTAACATTTAGGTCAGTTTGTGTTTCAGGAGCTGCTCCCTCACTAACATGGACATCTGTAGTTGTTTATCAGCCAAAACCGCTTCGGCTTGGTTGATTTCCTGACTCTCGGGTGAAAAACAGACTGGAGTTTTAAGAAGAAGAGCGTGTTTCAATCAGGAGCAGACAGACGAGAGAAGGAAGAGGAGGCGGTCGTGGAGGTTAACAAGGCATGCTGGGAGCTATGTGTCATGGCTGACATGACAAGCTTGACCTTGGAGCACGCCAACATGCCCCTCCCCCTCCACACCTCCTCCTCCCCCCATTCCACATGAATCCATTCAGTCTGATCAGTCTGCAGCTTCAGGAAACAGTTCAACACCGTCCTTCTGCATCCATCCAACAGTTCATCCATCCATCCAACATTTCATCCAATCATCCATCCATCCATCCATCCAACATTTCATCCAATCACCCATCCATCTAACAGTTCATCCATCCATCCATCCATCCATCCAACATTTCATCCAATCATCCATTAGTTCATCCAACAGTTCATCTGTCCATCCAACAGTTCATCCAACCATCCATCCAAAAGTTTATCCATCAGTTCATCCAACCATTGATCCATCCAACAGTTCATCCAACCATCCATCCATCAGTTCATCCAGCAGTTCATCCATCCATCCAACAGTTCATCCAACCATCCATCCAGCCAACATTTCATTCAGTCATCCATCTGTCCATCAGTTCATCCAACCATCCATCCAACAGTTCATTCAACCATCCATCCAACAGTTCATCCAACCATCCATCCAACAGTTCATCCAACCATCTATCCAGTCATCCATCCATCAGTTCATCAATCCACCTTTTCTTTGAGCCTTTCTGTGTTTCATATTATTTCTTACGTCTACAGTAGCTGTTCTTGTTCTTCTGTTTATATTGGATTTCCTCGGTGTTGAACACACACACACACACACACACACACACACACACACACACACACACACACACACACACACACACACACACACACGTAAAGACACCGCCTCAGCGCTCCTTTTTGTTCGGTGAAAAACATCACTTATGTTTTAATTAAGTCCAATTAAACGTTATCACTTTAATGTTCCAGTCAGGAGGAGGATCCTCAGGTTAATGACAACATGGAGCACTCTGTTAACCAGGATTTATCAGTCTAATTAAACGCTGTAATTACAGAATGTTTTATTTATTTATTTTATTTTAAAGGAGGCAGCTGTATGAAAAGTGTTTGATCTTTTCTTTCTTTAGGATAAAAAACCCACACGTGTGTTTAAAGCTGAGCGTTTTGCACAGAGACGCATAAATCTGCGTGAATCTTTGTAATTATGTGGTCTGTTTTCCCAGAGATTAGCCCAACGTTGACTCTGTTACCTTCAGCCTCTCCGTTAATTAGAGCGCTATCGTTCATTAGCTCGGCTGCTAATGAAAAGACACATTTAATTGGCAATACAGAGATAATTCTGCCATTAACTCACCGGACAGCGAGGAGGCCGATAAAGGTTGATTAGCTGTTTATCTGGGACAGTTAGCCTCCTAATGAGGGCGTTCGCACACACACACACACACACACACACACACACACACACACACACACACACACACACACACACACACACACACACA